>JAULKM010000001.1:7816698-7833498 GCA_032355605.1 Rubia tinctorum
AATGAAGGGGGGGAATTAAGGGGGGAATGATTCTGGACAAGAATCGGTAAAGGGTTTGAGATTTGGATTTTCCATTAAATTAAACAAAGAGGCGGACGGAAGAAACAAAGAGCATTCAAATATAGGGTTTTAATGGGAGAATGAGGTAATGAATGGTGGTGGTAAGAATGAGACTGGGATGGGCATTTCTAGGGGTTGATAGATTTTGAGCATTCACTGGCCAGTTTGGGCGGTGGAATTGCAATTATTGGGTGGGTGAGCGGTGGAGAATTCTGGAAAGGAAAATAAATTCATAGGATAGTGAAAGGTTGTGAAAAGTTAAAATGCCAAAGATGTTTGAATTTTTGGTTAACAAATTTGGATGGATTACATTAGGTATAATGGTGGGCTTAATTAGTGTGGAAACTATATTTTTGGCCTAATGTAATGAATTAATTCATACCCAAACAAGATTTTGTAAGGGTGAAAGGGTAATTTTGGGCCCTAAATGCATGGTGAAAATGGAATGGAAAAAAATATGTCATTTCTGTTGGGACGGACTAAAACAGAAAGTATGTCAATAATGATGGGAATGACTAGGGGTGTTCAAATCGCCCGACCGGATCGGACCCATTTTGACCCAACCCATATGGATCGAGTCGAGTCAATGTCCCATTTGGGTCAAGTGGGTTGGGTCAAAATGGGTCGGGTCGGATTTTGACCCAAATCGACTCGTTTTGACCCATTTACAATTTTGCTCCATTTTCTAGAGAGAAAAAAATCATGAAAAAGAATTAGTTTAACACAACATATCCACCATTAATTTACTTCATAAATAATTTTAATATTCTTGAAAAAATATTTTATAAAACTAAAAATAATTTTGCAAAACTAATATTAATTATAAATGATATATTGATTAATTTATGAAATATATATTAATAATTATATAAATAAATTTTAGTAAAAATAAAAATTTTAATTGAACTATTAAAAGAATTCTAACTAAGTAAAAGGAAAATAATTCTATTTTTATTTATTAAGTGAATAATATATGACTAAATATAATATAATATTCTTATTTTAAATTATATAAAAATAAAATAAAATATATTTATTATTTAAAAATTATTAAATTTAAAAATTATTTATTTTATATAAATAAATAAGAAAAAGTTTATTATTTTTTATATGATTTTGGTCAATTTGGGTCGATTTGGACCGACCAATGATCCAGTTTGACCCACCCCAAAATTATGGGACTTTTGACCCGACCCGACTCATTTGACCCAAAATTTTGGATCAATTTGGACCGGGACAACTGACCACCTTGACCCATGAGCACCCCTAGGAAGGAGGGACTATCAAATGCTACATCGTCCTTTCCGTGGAAAATGAGTCCCAGAAAAATGAGTCACAGACCGAAAGGTCAAATCGAAGTCACTGTCATGTTGCTGGAAACATGTTAATTTTGTTGGCCTTAAATACGAGAGGATCCAACGAGAGAGGTGATCTGTTCCATGAAGAAGAAAACTGTAATAATGTTTGCAGTTTTTCTGCCATTCTTTCGTTTCTTATTAGGGGCCTCAGGTTCTGCTGAAGTGGCAGCTGGGCTTCTGAACTGGAAAGCCGTTCTTCACACCCCAAAGAAAAACTTAGTAGCTTCATGGCATCCCCTTCACCAAATGCTTCCCATTCCCCGGCAACTGATCACAGTCCTTGCTCTTGGTACGGTGTTTCATGCAACAGTAATGGAAGCGTTGACTAGTTGATCCTGACGGGCAAAAACATAACCGGTACGCTAAAAAGTTTCCCATTCTCGTCTCTCCCTAACCTCATAACGCTTCACCTCATGGAAAACCAACTGAGTGGCTCAATCCGGACAGAGATACGAAAATTAAGGTCACTGATAGATTTAGAGCTGTATTCGAAGTTTCAAACCATCTACCAGGCTCCATTCCTAGTTCCTTTGGTTATTTGAGTACTGAAAAACTGGTTTTACGATTTTTTGCTTAACTATTAAACCTATGTTCCAACATAGTATAACTTAACCAAGTATGTAAAGTAAATAATGCACGAGACACACAACTTGGTTACGCAGTTCGGTGAAATCCACCTACGTTTGCGGGGCCTGACCTAGTTCAGAATAAATCCACTAATCAGGAAGATATAGTACAAAGTACCATACAACTATACTTATATTTTCTAATTATAAACGTATGGATTTCGCAAGCTCCCCTTGCTACTGATCCGCCTTGATCAGACTCCCTCTAACCTCGAAACTCGTCGACGCTAGATCTCTCCTCCAGAGGAATTAAGGCATACGTTTTGAACTTTGAACAACAGGTCGTGTATGTTGGAACCTGAGGAATCTGGCTCTCACAAATACTCGGAAGATAGAAATCTGAAGTGCAAATTTTCTCGGTTTAATTCATGTACTTGAAACCGTATAATATTCTCTATTTATAGTCCATTGCAGATCGGAATTTCACCATAATTATCTCCATAATATTCCTATTCCTTATCTAATTTTGAAACATATCCAAATCTCATAAATAAAGAGATTTTCCTTATCTCAACTATCCCATAAATACAATTTTATAAATATAGGGATTTTTCATAATTCCATTATACTTTTACACGACTGTATTAAATATTGCGTAATATCTAATTTCCATAAACTAATATTACCGCAATATTCTGCACGCTGATTATGATTTCCGCATTATGTTCCAACATGGAATGTTGTTCTTCTTTAACACTAGTTCACAAATGCCAACTTAATAATCCATGAGATACATATGACTTTACAATCTCCCCCTTTGGCATTTTGTGGACCCAACCATTTTGGAATAATTAAAACCAAAATGAAAAAACTTCCATAATACATGATCATCCGAATTCCATAAATCCCCTATGTTGGAACATTCATGAATAAGCAATTCTGAATTGAGAAAAACCAGAAATCCAAATAATAAAAATCCAAATTCCGAATTCCAACATAAAATCCAAATATCCAAATCTCTCCCCCTTTGGGACCAATAAACATGCCAAAACAAAAGAAATCCGCAAACAAAAAATCAGATCTGTTCAGGAGCATCAACTTGTGCTTCTAACTGTGTCTTTTCTGCTTCAATTTTGGCCTTCTCAGTTTCAAGTGCAGCATTCTGTATAGCAATGACACCTAGTCTTGCATTCAAAACCTCTAGCTTAGCCTTTTTGTCCACCTGAGCTGAACCGGAACCAGAAGTCGGTTTCCACGGTCAATCCTTAATTTGCCTTAAACCGAAAGTCTTCTTATTCGGCTTCAGTGGCTCAGTCTCAATGATCTCATCCTTAGGCTTTGCTTTAACACGTTTACTCCTCATAAGTGCTGAAATGATGCATGGATAAGTCCGAGAATGTTTTGCCCTTGGAGAAATTGCTTGACGGACAATGACTTGTTGTATAAGGAGACCAAGGTTTACCGGCCGCTGTGTTCCAACATAGTAATGAAGTCTAGCTATTTCTCGAGTAAGGGCAGTTGTGTTTGAAGATGGCATCCATCAGTTTACCGCCACCTGATATAGCCCAAAAAATCTCAAAGTCAAGCACGAAGCCTGAGAATACACAGTGGTCGTCCATTCAGTCTTTTCGCCACCTGAAATCTTGTTCAGAATCTGGTCATTAAAGACCTCCATACTTTGATCAAAGATTCCTTCAAATTTTATATTCAGCCCCAAAAGCTTGTTTATCTTTTCCGTCGAGAAGTTGACAATTTTTCCTCGAACATATACCCTATCACACCAAGGTGAGTCATCCTCCAAATTTCCAGCCATCAAGTTGGAATAAACTTCACTGACAATCTGCTTTTTATAGTCTAGGAAACCTGCGACTGCCTTCTTCATCCCTATCAGCTCAAGGGAATCTGAGAAACCACTAGGATTGTATGCTACTAAGTCAACATGCATCTCAGCTATCACCTTTTTCTGAGCAAATATCTCTCTCATTTATTCAAAATTTACATCATAATAAATCTCAGAATAAGCTTCACTTACAGGCGGGGGAGGTAATGTAGTCTTCTTCTTCTGCTGCTTGGGAGCAGATTGTGCAACCTTAATTTTCTTGGACTGCTAAGATGATTCAACCTCAGTGATCTTCCTCTTTATCTTCATGTTCTGAACAAACTCATCAAAGACCTCATCACTAGAGTATGCAAGATCAGGATCCTGCCCGGTTTGTTGCTGCTCAGTACTCTGTGTTCCAACATGCTGCACATGTGTTGGAACATTCTGTGCCCCTTCCTCTGCTCCAGCAGATTCTAATGTGGGGTTTTCTCCCCCTGTCTTCAATCCCTCACAATATTCAGAAACAGCTTCTTCATGCATTGAAGCATCCTTATCCCTCAGACTTTCACCAGCAGAGCCCAACTCGACTTCATCAACTTCCATATCTTTTGTTGGCTGGTATGTTGGAACATACCCAGAATCATTTGTTTCATCATCATCACTGTCAGTCAGCAATATCACTGGAGGCTTTGCTGCCCTAAGCTCCTCGATAATCTTTGCATTCTCAGCATCAAACTTGACCAACTGCATTTGATTAGTAGACTTCAAAACCTTCAAACCTACAACATCTTCCTCAGAAATTTCTTCTAATTTCTCATAACTCCTTCTCGAAATATAGCAATAAACATGGAACATGTCTTTGCCTCGTTATTCCTTATATTCCCATCTAAGCAGTCTGACATCAATAGTGTCAATGAAATACAAGTTCCCTATATCCCCATATAGAAGTTCCTCCATTTTTACATCCAAAAATTCTATCTTAAGATTCTCTAAACCCCTCATATCAATGGATATTCTATTCGCTTGAACTCATTTTGCAAACTCATCAACTTGAAGGGTAGAAAGGTCATTTGACTTTCTTCTTGTCATAAAATACAAGGTAAAGTTGTTCTGCTATTTTTGAGATAGGAAAACGAGTTGAAGCTTCGCTGCAGTTAGAAGACAATGGTTGCAACTGTCCAACTAAACATTCATCCATTTTGTAGCACAGTAGTATAAGAACAGCTATAGCAAGGAAGGTGATTATCATAGTTGATCCTTTTTTGCAGTTTCTGGATATCAGAACACTTTTCTTTCTCTTCTAACTCTAGGTTACTTTTGTGAATTTGTTGTTAAATCAATTGTTCATGACAATTGGTATCCGAGCGAGTTAATTCTCGGACAAACATGGCGGAGAACACTCGATTGAAGGTTTGGGAGAATCAATTGAAGGATCTTGAGGCTCAGGTGAAAAATTCTACTCAGGAGTCAAAGTTGTTGCGCGCTGATCTAAGGCAGCGGTCAGACATGGTCAGAAGAAGCAAGAAGACTTGGAGATGTCTACGAAGGAGGTGAAGGAAGAACTGAATGTGAAGTTTGAGACATTTATGAGAGCAATGACTGAAATGGGGACGGAAATGCAGAAGATTACTGAAACTGAGAGCTCAGACGGAGGTAATCATCGAACTCTACATTCTTCTGAATTGTTGTGTGCTGATGGTGAAATAGAGGTTCTGTACCTATTGTAAATAACCCTAAGATTTTGAATCTCAACTCTGATAATTGGAGGGAGAAAATTAACAAACATAGGCTAGAACTTACTGTTTTTTCTGGTGAAAAACCAAGGGAATGGGTGAGAAAGTGCAACAGGTTCTTTACATATTATCAAATAGCATATCCCTAGAGAATTGAAGTAGTTGAGATATACTTGGAAGGTAAGGCTGAAATTTGGTATCAAAGTGAAAAAGAGGTAAAACTATTTGAACCCGTGGACTAGTTTTTGTGATGCCCTGATTAAGAGATTTTTTGAAATTGGAGGTAGAGATGAAATAGAAGAATTCAACAAGCTTTATCAGTCTGGTAATCTTAGATCATATTAGGAGAGTTTTGAAGAGTTAAGATCCAGAATTATTAACAAACACCCCAACCTCTCACAGCAATATTTTGTTTCCAGTTTTGTAAGTGGTCTAAAAGAGGAATAGAGACCTATGGTGAAGCTTTTTAAACCTGAGACTCTTCATGATACTGTTGAGATTGTTGTGTTACAAGAGATAAATTTAGAAGTAATGAACAAAAAGAGTAAGGGATCGGTTGAGCTCTTCCAGTGATAACAGTAAACCTAATCTACATGCACCAAAGCCTTTTTCTGAAAAAAATAATCCTAATTAGAGAGTGAATGTTGGGGAGAAGAAAACTGATGCTGATAGATTCAAGAGGATATCTTCTCAGGAAACACATTATAGGAGAGAAAATAATATGTGCTATAAATGTGGAGATAAGTTCACCCCTGGGGGCATGGATGCAAATTTAAACAAGTGAATCATATTTATGCTTTTGAGCATTTGGAACATATGGAATTTTTTTTGGAAGAAACTGATGATGCTGCCCCTGAGGAGGATCAAGAACATGAGGAATTTTCCCTCCAGGCTATAGGAACTGATGACAGGGCTGATGCTATATCCATCTATGGAATACCGCAAGGGATAATAATTAACATTCTGCTTGACACTGGCTCTACTCACAATTTTATTGATACTGATCTGGTAGGAGAAACTTATCTAATGGTAGTTAGCACCAGGCCCTTTGTTGTTACTATAGCTGATGGTAGTAAAGTATTTGGTACTTACAAATGTCCAGAGGTGGAATGGGGTGTTAAGCGACTGTAGTTCAGATATGATCTCAGGGTAATGAAGCTGGGAGGTGTTGATATAATTATAGGAATGGAATGGATTGGATGACTTGTTATATCCCCTTGACATTTGATTTCAAAGCTCAGAACATTTCTTTTTACAGCAATGGTTATCATTAGTTATTACATGGTGAGAAACAGAGAAAACAATTGGCAAAAGACCAGAAAACTACAACTGAGTTGACAGGAAATGATTCCAGAAGTGGAACTGGAAATGGTGGCATGTATGACAGGAAAAGAAATACTCCCTCCGTCTGAACAGTTTTGGCCTATTTATTTTTCACGGTTTTTCAATGATCACATTTGACCGTTAATATCTTTAGCTATGTGTAACAATTCCGCACAAAAATTTGATATTTGGAAAATAGATGTTAAGATGAATTTAAAAATATCTCACATGATATTTTTATTATAAATATATTAATTTATATTTGTGGTCAAAATTTACCAAGTTTGACTTGAAAAATGTAAATAGGTCAACTTGTGGGACGAAGGGAGTATTCAACAAGGAGATTTTGAGGAACAGATCAGAGACAGTTATAAAAGATGTTTCAGTGGGAAGGGAAACAACATGGATCAGAAGGAGATTAAGATCATGGAAGAGTTGAAATCATTGGAAGTTCCTGAAGCTATTCAATAAGTTCTGATTAACTTCTCTGATCTTTTTCTGATTCCTAAATCATTACCCCCTGAAAGAAAGATCGACAATCAGATAAACTTGAAACCTAATTCTCAACCTTTCAAATTGAAACCCATAGGTGCCCTCATGCTTATAAAGATGAGATTGAAAAATAGGTTGATGGGATGATGGAAAACCATGTCATTCAAGTCAGTATCAGTTCATACTCTTCTCCTGTCATTCTGGTGAAGAAAAAAGATGCTACATGGAGGCTGTGTATAGACTATAGGAGATTAAATGCATTGACTATTAAGGATAGATTCCTAATTCCTGTTGTACATGAATTGATTGATGAGTTGTATGGGTCTAAACACTATTCTAAGTTGGATCTTAGGGCAGGGTACCATCAAATTAGGGTCTGAAAGGAAGATATAGTTAAAATATCTTTGCAAACTCACCATGGTTATTTCGAGTTCGTTGTAATGCCATTTAGTTTAACAAACGCTCCAGCTACATTTCAGGCACTAATGAATCAGATTTTTCCCAAGTTTTTGAGGAAATTCGTACCAGTTTTCTTTCATGATATCTTAGTTACAATCTATCTTTGGAACAACATGAGCAACATTTATCAGCTGTACTAAATGTTTTGATGGAGCATCAGTTATGTGTTAAGCTATCAAAATGTGTTTTTGCACAAGATGGAGTGGAATACCTTGGTCATGTTATATCAAGTTTAGTGGTTGAAATGGATTTGAAAAAGGTTGATTGTGTAATGAAATGGCTAGAACCTCAAAATGTGAAGCAATTGAGGGGGTTTTTGGGAATCACTGGCTACTACAGGAGGTATATAGAAGGATATGGGCTCATTTGTAAGCCACTTCACAAACTATTACAGAAGGATGGATTTAAATGGAATGAAGAAGATAATAAAGCTATGCAGAAACTGAAAGAAGTAATGACAATAGCGCCTGTATTACGAATGCCAGATTTTAATGAACCATTTGAGATTGAGACTGATGCTTGTGAGTTTGGTATGGGTGTTGTTTTGATGCAAGAGTAGAAACCAATTGCTTACATTAGAAGAGCTCTCGGTCAGGAAAATAGAGGGTTATCCACTTATGAAAAGGAGTTAATGGCACTGGTTCTTGCAATTGACAAGTGGAAGCATTATCTCACTGGAAATCACTTCATAATTAAAACTGACCACAAGAGTTTGAGATACCTTTTGGATCAAAACTTACATAATGCTCTTCAACACAAATGGGTGACAAAACTACTTGGTTTGGATTTCGAAACACAGTACAAAATAGGTAGGTCTAATGCAACTGTAAATGCTCTGTCAAGGAATCCTATTTTGGTTGACACTAGCAATGATCAAGAATTTGATGAACAGCAGCAGCAAGCAAATGATCAGTTTGCAGTGATTGGAAATGGCTTTATCAGTGATAAACCCGAGTTAGCAGGTCCTAAAAAATTGAAGATGATATATTTCAAAGGAACCGAGCAGGTTAGAAACCAGGTGCAAATGGCAGAAATTATTGATGATCACCAACTGGAGGAGCTGGGGAGTAGAGTTAGCACTACTAATGTCCCTATGTAGGTGACACAGATAGAAGGTAGTTATGTTGGGGATCAGTATTGATTGCTGAAACATTGCTAAATACTACTGCAGGAAATGAATATGCTTATTTAGAGGAATTTCGAAGAAGGGACACTGAATAGTTGTAGGATCAGCTGGAAATGTAAGGAATGAAATCTTGAAGGCCATGCATTCTTTTCCTATTGGAGGCCATTCTGGTCAATCAGCCACTGTAAAGAGAATTCTCTCATTATTTTTCTAGCCATAAATGAGAGAACAAATCATAGAATACATTAGAACCTGCGAGGCCTGTTAAAGAAACAAGGTAGATCACTGTCAGTATCCGGGGAACGTATTTACATCCACTACCTATTCCTAATCAGCCTGGTCCCAAATCCCTAGGGATTTTATAGAAAAGCTTCCAAAATCTGGGAATTCTAACACTAGATAGTGGTTATTGACAGGTTCACCAAATGTGCTCACTTCTTAGATATGTCTCATCCTTTCACTACACCTCAAGTTGCTCAGATTTTCTATGCTGAGATCTGTAAACTTTAGGAACTCATGAAACTATCATTTTTGGCAGGAATTGATGTCATTAGTGGGAATTAAGCTTCAATTCAGCTCAGCCTATCATCCTGAAACTGATGACCAAACAGAGAGAGCGAATCAAGTTCTGGAAGGGTATCTGCGATGTTTTTGTTGTGATGAACCAAATACTTGGAAGGAATGACTCAGTTATGCTCAATCACCACAGCATCAATATGGCCCCTCGTGAAGTTTTATATGGAAAAATAAAACCTTAGGTTATTCCAATTGGCATGTTCAGAGATGTTTTGTTTCCTACTGCAGCTGAAGTAGTACAACAAAGGGAGAAGGTTAATCGGCTACTCAAACAACACTTGCAGAAAGCTCAACGGAGGATGAAACAGTTGGATGATGCAAAAAGGTCTGAGAGGGTATTGAATGTTGGAAATTTGGTTTATCTTAAATTGCACAAGTATAGGCAGCAATCACTATTCACTAGTTCAGAGACAGAATATGGAGCTAGCTCCAAAATTTTATGGTCCTCATAAAGTTTTGCAACAAATTGGGGAAGTATCTTACAGATTAGAGCTACCAACAAGAAGTGTAGAACACATCATGTGTCCCTATTGAAGAAACATCATGGAACAGTACCTGAGCAAAGTACTCTTATTCCTGATTCTAATTTTGATGAATTAAAGGTCTTTGAACCTTTGAGATTTTGCAAGTGAGCGTATTACAGAGAGGGACAGAACAGGTGGTACAATAGTTAATAGAATGGAAACATTTGCCCAAGGAGGAATCATCCTGGGAGAAAGCAGCAATGATCACTCAGCAATTTCCACGGTTTAGGCCCTTATTTGTTTGGTTTAACAGCTTGTGGACAAGCTGAATGTCAAGAGGGAAGGATTGTCATGGCTTGAAGGGTAGAAAGGTCATTTACTTTCTTCTTGTCATAAAACACAAGGTAAACTGTAGTTCTACTGTTCTTGAGCTAGGAAAACGGGCTGAAGCTTTGTTGCAGTTAGAATACAACAACGGTTGCAACGGTCCAACTAAACATTCATCCATTTTGGTAGGTGAGTAGCATAAGAATAGTCGTAGCAAGGAAGGTAGTTATCATAGTTGATCACTTTTGTTGCCGTTTCTGGAAATCAGAATACCTTTTTTTTTGCTTCTAGAAAAGCTTCCGTTTGTGGTTAACTCAATTGTTCATGAAAGAGCGCAAGGGGTAAGAGAATCCAATGAATTGGGTTGTGTCATTGCACTTAGCAAAAATAAATTGTGCTCAAAATAGTATTTTAATGCTTTTATACTTTCACTGATTTCTTACGTTTGACATACTTACCACTTTTGTATATTTTGTTAAGATTGTCATGTTTTCTTTTTTATAATAAAAAGTACATCATTTTCAACTACTTATTAAACATTTCATTTTTTCACTTAATTCACTCGACAAATTTCAACCTACAAGAGGGAGTATTCGATTTTTTTATGTTTCTACTCAATTCTATACAATTTGAGTCATTTAAATCATATTGGCAGAGTCCCAAAGTTTGAGTTACATTTTGGTCCATTGGATCAAAATGTCAAAATACTTTTCAATCCATTCAATAATAAGCTTTAATTAAATTATATAAGTATTTTTTAATCTATTTTTTCTTTGATAATTTTTAACCTTAAACTAGTAAATATCACCACTTACTAATTGATCAAGAGAATATTTATTTACATTTGAATAATTTCTATATCAATTTACATGATATTATTTCCTTTGCCCACTTCAAGAATATTAATATTGAATTTTTTTTCTAAAATGAAACATTAAAACCGACATTTACCTTATTATAATTAATTAACTAAGAAGATGATTTGTCATCTATTTTTATTTATTACAAATACATTCCTACAATTCTGAATAACTTTTAAATATATATTGCCATGAGTAAATTATTATAATATATTATAAAAATTATTGAATGAGAGTTATTTTGACACTGCATTACATAATCATTTTACAATTGTTATGATTAATAAAACGATTTTAGAATTGTTGTCAGTTACTGTAAAAAATCTAATAATTTTTGAAAAATTTAAAGGCAAAGTCTTAGAATACACGGTAACTTATAATAACACAGAATATAATTTAAATAATAAAAAATAAAAGTTTTTTATTGCAATATTAAAATTTTATTATTCAACGTATAGTAGTTATAAAATTTATAATCTGATTCATACAATCCAAAAATTTTATCTTAATTTCTTCTAATTTACACTTTAAACCTGACTCCATTTTGAAATGAGACAAAGTATGATTAATAAAAATTTGACCATAAAATTCAATGAAATAATTCTTATATCTCAATTTAAATTGCACAAAAATAATTATTACACTAAGTTCATTTACATGTATAAATGTAAATAAAAATTTAATATTTAAAAACTACTTATTATTAGAAATTCAACAATACTACTTGCTCATATATTTATTCAAATATGAAGTTAAATTTTAATATAGAAAAATGTCGGTAAAGCAACAACTTTACAATTTAAGTTGGCACTGAGGGAATAAGCTTTTTCATTATTAATCTTAACCACTGATCAATTTAATGGTTAATCAAATTAACAGGAAACTTAAACTCATGATTGACCTGATCATTAATGAGTTTATAAAAACTGTTCTCAAGAATATATCTTTCTAACCTAAACTAATTTTAATCTGCATTAAGAAAAATCTCAAGAATAACCAAGATCATACCACTTTTCCAAAAAAACAGGATCATACTAAATGAAACTAAGAAGAGGATGGTTGTAAAAGAGGGACTCAGTTTATGGGTGGTGATATAACAGGATGGTCGGCAAGGTGAATCATACACCATTACGTCGAACGAGACCAGATATCAATCATCACTGTCCCAAAATTAAAATCTACAGAAAAATTGGAGTTGGAAGCCATCAGATAGGAGCGAAAGACTGAAGAAATTTTATAATCATTTATGATTATCAGCTGAACTATGCATTGAAGCATCACTTGACTTCCAAGTTCCAATCACAGGCTACTGAAAGTAGAATAATTTCAAGAATAAAAAGCCTCAGAAGGAAGGCAGTAGAATTTGTGATTAATCCACGACCGGAATCTCATAATACAAATCATCACTTCATTCATCAATGGCGAGCGACACAAAAACAATTGCGAAAAACAAATCGGCCTCATAGAGAAGATTAGTTTGTCAACATGGCAAGATTCAGACATATGCTTGTCAATTTTTGAAATTTAATCATCGGCCAAACGATGAACAAAATCAGATCTATTGAAACCAAAAAGAGGAGTAGTATATTCTACAGAACCCTAGCCCTAGAAACGCAGAAGAAGAAGGGTAGAAGAGGGTAGGCGGAGCGGTGGCTTATGGCGTGGTTGGAGGAACCGGAATTTGTCAACTACTTATAGATAGGAGAAGAGGAGCGCCACCGTTAGGGTTTTGGTTTCCTCCGCAAAATGCTTTGGGCTTTTTGGCGTTTTTAATTTTTATTTCTATGGACTGAGCCGAATGCGGAGCATAAAAGTTGGGCCCATTGTGATGCTATCCATCTAGAGTTGTCATTTTGGAAGAAATTTAAGATGGTAATAAAATTTGGCTCCATTTTTTAAAATCTAATTCAACACTTACCCAGTTCAAAGAGTCCGTCTCTTGAAAGACGGTATTTTCATAAGTCATGGAAAGACCAAGGTTTAAAGTGTAAATTATAAGAAATTAAGATAAATTTTTTGGGTTCCATGAACCGGGTTATAAAATTTATAACTACTACACTTTGCATAATAAAACTTTAATATTGTCTTTTACCTTTTCTTATTCTAATTAAACACCGTCTTTCCATAAGTCTATGGAAAGACCGTCTTTCCCAAGACTTTGCCCCGTATTTATAAGCAAAACTGACATATTTTAAAAATAGAGTGAGACAAGTTTCTGCTTTTCCCACAAAAATAAATTCTACTTTCAAAATAACTTATTTTTAACAATTTATCAAACATTAAAAGTGTTTCGTTTATAAGCATGAACACAATACACCACCTTATCGTTCCCCTTTCCTTCAATGAAAAGAAAAGAGCTCAACACTATGTTATTATTAATACTTTAAATATTTTGCATTAACTTTTTTGGGTTAAACCAACTACGAGTTAGACTAATAATAAAATATTCGTTCCAATGACTGCTAAGGTAATTTATAACTATTTATACAGTACGATACATTTTAAAAGTTTTTCAATGTTATAGAAACTTCTTTACAAATTAATAAAAACAACATCAAATTATCTCATTAGTTATATCAATTATAAAATGACCTCATCTAATAGTTAGTCGGTCTAAAATAATACACTGTATTTGTTATAAGTTGTTAAAAAGAAAAACTTTCTCCTTTCTTTTTTTGAGTTGTTGGAGTGCAATCTTGATGGCTGAATTCATCAAAGTTAGATGCAAAATAGGGCGAAACTTGAAAATGAAAAATAATAGGAAATGCTTCCTCTCCTTTCCTTTTTTTGTCTATTTTTTTTTTAAAAAAAATAAATTGAAATGCGCCCTCTATTATTTGCTATTTTATTTAATATATTCTCACTTTTTTAAAATCAAAAAATATTCACACTATAAATAAAAAAATGATATTATTTTATATAAATATAATTATTTTATATACTATTATAATTGAATTATACTTTATAATTATTTTTAAAAATATAATATTTTAATTATTATTTGTATAAAATAGTATAATAATATTTTTTTAATTGTATATGGGTCGAATTTAAATAAAAATATAATTTTCTTATAATATTGTAATTGAATTATGCTTTATCATTATTTTTAAAAATAATATTTTAATTATTATTTGTAAAAAAATATAATAATATTATTTTTTTAGTTGTATATGAGTCAAATTTAAATAAAAATATAATTTCCATATGAAATCGTTTTTTAATATTATTATTTCTTAAATTTGGGATAGAATTACTACAACGTTAAGATTTTCGATGAATCAACAACAAGCTGTGAAACAAAATTTTGAATTTGAGTCCGTGTTTTATAATTTTGGAGAAGTGAAATATTTGTTTTTTAAAAAATCAATTGAATTCAGAATATTTTAATATAAATATATATTATTTTCTTATAAAATCATTAATTTATTATTTTATATTGTGAATTAAAATATTATTATTTTATATAAATATAAATACTTTATATAATTGAATTATACTTTATAATTATTTTGAAAATATATAATATTTAAAGTATTTTTATTATAAAAATATTATAATATTATTTTTTGAATTGTATATGGGTTGAATTTAAATAAAAATATAATTTTCATATGAACTTATTTTTTAATAATATTATTTGTTATAATAGCTTAATATAAATATATATTATTTTCTTATAAAATCATTATTTTATTATTTTATATTATAAATTAAAATAATATTATTTTATATAAATATAACTATTTTATATACTATTATAATTGAATTATTCTTTATAATTATTTTGAAAAAAACACTTCCTCCGTCTCGTAATAAATGACACATTGAAACGTGTCTCGGTATTTTATGCAAGATGAGGTGGCAAAGAATAGTTGTGAAAAAAGTATGGATATTTAAACAGTGGAGTCAGTCATAAAGTTGTTGAAATTAAAAAGGATATTGTAAGAATTTTACTACATATTCTTTACCATTTTGGGTAAGAATTAATGTGTGTCTTTTTATATGGGACGGTCGAAAATAGAAAGTGTGCCAATTATTCCGGGAGGGAGGGTGATAAGATATCAAAAATGTAATTTATTATATTTTTCTTAGTTTAATATTTTTAGGAGGTCAACACTATACTCTTTTTGTCACTGAATTTTTTAATGAGTTAGTGTGATCATTTTAGTTTATTATTATTAATGAAGCCATAAACACGGCCATGTTGGCTTAGAAGAGTTTTGGTAATATTTTAATTAGGATTTAGATTATTCAGTTTTATTCTGATTAGAATTAGATTTAGTAAGTTTAGACAAGGTAGAATTCTTCAAGACTTCTTCTTGAAGAAATCACGGCTGAAACATATTTAACACATGTTTAAATAGGTATTTTAGTTAGATAGGGTTTTATCTTCTTAAAGTTGTCATAAGTTGAATCAGATTCCAATTGTAATTAGGGTATTCGTTCGAAAATCACCCTATAAATAGAGGAGGATGAACAAATGAATTTAACACTTTTTATCAATCAAATATTCAGAATTTTGAGTTATTCTCATTATTTTCATTGTTACTTAATCATGCGGGTTAATTAAGTTTCAACATCCTTTGTGAGCTAATCCTGCGGGTTAGTTAGTTTATAGAGAAACCTTGTGATCTGAACCTGCGGTTTATTTAGAGAGCAAGTTGAAATTGAGTGTACACTACGGGCTAGAAACTTGAATTTCGTTCATTTATACTGAGTTGGGCTAGATTCTCAGTTTAAATAAACATCTGATATTTCGCAATCCAGAGTTTTCGCAAGGAGATTCATATCAGTTGGTATCAGAGTAAAGCAAAAGTTTTTGCGACCATCATATCAGTCGGTAACAATTGATATCATAAGGTGATATCAGTTGGGATTGGGACCTTCATATTTGTATTATATTTTTTTTAAATCAAAATCAAAATCGAAAAAAGAAGAAGAAGAAGTAAGAAAGCCCACCACCGCCGGTAATTTTTAGGTCCGATCACCATCGCCGCTCCGTTCATCTCCGACGAAGCCTCTTTCGCTCCGCCGCCAGACAATTTGCAGCCGTCTCCTCTCAGCTCCAATCTCTGCCACCAAAATCTTCACCAGCGCCATTCGGTCATCTTCAACAACCCCGCTGCCGCACTTCCATTGTTCTTCTCCCTCTCCAACCTCCAAAAGACGTTATCCATCATTGCTCCAATATCTCCAGCAACGTCCTCAGATCTTCGCTCAGCGCGAATCCGGCAAGGTCAGAAGTTTTGATGAAGAAGAAGTCGGCGCGTGACTACACGCGCGTGTCAAATCTCAGGCGCGTGAATATCACGCGCGAGACACTAAGATTCATATTTTCATCTCGCGATATGTTCATCATCTCATGATTTGTTCCATTTATCGCGAGTTGTTCTAATTTTCTCACCAGCCTATATCTTCTCGCGAGTTGAAGCAGTCTTTTCCACATCATCAACGCCTAATCACTGCCTAGTCAGAGTCCAGACACCATTTATTATCAGAACTTCGCAGGGATGGCGTGGGTAGGGGTGAGAACAAACACACACGTTCGTGAACAAGCTCGGGATCGACTCGGTTATAGATCGGATCATGATCGTTCATATATTAAATGAACGAAAACGAACCAAATTTTAG
>JAULKM010000001.1:7833598-7861840 GCA_032355605.1 Rubia tinctorum
CCATTCTAATTCATCACAAAGCTAAGAAACTTCATCAATCAACAATCATAATTAGGTGTCACCCCTAATTACAACCTGATGTCAATCAACACTATAAAAGTTATTGAATCAAGGTTTTTCATGATTGGTCTAACCGTTAGTCAGTCTAACATGAAACTTTCTCATTTTGTAGTGGTTAAAGTATTTATAAATGTGTTACTAAAAAAAGATCATTATTGTTTTATTAAACACAAAATTATGCAAAATAGATGTTCAGTTGGATTTGAACAACAAAAAATATGGAGAATGGTATGAGTTTTCATTCTCCAGTTTGGAGAAACCTTTGGAGAACTTGTTGAACATGCTATAACAAATCATGGTTTTACTAGAATGCAATATTTTCAGTTCCAATATATACTACGTCTGTCCTAACAAAAATGACACATTTTGATTTTTAAAAGTTAAACTGAGTCAATTTTGACAATTAAATTCTATTATCACATATGCGAGGCTATTATTATGTTATATATTGTTGGATTTATCATAATATATATTTTCAATTATTATTTTTCAATTTCACTTCTAAATAAAAATATTAATAATTGAGAATTAATTGAATTAACTTTTAAAAGTTAAAATGTGTCAATGCATTATTGGGACAGACACATTAGTAATTATCAATGCATGATATGTTGTTATTTATGAAACATAAGACGAGAAATTACATCTTTTCTGCACGGTCTTCCTCCTGTCATTACTATTCTTTTCACCTGCATTACTAATACTTCTTGATCATCAAAATTAATTCGCCCAATAAGATGCATTTCCTATACGAATTCAAACTTGGGTGGTCAGAAATTATATGAGAACCACTTTCTCTACACGGCATTTTACATACTCCATTCGTTTCGCGTATATTGGAATATTAAATTTTTATGGTATTCAATGATCATATTTGATCGTCAATATCTCTAATCAAGTATAATAATGTTACATTAAAAAAAATATTTAAGAAAATATATATTAAGATAAATCTAGTAATATCTCATATAGTATTTTTATTATTATAAATATATTAATTTATCTTTAGAATCAAAGTTTATTAAATTTGAGTTGGAAAAATAAGCATGTCAATACCGGCAGAATGGAGGGAGTGTAACAGAAAGATTTTTTTTCCATTTATTTTTCTGTAAAGACTACCCTATCCGACAACGGTGCTGGACTGCAACTTTTTAGGATTATCAGTTAGAAGATTCCTAACTAGTTGCCTATATTAAACATTTGTTGCCATGATCAATATCTGCTAATTTTTTTATGTTAAGGGATCTAATCGAATTGATCGAGTTGATAATTACATCAACGGTGCCAAATGTATTAACCCTACCGCCGCCGGATACTTTTTTCTTCGTCTCTCCCATATTCTTTCATGGGAAGATAGAGAAATAGAGTTTTTTTTTCTCCAATTGATATACTTTAAATATTTATATTATTGAATAAATATGAATTTGTTTTCATACATTAGTATTGTTCTTCGACTTGATAGATTGATGAACATCTAATCTAATTGTTCATGTCGATGTATTTTGTCCGATCTGGTTTTACGGATCGTGTGTTTGTGATTTCGTTTGTGTTTCTTTATTAGGTGTTCCATTCTCGATATGTGTTTTTCAATGTGTTTATAGTTTGGACAATATAGATCGTGTTTTGGATCAAGATCAAGTGATGTTACAGCTGTTGTAGATCCCTGTTTGGCGGAGTGATATTGATGCTAATATGCTCCTCTTAATTTGATCAACTAGTTCTTGTAGTATCCAGCCGATGATCATTTTCAGTCGGCTACTTAGTTTTTGTACATATCAGTGGTACTTTTTTTTAAAAAAAAACTTTAGTTTGTCTTTTCACCTTTGTTGGATAATTTTAGCTACAAAAGTGCTTTTATAACCCTATCTATTGGACATAAGTGTCAATATAACTCTCAGATAATTTTTAGTGCAGATATAACCATACATAGTTGATGTAAGTGCCAATATAACCCTATAATTGGTTTGTGACGGTCCGGCGGCAGTCCGACCAAAATCCGACGGACTGTCAGTGGTCCAGTAGCGGTCCGGCGGTGGTCCGACGGCGGTCCGACGGTGGTCCGGCGGAAATGGAGTCTGAGGGTTATATTGACACTTACATCAACTAGGTAGGGTTATATCTGCACTAAAAATTATGTTAGGGTTATATTGATACTTATGTCAAGTAGGTAGGGTTATATTGATATATATCTCATAGTTGGATACTAGTATGCAAACCGGTCACGTTGGTTGGAGACTCGTTGTTCAATTTATGAACACACTAAATTTTTTGGCAATCTTATATGTTGGAGTATCTAGAAATAATTCATTGCACTTGATCCAAATCTGAATCCGAGTAACATGTCATGTCTAACACGGTACCACGATTTAATTAGCTTGGTTAATAAATCTTCTTTGAGATCTTCGAGCAACGCCTTCTGCACCTTCGTTGCCGGTGTATGATGATAACAATGCTATTTTTCTTGCTTTGAATTATGTTTCATATAAGAGATCCAAGTATATCAACATTCATTATCAATTTACTCGTGATATGGTGGTTTCAGCCAAATTCAAGGTTTCTCATACTAATTTTCACCGTTACCTCGCAAAATCTTCACTAAAGGTTTTTCTCATCCTCAATTTGAGTTCCTTCGATCTAATTTTTTTTATTGATAGCAATTCCAAAACTTCGCTTAAAGAGCATAGGCGAGTCCAATTGGGTGCAATATATATTTATACTAGGTATAAAATAATTTGAATTCACCTATGTGCTCCTTCACATCTTGACTTTGTGAACTGAGAAATGTGGGAGTTTGTTCATAATTCTACACTAATATGAGTTTAATACACTGCTTGTTCCGTGAAGTATAAGCTTTCTAAGACCTCCTAGTTTGGATGGACGATTAATTTTATGTATTATCAATAATCTAAACTCTAACATAATGGAAATTTACTTCAACATTTCTTACATATTCTTTTTTAAAACAATTTGTTCAAATTTGATTGAATGATAACCCAAAGGGAAGAAATCATGTGCAAGAAACTTGAATATATAGAGCACACAAATAACATAAAGTAACTTCATAGCCTTAATATAATCTTCATTCTAACACCTCTGCATCACGAAAAACATCTAATACTCAGAGACGCGAATGTTGGACCTGAAAAACTCAAACAAAGGACGTGACAATTCTTTTATGAAAATTTATAGAAGCTAGAGTGATGTAAGAATATGATGGAGACGAAGCTTGCATGGGAAACCATCTCCCAAACAAAATGATAACCAATGCCAATGTGTTTTGTCCGTCTATGTGCAACATGGTTTTGAGCCAGAAATATGTCACTGTTGTTTTCACAAAGTAGAAGGTGATGGCTGGAGAAAGAGGATCAAAGATTACGGAATAGATGAGATAACCCGACAACTTTCATCGCAGAATTAGCTAAGGCATGATACCCAAACTCAGAATTGGAATATAAAACCGTGGTTTGCTTCTTAGCACTCCAACAAACTAGGTTGCCACCCAAAATATTATACCTCTATTTCGAACGACGAGTCTCAAGAAAATGTGTCTAATCTGCATCGAAGTAATCCAACACATTGGAAGAGTGAGCCGAGCGAAAAGATAGGCCATAACATAACAAAGAATACAAGTGGTTGTGGAAAAATGATCATCTGAGGATTATGAAGGTACTGACTGACCAACTAATGTAGCCAAAAAACCAAATACCACATAATCGGAGAAAGACTTGAGGTGGCGAGAACCATCCAATGCCCTAGTGATCATCCGGTGCGTTCAAGGAGGTGGTGGCTCATAGACAGGTGGCAGATTGGAAAGCAAGACCGAGATAGAATGGGTCCAAGCCAGGGCCTGAAGGGGTGCACGTCGAAGCCAGAGGAGCTAATGTCGAGACCTAAGAAACCGACGATAGGGCCGAAAAGGACGCATACATCACCAGAGTATTGGGATCAGATGAAACCTTACAAGGTGGATTGAGAGACAATGACTCGAAAGCGGGGGGACAAAGATGCGAGATGCTAGAAGAATTAGGATCCAAGAACATCAATACATTGAGGGAAGTAAAATTCGTGCTAAAAGAGCCAGAAGCTGCAAATTGATAGAAGAGTTTATCAAATCTATCGAGCATGGACATGATCACTAAATAAATATAGTCTAATATAATTGGAAATGAAATTTTATTTCATATAATTCTTTAACTGATACATCATATGGAGATGAGGATGGCATTTATATAATGATGTACATGGTGCTATATTGTTTATAAATCATTATCTAGGAGAGGATTATGAGAGCCGGTTCCGTACAAAGCCAAAGAAACTATGAGCAAATACAAATACAAATACAAATACAAATACAAATAGAATATAGTAAGTACGTGGTTATCAACACTTGGTTAGTGGCCGCTTATTAATCATAACCTTAAAAATATTATTACAATAATACAAAAATAAGGACCACGAGAAACGAAAGAAATGTGCTTCACCGACACCTTCACGTGTCTGACACAAGGGGTGATAGCATTATATTTATATCATATTATATGATAATCCTAGGTTGATTAAGGTGCTATGTCCTGTTAATTACTAATTAGTTTCGTGTTAGAGAAAGATCAACCACATACATTATTGTACTCTAATTTAGCTGATCATGGTGCTACCTAGTTCACTCGTTTTCATTGCAGAAATATTCGAGAAGAAGCTCTTGAAAGACTGTCAACTCCTTGGACCATTTTAGGTGCATTATCTTGAATAGTTTGGACAATTATTATATAATACATGGAGTATAAATAGGGATGAACACAGGTTTAGGATTCAATCTAGATTCATAGTGCCTAGATCCGTTGAATTGGATATGGGTTCAAAAAAAGATATAATGGATTCGGGTTTGGATCCGGATATAGATTATAAAAAATGGGCTTGGGTTTGGGTTTAAAATATTAAGACCGAGACCCGATTTAGGCTCTGTTTGACAGAGCTTTTTAGCTGCTGTGCTTTTAAGCGAATCACTTTTTGGTGTTTGGTAAACTGCAAAAAAAACAAAAAATTTTGAAAGCAGAAGCTATTTTTGGGGGAAAAGCAGAAGCTGGTCTCCCCCTGCTTTCAAAATAAGCCAGCTTTGCTTATAAGCACAGCTCTACCAAACAGAGCCTTAGATCCAACCCAGACTCAACTCGTAGACCTATATAATCCTAGCTTTATACTTCATCTGTCTCACTAGTTTTAGTCTATTTACTTTTTCACGGTTTTCAATGATCATGTTTGACCGTCATTATCTCTAGCTATATATGACAATTTTGCATAAAAATTGATATTTAGAAATATATATTAAGATGAATTTAACGTTATATCACGTGATATTTGTATTATAAATAGAGGTCGTCTCCTGACAAGCGGTTGTCCATAAGCTTACGGACAGGACACTTATTTTTTACCTTATACACTGCATTTGTTAAATTACATATTAAATTGGAAAAAAATTGAAAATTATTTTCTATATTATATATATATATTTATATTTTCACATCCAAATACATATTATTACTTGTTTTAACTTTTCAAATACAATATTTAAATTTTATTAAAAAATTATAATATCTAATGTAAAAGTCACTGTGGACTGTCCATAATCTTATGGAAAGATGACTTTCTCTTATAAATATATTAATTTATTTTAGAGTAAAAAATTATCAAATTTGATTTGGAAAAAATAAATAGGTCAAAATTCATGGGATATGGGAGTATAGTTTTACAGTAATTTTAAAATTACTTTTATATTCTCTCTGCAATTTTGTTTTTAACTAAACAGACAATATGTATTATATTTTTTCTCGAAGAATTAATTCAGGTGGATATCAAACTTGGATTATTTATATTTAAAATAATATAAATTTTATTTAGTGAAGAAAAAAAAAGAATGTTAGGCATGTTTAGACCCATTAGATTTGGGTATGGGTCTTGATGCATCTTAAAACCGTAGCCATCGGATCCACTATTGCGTCTGATAAGAACCTAGAAGAAAAAGTCCCTCGGAGTGCTCCGGGGGGAAGAGTCTCTGACGTTCAAGTCAGAAAGAAAGTCTATCAAAGAAGGAATGAATAGTTGAGTATACAGTGTTACCTTTCTCCTTTATATAGGAAGGTTGATAGGGCAACTCTCTTGTTTTCTTGTGCTACATGTATCTGGCTCTTCCCTGGGCGGCTCAAAGGTTATTACCCAAAGGATATTACAATATGTGTAAAACAGAGTAACTTGGGCCGGCTATGCTAGATATTTGGGGTCTAGCAAGAATATGTATTATCAATAATCCCCTAGAAAGTTGAGGGTTCGAACCTTGGATTCAT
Source organism: Rubia tinctorum (assembly GCA_032355605.1). Taxonomy (NCBI): domain Eukaryota; kingdom Viridiplantae; phylum Streptophyta; class Magnoliopsida; order Gentianales; family Rubiaceae; genus Rubia; species Rubia tinctorum. The sequence goes on from JAULKM010000001.1 coordinate 7,839,997, forward strand.
CCCATGTTTCCATCTTTGACTTCGGGGCTTCCCCTTACAAGATTGCTACTTCGACCTTCGGTATGGCTGCTTCAAACTCATGGTTAGACATAGAAAACAATTTTAAAGTCCCTTGAGGGTCTGAGAGTTCACCGCCGGGGTCAACATGGGATCCTTCGAATTGGCTTTGAGGTCCGGCCTTCTAATAGGCTCATTTGCATAGGGTTTGACCCTCCGATTTTTACTGTTCATCAAGGATTCATGGACACGAATTTCCCTTCAAAATTACCTCTTTTCACGGGATCTCTGGGCATCGACAAAAAGGAATGTGGGCTGAGAATTCCCCTTTATGATGGTGCTTTGGCAAGAGAAGTGGAAAGGTTACGAGGGGCATACTACTCATAGAGTTTGTTGAGTGTGTGAAGTTTGTGTCAGATTCTACAGTAGCAAGAAGAGGGATCGTGAGGGGTCCTCTAGCCGCGGCCCTAGCCCCCAGAGGCAGAAGACAGGTGATGAGGCTCAATTTGAGTTCCCCGTTAGCTCCCAGGTTGATCTTACCTCAGGAGTGGCTGAGCTTATGCCCTTGGGCTCGGTGGAGCCTTCCCTTGCTGAGTTCCCCAGGGTTGCAGCCACCGTGGGAGCCCTTGGCTCCATCCTCCAAGATTACTTGGCGAAGGCCCGCTTGGCTAAGGAATCTACCGCCAATGTTGCTGAGGCCACGGAGCTTCAGGAGAAGATGGAGGATGTCTACTTCGAGCACAAGAAAGAGTGTAAAGAGCTTCGAGAGAAGCTAGAAGAGTCGGAGTGGCTCAAGGAGAATTGCAGGAGGCCTAGGGATCCGTCGAGGCCCTGTCCAATGAAAATGCTAGGTTGAAAAAGCTCTGCTCCACCGAGCATCAGGTCTCCCTCTTCGAGGCTTACACCAATAATCTGGTGAAGACCTGGGGGTTCCGGGAGTTCTTCTCATCTTTTTTTGGAAACTGCATGGGAATGGCCAAGAATGCCCTCGCCACTTCGTTGAGCAAGGACCTCCCGGTGAAGTACGCCACCATGCTGGATGTTCACAAGAATGGGATCCGTCCTTCGTAGCTTGATCATCTCTGGTGGAAATCCATTCAAGATGGTGGTATCAAGCTCCCTTTGCTCGAGCACCTTAAGGCCTCCGGCGGGTTCTTTTCCGCGGAGGAGGACCGGGAGTTGGACGTGGAAGAGGACGGGCAGTGGAAGAAGCTAGAACTCTTGACCCAGCCAAAGCCTAAGTGTATCCCTTCCTTTTCTGGCCCTCCCTCACCGGATCAATCAAGCCGTAGCATACTAATAAAATGTATGAGCTCTAGTTGTTCAAATATTTCTGTATCTCCTATGCTTCAATCTCTATAATTAATGAAATTTCTTTCCTTTACCTTAGTGTTTTATTTACTTTGGTATTTAAAATTTTTAGAAGCTACCCCTGGTTCCCTATTCCCTCCCACGTTCAAAGGGGGTTCATCTTCGACTTATTTTTTCAAGTTATGAAGAAATTGTACCACAAAGTCGAGGAGTGAGCCTGAAACCACCGAATAGCAGCATGGCGGTACTGGTGTAGGTTCATGTGTCTCGAAGAGGAAATCCGAGCTGCTAAAGAAGAGTTAATTTATCTAAGGGGGGAGCTGGTCCTGTGGCAAAAAGGCCAACATGAGACCCAAAAGGATCTTTTTGACAAACTGAGTTGCCTAAGGGAGGATATTGATCTTCTTGCCGTTGCCCGGGATGAGCTAGCTGATGACCATAAACTTCTCCTCCATCAGTAAAGCCAACTTCTTGCTGAGATGACCACCGAATCTGGTTTCAACTCGACTCAAGAGTGTTTGAATGCCGCTAAGGCTTTCAACTCATCATGGCCTCCCTCACATACCCAGTCGGCTATGGTCTACTACCACCTCAAGGCCCAAAAATACCGTGAGGAGGCCAAAACTCTTTGGGACGTTTTTCGGGAGACTACCTCCAAACTGGAGGGCTGGAAAGGGACGATCCAGACACTTCAGGGACGGGTTGACAATATGGAATGGTTTATTAACTTAATTGAGAAATTGTGCTTGGTTGCCTATCAGGAGCGAGACCGGCTTCAAAATGATGCTAAGGAGCATCAAAACACTTTTGAGGAATGTGAGGAAAACATTAGAGCCTATTGCCTTCGGCTCGGTATGGTGGTGCCTACCCTCATTGAAAACCCTGAAGTGTATCTCCAGGAGACCGTAGACATTATGGAACATAAGGAGCTCGAGAAGCATTCTAAGTGTGAAACAGCTTACAACGAAGCCGAAGGGTGGTTGATGGAGATAAAGAGCAAGAAGCAGGGGGCTCGAGTCCTCGAGGTCCTGTGAAGAAGAAGTTTAGCTTCACACTCCCAGGATCCACATACTTCTGTTCCACGTACCTAGAGTGGGTCCGTATTCTCCCACCTGGGTCCCCAAGCGAATCAGGAAGGGGGGTCATTTTCAGGACCATCTAGTCAACTGGCCAGCTCTTCTCAAGAAGTACGAGCCCTCCCGGATTGTTCCAGGGTCGTTCCATCTCGAGGGAAGCCCCGTTCAGCTGACGTTGACAGTAGTGACTCGTCAAGCAATCTCAGAGGGGAATCCTCCTACAGAGCAATCAAAATAGTTGAAGAGGACAAGGATCCCGAAGATATTCCCCTTTCTCTGAGGCCTAGGAACTCCAACGGGGGACCACCAAGTTCTTCCCAGGGGCGGGGGATAGCAGATCCGGACGGGGAGACGCCAAACCTGATGACAGATTTTCTTACAGCCATAGCCCCTATCAAATCCGAGGTTATGGAGGACCCCTCCATTCCTATGGAGGACTTATTCCACCCTTAGTAAATGTTCTACTTGTTGTGTTTTAATGTTGTATCTATTTTTCTGTTGTACACCAGGATTCTTCTCTTTACATGTAAACCATTTACGACCTTCCACATACTTAAATGAAAGAAAAAATCGTATTCCCCTTACTAGCATTTTATTTCAAGTGTCTCTACGCTAGAGAGGTTTTTGACCCTGGCCGTTAGTCAAGGATTTTTCTCCCTCAAATGCTTTGTGTTCCAAGGAGATTTCAACCCTCGAGCGTTCTTCAAGGGTTTTTATCCCTCAAACGCTTTTACATTTTATGGTTATTTTGATCCCGAGAATTCATCGGGGGTTTTAATCCCTCGAACGCTTTTACATTTTATGAGGATTTTGACCCCGAGTGTTCTTCAACAGTTTTAATCCCTCAAATGCTTTTACATCTTATGGGGATTTCTACTCTGAGCGTTCTCCAAAGTTTTTATCCCTCAAACACTTTTACATGTTATGGGGATTTCGATCTCGTGCATTCAAGGGTTTTTATCCCTTGAACGCTTTTACATTTTAGGGGGATTTCGACCCTGTGGTTTTATTATGCATTTTAGTACTTAGCCAGATATTGGAATAGTTTTAAATAAATGTATTTGAGAGATAGGTAATAGAAACAGGGATCCTCCCTCTACTTGCAGGAAGTTCTTTTGTTTGAGGGTGTTTCTTAGCCTACAGCTATTTTTGGGCAAGCTACTCTCGACCTTACCGAATCTACAGAGACTTAGGGATAGTACCTCCTGAGATTTGTGATATTCCATCTTCGGGGTATTGGCTCCCCTTTGGGTGTTTCCAGCATATAGCTACCCCCTAGGTATTCTTCGACGAACCGGTAGGGTCCTTTCCAGTTTGCCGCTTGTTTTCCTTCAATCTCCTTTAGGCTCTTTTCGTTCCTTGTCATTACAAGGTCTCCTGGGGAGAACTAGACTTTTCGAACCCTCCGGTCGTGATACCGCTTGATTTTTTCCTTCACCCTGGCTTCATGGAATGAGGCTTTTTATCTTTTTCTTCGAGAAGATCCAGGTCCAACCTGCTCTGCTCGTCGTTGACCTCTTGATTTTGTTGCTAACGGCAAACCCTCGAAAGGTAGGCAACTTTATTTCAGCGGGGATTACCACTTTTGAACCATAAACCAGACTATACAGATTTTCACATGTGGAGGAGGATTCTGTCATTTGATATGACTAAAGCACGCTAGGAAATTCGTTGATCCAACTTTCCCTGACACCTTCGAGTCTTATCCTTTTGGCATTAACTATAGTTTGATTTGTAACTTCCACCTGCCTGTTGGCTTGGGGGTGATATACGATAGTGGATTTCTGGCAGATTCTGTATTCCTTGTACCAGATTATTCTATATTCCTTGCACCATATTTTGAATGGTCAATGATAAATTGGGTCCCGTTGTCAGTTACAATGGTTCGAAGGATCCCTAAGTGACAAATAATGTTTTTCCATCGATACCTAATTACCGCCTTTCCCTTTATACCGGTTAGGGCTTCAGCTTCGACCCACTTTGTGAAGTAGTCTACAGCCATAATCAAGTACCGATAATGGACCGGAGCTTCTAGGAATGGGGAAACAAGGTCGATTACCCATTTGCCAAATGTCCACGAGCTATTTATGTTCATCATTTCTTCTTTGGGCATATGAGTGATCGGGGGCGTGTCGCTGGCATTGGTGGCAAGATTAGATGTGCTCATTGACTTCATCGAACATTTGGGCCGGTAGTGCCCCGCTTGGAGAATTTTTTTAGCAATCGACCTAGATCCTTAGTGGCTCTCATATACTCCCTCATGGGTTTCACGGACCAAGTAGTAATCTTCATGGGGGTTGACGCATCAAAGCAGTGGTTGCAAGTAGCTTCGCCGAAAAGCACATCTTTGTGGATTACATACTTGGGAGCTTTTAGTCGAACCATAGTTGCTTCGATAACCCCTTAAGGAAGGGTACAATCCCGAAGGTAGCTCAAGATTGGTGTTATCCACGAGTTTTCTTCTTCCACCACCATTACTTTTATTTCTTCTTCGAAGCTTTGTTTGCTCAGTGTCTCCACTACTAAACGCCCTTGCAACTGCAAATCTAGGTTTGATGAGGCTATCTTCCTAAAAGCATTAGCCTTATGATTACTTTCTTGAGGGACTTGCGTCAGAGTGTACTGGTTGAAATGTTGGGGAGTGACTTGACCACCTCCAAATAGCGTTGCAGGCTTCTTTCCCTAGCCTTATATGCCCCCTTAACTTGCTGGACCACAATTTGGGAATCACTATAGATTTCTAAGATTTTAACTCCTAAGTATTTAGTGAGTTGAAGCCCACTGATTAACGCCTCGTATTCTTCTTCATTATTCGTAGCCTTGAAGTCAAAGTGTAAGGCATAGAGATAATCTTCCTTGTCAGGGCTTGTAAGAAGAACCCGTGCTTCACTTCCTCCAGAGTGGGTAGACCCATCTACGTATAGCTGCCACATCTCTTCTTCTTCTTCTTCAGCCTCGTTCAAAATCGGTTCGGTGGTTTCGATGATGAAATCTACCAGAGCCTGCCTTTGATAGCTGTTCTAGGGCAGAATTGGATATCATGTTCACTAAGTTCAACTGCCAATTTCATCATTCTCCCCAATTCCTCTAGTTTGAGGAGCACCTTCCTGATTGGGTAGTTGGTGAGAAGGATTATTTTCTGGCTTTGGAAATACGGTCTGAACATCTAGCGGCTTAGACCAGGGCCAGGGTTAGTGTTTTGAGAGCAGTGTACCGTATCTCGGGCCCATGTAATGCCCTACTTACAAAGTAGATGGGGTTCTGAGCGGTTTCCTTTTCTTTCACGAATATTGCACTTATCGTCAGAGGTGAGGCCGAAATGTATAAGTACAAGTCTTCTCCTTTTTGAGGCTTCATGAGGGTAGGTAGGCTTCACAAGTGTTCTTTTAAGTCTTTGAATGTTTGATCACACTCTTGTGTCCATTCAAATTTTTTGGCTTTTTGGAGCACCACGAAGAATGACAAGTGTTTTTCCGCTCCTTTAGAAAGGAATCAGACGAGTGCCGCCAGCAAACTTATAAGTTGGTGGACTTCTTTGATAGTTCGGGGGGTTTTCATGCTTATCAAGGTCTCCACCTTCTCCGGGTTTGCATCGATCCCCCATTCTAAGACAATGAACCCCAAAAACTTTCCTGCACCCACTCCGATCACACATTTAGTTGGATTCAATTTTAAATTTGCGCTTTGAAGGCCTCCAAAATTTTCTTCAAGATCTAGCAAGAATGGGTCATGATCCTTGATTTTGACTATAATATCGTCCATATAGATCTCCATGTTTCTGCTGATATGCTTCTTGAAGAGTTTGTCGACCAATATTTGGTAAGTTGCTCCGGCATTTTTTAGGCCGAACGGCATTTTCTTGTAACAAAATGTGCCCACTTCTGTGATGAATGGTGTTTTCTGTTTATCCTCTTCCACCATGAGTATTTGGTGATAACCTTTATAGGCCTAAAAAAACCTAGGATTTTGAATCCTGCTATGGCTTCGACTAACATGCCGGTGGGGCGAGGGATATCTATCTTTTGGACAACACTTGTTCAAATATGTGTAAACACATTTGCCAAATTTCGTCTTTCTTTGGGACCATGACGAGGTTTGCCAACCATTATGGGTAGAATACTTCCTCAATGACCTCGGCTTTCAGGAGCTTTTGGACCTCCTCTTTTATGGCTTTGATTCTTTCAGGGGCGATCGACTTTCTCTTTTGCTTGATAAGCTTCTGGGAGGGATCGATATTCAGTCTGTGGACCATCACTTGCTTTGGGACTCCTGTGAGTTCGGTCGTGCTCCATGAAAATACATCAACATGATCATCAAGGAGACCTTTTAATTTTTCCTTCACTGAGGGTGGTATCTTTTTTCCAACAGTCACCGTTCCTCGTGATCGAATGGCTAGCGGCTTAGTGTATGCGGGTCCGACCTCTCCGCTAATCGAAGCCACTTTTTCCTCCTTTTTTGTTTCTTTTAGAGCAATCACCAAACTTCTCCTGGTTGCGAGATGATTCCCTCTGATGATTTTTACCCCCTTCTTGGTAGGGAATTTCATCGTTAGGTGGTATGGGGAACATATGGCTCAAGCCTGACACATCCAAGGCCTCCCTAAGATCGTTTTATAGGGGGGTATGACATCGATCATGGTGAAACTACAATCTATACTTACTTCTTTGTCGCTATTTGCTACCTTGACTAGGAGGTTTATGACCCCCAGGGTGAGCACCATTTTTCCCGTGAAGCTAGACAGGGGAGACGTCATTCTCCTCAAAATTCTGTGCCCTAGTTCCAGCTGGTCAAAGCAATTGGCAAACATTACCTTTACCCCGCTATCATCATCCAAAAATATTCTCTTAACGTAGCAATCTCCGATTGTGGCATGGATCACCATTGGGTCGGTATGTGGCATTCGACTGGGTATGGGGTCTACTTCTGAGAAAGGTATAGCTTCCTCTGGTTTAAATATTTTCTTGCTTGGTTCTCCACGAGGCATATAACGGGCCTGGGATTTGATGATGAAGTTCGCGGACTGATCGTTCACCACTCCGTTAATGAAATTGATTACCCTGTTTGGCCCTTTCCATCGCTTCTTGTCCGGCCAGGCTTCCTGGTCGGGTATTCCATTTTCTCTTTGCTGGTTTTTGGCTTGATCACTATGTTTTCCTAATTGTTTGTGGTCGTTTCTTTGGGACCCCTTCTTATAAGGTTTCCAGTTTCGGCGACCCCCCTTCTTTTTCTAGGGACCACCTCCCTTTGGACCTGCAATGTAATCCGGGAGTAAACCTTCTTTGGCACATCTATCAATTTCCCTTTTCAGATGTATGCATTCATTCGTATCATGCCCACTCTCTTTGTGGTGGTCGCATAACTTGGGTGATTCCCTTTTCACTGGGAAGTCTTTACCGGGCTGGGGAGCTTGAAAGAACCCCTTATGGATGGAGTGTATCTCTGATCCTGACTTAGATAGGGGGATGAGGCCTTCAAAGCCTCTGTTCGAAGCCTCTATTCTTTTAGATTTCGAATTTGAGGCTTTAGAGCCTTTCTCACCCCACCCATAACTGTCTCTCTTCCGCTTCGTGGCCTCTTCGATCTTCGAGTTTGCTCCACAATTTCTTGCAGCTGTTGTAAGGTTGCAGGCGTCTTTGAGATGAGATTTTTGTACAAGTCAAGGTTTGGCATTCCATTCATGTAGCCTAGGATTACCCCTTCCCTAGTGCGATTGATCACACCAAGGCTCTCTCATCCGCGTATCGGTGATAGAACGCCCCCGTCGACTTTCCAGACCGTTGCTTTCTTTTATAAAACTCAATCAGAGTTTTGGTGAACCTCTTATTTTGGAAGAATTAGCTTAGAAGAGCTATTCTGAAGTCCGTGCAGGAGTGCAACAACCCCTTGGACAACCTATTAAACCATTCTTGAGCTTTCCCTCGAAGGTAGCTTCCCAACAGCTTACATGTTAGTTGCTCGTTAAAATCCCTCGAGTTCATCAGACTGAGGAAGGTCTGTATGAACTCTCAGGGGGACCGTGTCACTGGTGTATGTGGGGAGGCCTCGAGATGTTTGACGTCGCTGGGCCATCGGGTTTCCATGATCAGCAAACTGAAAGGAAAGGCTACGACCTAACCCGAGGGCCCGAACAGTCTGTCCAGCTCCCTTGCGAGAGCGTCGCCTGACTCGTCTCCCATTTGTGGATCTCTATAATAGCTCGACAGAGAGGAGGCATCTATACTGGGAACCTGGTACTGTCGGTTTGGAACCATATTTCTCGGCCATATCCCTCATGGCGGAGTTGTGGTACCGATCTTGCCCTTGGTAGTAAGGATCATATCGAGGAACCTCGGGCCGAGGCCATGGATTCCCTTGTTTTTTATAAGGGGGTAGCGTACCTCCGTCCAAGCTATTGAGTGAGGGATCATCTGATTTGGCATTTGCTGGGTTAGGGTCAGTATTAAGTATGCCGACGTTTGGGCCAATCCGGGGAACTTTGGCTGAGGCCGATCTTGGGCCCCCATCTCTATATTTTTCTGGTGGGATGCCTTCATAGTAGCCTGGGGCATCGAAAACGGGAAGGGGAATGCCACCAGCTGCTGGATCATTCTTTGGCAGAGCATAGGGGATTCCACCTGGTAACTGGCGGGCCGAAGGGTGTGGGCCAGTTGTACCAGGTCATGTTGTGACATTGGCGGCGCACTGTTCGTGCCCTGAATTGTTCGACCGACCCCTTATGTTGCTCCCACCTGATAATCTTTCGAGGCCTCCCTAAATTGTGGCTCGTCTCCCCATTGTTGATACGTTTGGCCTTGTGAGGTAGGGATGCCGAGGCCCCCTGCCCAAGGTTCGGTGCTAACCTCCATTCGCCTGGAAGACATGGCCCGCTTCCATTCGTGACATGAGGATTTTGTTCCCACCGCTTGAAGGAAGTGGGGGGTCAGAGTGCATTTTCTTGCTTTTGCCCCTCTTTCTTCTCGCGTAAGGAGATTGAACTTCTACATCAGCGTCTGGGCCCTGCTTCTGATTCGTTTGCTTCTATGCAGTGTGCTTGCTGTGGAAACGGACATGGACAGTGAATTTCAAAGAACTAACTAACGGTCCCACTAGGCGTGCCACTTGATGCACTTCAAAACCGTAGCCACTGGATCCACTATTGCGTCTGATTAGAACCTGCAAGAAAAATCCCCCAAAGTGCTCCGAGGGGTTCAAGTCAAAAAGAGAGTTTATCAAAGAAGGAATGAATAGTTGAGTATACAGTGTCACTTTTCTCCTTTATATATAGGAAGGTTGATAGGGAAACTCTCTTGTTTGCTTCCGCTACAAGTACCTAGCTCTTCCTGGGTCGGCCCAAAGGTTATTACCAATAGGATATTACAATATTTGTAAAATAGAGTAACTTATCCCGGCTATGCTAGACATTTGGGGTCCAGCAAGAATACATATTATCAGATCTAATATTTTCATACTCTACGGATCCAAGCGTAACTAAATTTTTAGGGTCGGGTTTGGGTCTCATTATACCCGACCCATGATTATCCCTAGGTACAAAACACCTAAAACTATAATGTAGTACTCCCTCTGTCCCATCTCAAATTGCATACCAATCATTATCACGTTGTTCAAGAAACATGTTTAACCGTTAATATGTTTAACTACGTATAATAACGGCAAATAAAATGTAGATATTTAGAAACTACTTGTTACAACGAATTCAACTATATTACATATGATAATATTGTTACTTATATATATTCATTCAAATATATATCAAATTTTGATAGATAGTCGAGAAAGTAAGTGTGCATATGTTTTTCGTAGAATGATGCACATGAGATTATTAAAGGTACATCACGGTAAATTTTTACAGCAAGAAACAAGACATTTAAATTTAGTTCTTGAGGCTGATGTACAAAGAATCGTTGTAAAAAAGCACAACTTTTTACTTTGGTTATGCAGAAACAAGACCTTTTACATTGATTCCGGATATCGATGTAAAAAGAGTTGCAGTAAAAAATAATTTTTTTATCTCAATTCATAATTGAAACTCATTTTATTTAAAAATAACTGAGGTAAATGATCTTACCGACAATGGCAAATGACAACGAACTGACGTCGGCCTCTAGCAGAAACGACTGATGGGATTGGATGTTAACAAGTTGGTAGCCACCGATATCACGACCGATGTCGCTTAATTCGTAGTGATGTTGGTAAAAAATATGGCCGACATAGGACTTTGCGTTTGACTGACATCGCTCACTTTAGCTTCCCAACATCGGCCGAGCGATTACATAGCAGACATGTTGGACGACGTCATTTTACTTGACTGATGCAGCATAAATTTTAGTGATGCTTACCTGGGGTGGCGACACGTAATCGTTTGGTAAACTTAGCGAAGCATGGCTGGGTCAACAAATTAAGAAGAAAGTAGTGAAGAATAACATATGTGGGGGGGAGGCCGGAGGCGGCCGACTAAGAGAGCGAAGCAGAGGAAGCACACAGCTGAAGAGGTATCGAACTGGAAGCACAACCGACCATCGGGAACCTTAGACCTGAAGTAGGCAGTATCGTAATTTGGGCACAGAGAGGGATGCACGATAACCGAAGCAAGGAGGATACTGAAAGTAAAAGAAGGCGGACCGGTCACCGTACCTGAACTGCTGCACAAATAAATTTAGCGTGCTTTTATACTAGAAATAGATAGTAGAGATTAAAGTAAATTTATTATGTGTTATTGTAATCTTAAATGGGAAAGTTTTGGGAAAGACGATCTTTCCATAGGTTTATGAAAATGCGTAGATTAATTAGAATACTAAAAAGGTAAAAAGTTTTAATTGCAATATTAAAAGTGTATCATGCAACGTGCAGTAGTTATAAGTTTTTTGACTAGATTAATACAATCCAAAAAAATTATCTTCATTTCTTCTAATTTGCATTTTAAACATTGGTCTTTCCATTGGTTAAGGAAATATTGTCTTTCAAGACACGAACTCATATTAAATAACATATCAATAGAAATATAACGAATGCAGTATTTGTAATGTTATTGACAACTTAATATGATGAAGTTAAATTTGGGCAGTAAACACTATATTCACAATATCCAATCATATTTGGAGTTTGTTCGATCCGAGTTAACATTAATTTGAATCTCTTTAAATTCGAGATAACATCGATTCAGTTAAGTTCCAATCAGGTATTAATCAGCTAGATCGAGTATCTTTCAAGTTCGGGTACATGCCCTTTTCGAATTAGGGTGTTCGAGTCCGAGTCCCATCGTTTTTGACAATTTTAATTCGAGTTCGATTTGATTGGATGATTTCGGTTTAAGATCAATGACCGAATCTAACTATTCCGATCTCGATTCGAGTTCGATTCGATTATCAGGTATTCGAATTTGGTTTATTTTGCCAGATCTATTGTCCACAAGTGACCCTGTCCCTGTTTTCCTCTACTTAAAAGCAACCTGAAGTCAATGGAAGCAAGTGAAATCAAATTAAATAACATCACCTTTTATACCATTCAAATTTGCAATAAGAATTTGCAAAGCCAAATAAGAAAAGGCTTATAACACCAACAACTCATTGGAAAGCTCAAGACAGCTTATAACACCATTCCAGACTTTCATTCAACCTCTAATACAGCCGCCGTCCAAGACACACAAGCACGACCTCAAATCAACCACTCAGTTACACAGGGAAGAAGATATCAACATCATCCTGCACCGGAGCTCATTTTATCGGCTTTGGCTTCGTCTGCTCACGATGACGAAGCCTTCTCCAAATCTTCAATCACATGGACCAGCATAAAATCCGTCTTTGAAAGAAAATAGCATACAGGAGCAATTAAAAGTGGCATTTGTATCAGTAACCGTGTTTTGTGCAGTACAAGGGAACTTGAACATTTTAAAGACCATAATTTGAAAGAGCTTGTGCATAGCAAGAGTGATGTAATTAATCAAACACGGTCTATACATTAGTCATTTAGTAGTATCACAAATGATTGACAAACTTGAGTTCCACGAATCCCCGACAGGACTGACAGCATCACTTATAAACGCATTTACCTTGTACCGGATAATGCAACAAATACAAGGACAGAGCGACGGTGCACAATAAAATTCTCTAACAGCCTCATAACATCTCAACCTCAAACAAGAATTGACAAACAAAGAAATGCAATAAAAGTTCCCTTTCTGTTAAATTTCTCCTGTTCCAAAAGTTCCCTTTCTCACCACTTAAATCATGATTCAACTCAAATAAATCAGCATATATGACTCATGTTTTGACGGTTTTACCTAGCAATCGTAGTGGAGAGGCTTTCTGCATAATATATTAGTATTTGATGCTTGAGATTGCATTCAGCAAAACTACCCACCAAAGTATGTCTCGAATTCAAATAAACATACAGAAACGAGACACATTTACCCTTCTAAAAGTCAGCAACAGGCTGCACTCAGAAACTAAATTGAGCGCAGTTAATGAACAGCACACTAGGAAACGATACACAAATCTAGTAATCAGGTCTATATTTGCATGCAACTATTTTCCAATCAGCCAAATAAAGGCAACCTTTCAAACACAATGCATATCCTGTATGCCAAAGATAGACAATCTCGACAGCAAATTCCCATTCATTTTTCAACCAACTTGCAGAAAGTAAGATGTCCACACAACTTTATGCTGATTGCAATAACTCCACAAGGCTATTCTAGTTTATTCACAAGTAAACTTCCAACCCAAACCTAAACAACAATATGCATCTGAGGCTTTGTACTTTGTAAACCAAAACAAGCACAACCACCCCACCCCAACCCCACCCCCAATGAAGTTCACCTAATTATTTGATCCAACGCATGCATAAACATACCTTATCCTTTCCCTACAAGAATATACCAAAATGAAGATCCTTTTTACAACAATACAGCACATTAACTACTACCTCCGTCCCAACGGAAGATGCACGTTTAAACTTTACACGATCATTATTATAACTATATAAATCATGTATAACTAAGAACCATGAAATAGACAAATCTTAGAAGATATCGCATGATTATATTCTTACATACTCTCCGTCTCAAATAAGTATACTTACCTTATAATTCCATCACGAGTAATGGCGCACCCTTATTTCCTTCTAACTTTTGGCAACTTTTCACTGTTCAATAACCCGCTCTCCCTATTCATTCTCCTCCACTTAATTACATTACATTTTAATATTTCAGTTCTGTTTATTCTCAGGCTGTTATCCTCTACAAATTCTACTCCTCCCTATTTCTACATACGAAACCAAAGTGGACAGATTAGTTTGTGATGGAGGTGGAGAGAGTATATATTAATGAAGTTTATACATATTAAAATTAATCAGTTTTGACTAAATGAACAGTACACGGACTACTTATGTTGGGCACGTGCCGGACTAATGTAGTGCTGTCAGTTTCTGAACCGATGACACAATCCAATCCGCCAGACCAACCCGACAATTAATTTATTTAATTGACATGGCATATACAAGCACATTAGTATGTATGTTACACCATACATCGTTGACCCCATTACCCCGACCTGACACCTCTAACATTAGTAGATTATTACAAAAACCGCAATGTAATCACAATCAACAACATAGATAACAAACAAAAACACAAGATTTATACCTGCATCCTTATCTCTGGCATCATGATAAACAGGTTCGTCCTCAGGAACTGGATGCAATTCCCCTGATTTACAGTCCTCACACTCTCCATCTTTCTCATCAGGGTACCTCACCACAACCACAGGGCATACACAGTGATGCACGCAGTAATCACTCACGCTCCCGAGCCTCCCTCCTCTGTTGCTTCTCCTGGAGGCGCCAAAGCCGCGGCTCCCCATAATCACGGCGCTCAGCGCGAGCCGCTCCACCTCCAAGCACAGACGCTCCTTCATGTCGTGGTCCTTCACGATGTGGACCTTGAATGGAACGCTGCCCTCCACCAGCGGCTGCGCCAGGTCGTTGGCCTTGGCGGCGGTGAGGTTGTCGAACTCCTCGTCGGTGACGGAGAGGTCGCCGGAGGAGACGGAGCCCCAATCGGCGCCGTACAGGACGGACGTGGGGCGGACGTGGAGGAGGATCACGGCGTCCCCAGGGCGGAGGTAGTTCTGGACGGCCCATTTCACGGCGTACGCGCTCTCGTCGCTGAGATCGACGGCGATGGCGATTCGGCGGTTGGCGCGGGACGTGGGCGTGCCGGAGGGGAACCGGGGCGATGCCGGCTGGTGGAGGATCGCCGCCGGCGGTCGGTCCTTCTTGTTGGGTGATGCCATGGATTTTTTTAGCTGAGTTTGGACAAAATCTTTGTGGGTTCTTCGAATCTGAGGGTATGGAATGTTGAATTCCGGTTGATGTGGATGAGGATTGTGAATCTATGCTTGTGTTCGATCAAAAACAAAAACAAAGAACTATGGTTGTGGGATTTTGGATTGTTCGATGAGGTATTTTACAGGGTTTTCTGAGAATTGTACTCTGTGTGGGTGAGAGTGTAACTGTAGTAGAATTTTGGGTACAGTTACCTAATTAGGTAAGATGAAACCTTCTAATTTTGTCTACTTTGATTTGTTCATGTTTGTGTTTTTATTTTGCTTTTAATTTTGTGTTTGCGATGTTTTTGTCATTAGAAAAAAATATTAAGTGAATTGAGTGTTGGTTAATGGTTAATTCACCGTCTCTTTAGATGTTCTTTAAGTTACGTTTGTGAATTTTAAAGCAATTTGAGCTAGGTGTTATACGGTGTCGTGGGATTGTGCAGTCGTTTCCACTGTGACTTTTTAGTCTACAAGTGGTCTACGAAAGTGTGATTGGATTGGTTTCAATTTTGGTGGTGGGATTTCGTTGGTAGTACAACAACTGAATGTTCTTCAAAAGGTGGCTCTAACTATTTAAATAGATGGAATTTTTATATTTCAATGGATTCAAGTGTCAATGTCATGCTCATTAAAATATTATCAAAAGGCAAAGCATTATTCAATAATATCCAAATAAAAAATAGTTTCTTCCTTATTGTGAAATTCCATACCTTTTTCAATATCAAAATGGGTTTTCCCTAAGTGTACAATATGCTGATTTTATTGTAAACTAACCCTGTGTTCAGGTTTCTAGATCACGCAATCACTTTGATCAGTTAATGAAAAATCTTACTCTAATTTAAGAATCAGATTGGAAGCAGGGTCAGCCCTAAGATTTCAACGGCATGAAGCAAACTACAAAAAAAGGCCTCGCGTATAATAAAAAATAGATAATTTCACGAGTTTTAATAATAAAATATGTCATAAATTAAAATAAATCATTTCTTTAATACAACTCTACCCGCTTTCTTAGAAGCAAATTCACTAATGGAACTATTATAATCAAACTCTTTCACCAAATCATGTTGAATAGATAGCATAGCTAATCCGCTCAATCTATCTTGTGACATGGTAGAACGAAGGTATGACTTAATCAAGTTCAACGTAGAGAAACTTCTTTCTGCAAAAGCAACGGTCACAGGTATAATGAGTAGTATCCGGTAAGCAATCAAGATATTTGGATAACAACCATCCATGTCCTTCAAATAATTGCTTTAATTGCTTTAATTCCACAAACAAGTCTCCTCCATCTATATACAAAGTCGTGTCATTTTTAGATACATTTCCAAACTATAGCAAGATGCCTTCAAAGATTATCACTTAATTCCTTTGATTTCCCCAAATCAACCCAAAAGTTTCTTGATAAATTTCAAATGGCTCAAACCTACTCCGGAATGAAGCCAAAGCATTATCCATCACATCTTTAAAGTAGAAAACTCTAAATTATTCTTCACGGGACATGATCACACCTTCGTTAGTACTTTCATCATATTGCCTCTTCCTAACATGGGAACGCTTATTAGGAAATTTGGGTTCAATACTCATCTCCGAAGCAAGAAAATTAGTTTCAATCAAGGCTTCCCCATATCCCTTTTCCCTATACCTTTCAAAAAAAGATAGAAGACCTTTCAATTGAGTTAATGCATCCTCAATATCCATATTTTTTGTTTTTAAAATTTTACTCACCACATTAACTCAGACAACAACTTGTGCCAAATAACCAATCCAAGTAAGAACTCGAAATTCTCCATTTGCTCGCTTGCAAGAGACTTGACCTCACTTTTTGACTTCGGATCATCATTACTATTGGCCAAGCAAATTAGTCCATCTCTTACATGAGAAGCTTGGAACCTTATGGATTTTACACTTTCAAGATGGCTCTCCCAACGAGTTTACGACAATGGTTAAGTGTGAGACCCTTATCCACTTCCTTAAATTTGCTCCATCTCTTGGTTGAAGATGAAAACAATGTATAAATACATTGTATGACTCCAAACAAAGAAACTTCAAGGGTACTACAATGAGCCATATCACAAAGAGTAACGTTAAGAGAATGACAACCATTAGGAGTGTAAAAGGCTCTAGGATTGATGTCAAGCAATCTTCTTTGAACACCTTTATTTTTCCCATACGTATTTGAACAATTGTCATATCCTTGACATATTGTCATATCTTTGACCTCTTATATCATCAATATCAAGCCCAAGTTTAGCCAAAGTATTTGCAAGAGTCTAAAAAAACCTCTTCCCTGATGTATCATCTACCTTTATAAACTCAATAAAAAATTCATCCACATTAGACGAAGTTGGCGAGGTGTCGACACACCGTGTACAAGTGACATTTGCTCTTGGTGGCTTAGGTCCGGAGTACAATCAAGAATAATAGAATAGTACATTGCTTTCTGTTTTTTTCTTGATAATCACACTCTTCACTTCATCGCCTAAAAAGAATCATTTAATTTTGAATTTTGTGGAAAAATTAATGCTTCCTCGTTTCTTTCTCCCGGATGCTACGAAGGTGCTCCCTAATTATCGGATCAAATTCGGCAATCATCTCAATAAAACTTAAGAAGTTCCCATTGTTCTCTTCATCAATCTTCTCACTACTTCCAAGGAATGCCAAGTTACATCTTGCAATAGTTTTCACAACTGCCAATATTCTTCTTAACACTTCGCTCCATCGCTCCTTCTCTTTGATGTTTTCTCTTGTAAATCATGATCAATAGTTGTATTTGTTCAAAACCTTTTCTCCAATTCAATCCAATTTGTCATGCACTTCATGTGAACATCAGTACTTTCATGAAGCTAGAGTGACTTTCCTACATTTTTCCAATCTTTGAATCTTTCATTAGCCAAATGAGTATGATTGTCTCTTTCCTTGAAAAACCTACAGCAAAAACAAAACACCACATCTTTTTTTAATCAAATAAACTAGTCATCTCATCTCTTGAGTCTCCCAATTACTCAAAATACGGGTGTAATAAGAACGAGGGAAATGTCTAACACCACATTTCGGAAACTTGAACTTGACATCTCCTCTTTGTGGGCCTTTCTCTACCATATGATCTCTAAATTTTTGAGAAATGGTGCCCCAATTCCCGGGATCGTAAATGTTTATACTTTCATCATCCACTTGTTTCTCATCACTACCCATTGCAACTTATTCCTCAACATTGTTAACATCCACCTCAACTTCTTCTTCCTTAATGACATCATTTTCAATACTTGGACTCCCTCTACAACTTTCTCTTCTTCAATACGGTTAACATTCGCTTTCCTCAACGGTATCAATATTCACCTCAATTAGGCCATCAATACTTACATATTCATTTTTTTTGCTTTCGTCCTCTTCTTCATATGTTTTCTTCTTAAATAATCTCTCAAAAACACCTTTTTGTGCTTTCACATATTTTTCATGACTTTTAATCTTTTTTCTTTTTTAACCTCCGGATGCACACTTTTTTTCGCTTTGACAATTCCATGTATCAACTATGAAAAAAATTCATATTTGTTTCATAAAAAAGAATCTAAAGTGAGCATAACTTAAAATCTAGCTTAGAAATTATAATAAAGCTAGTGCAACCCAAATAATCACAAAAAGTTATCAATATTCAGTAAATTTCAGCTTCAGCTTCATCACTTCAAAGTATGAATAAGCCAGTATGAATAGGAAGCAACTTCCCTAAACCAAAAATTCAAGAAATCAATGAATAGACATTCCTTAAACTTTTATTGTTCATACTCCTAAAAAATTAAAACTCCAACATATTCACTAACATTCTCATACAAAAAATTGAAAATTAATCAATCAACACCATAAATCTAAACACAATATAATCATATCAGAAGATTTGAAATTTGAAAATATGACACTAACTTAAAATTCTTCAATAAAGACATAAAAAAATTCAAAGGGAAAAAATTGAACCTCTATCTCGGGAGTAGAGCAAGATATCAATCAAGGCTAAAAGAATCAAATTTGGTATTGCTCTTCTCAGCTAGAGTTGCACAATAGTACTCTGTTTTTTGTTTTTAAAACTAAATTTTGGATAAAATTGGGGAAGGAGAGATGACTTTCTTTTGTTTATTGCTTCAAAGACATTTATTTGGGAAAGGAATGAGACTTTTGCAATTCCAATCAGGCAGGCCAATGCCCAATGAAAAAAGAGTTAAATGTTGTTTTTATCTTCTTTTTATTATATAAATACATAGTAAATATTTCTAGTAAATTGGGGGCCTGAGGAAAGGTATTCATTTGCTCATGCCTTGTGTCGTGCTTGACCATACCCAGCCCAACCTGGAATCAAATTGACTCGCTTGATCCAAATGGAATATTGACCCGACTAGACCCAAATTTTATAAGTTGGATCGAAATGGACGGAGTTGGGTTGAATGATTTGAACCACCCTAACGGATTGACTATTTATCAAAGGTTGTGTATGCAAGTTTGAAGGGGTCAATGATCTCGTATATGCCGAGGCTTTGGCCCTGGAATTTGCATGCCTATTTGCGAAGCAACACCATATGGACGATGTTGTATTCATAGGATATATTTTAGGCTTAATCCAAATTGTCAAAGGATGTGTCAATAGCCCTGCATGGAGATTTGTTCATTTGAGCACCCACATGATGTTGCCTCCTAGCGAACATGTTCTCTTCAACCAGCAAACGTGGTAGTCCTCATGAAGATCGAATGTGATTCAAACATGTCTTACATTCATTGCATAGAGATGCACCACCCCTTTGAATCCAATTTCTTGGATTTTCTTCCTCAAGTACTCCATGGTTGATCTTCCCTAGCTAAATTTCCATATTAAGGATTTTAATAAGGGTGTAGTGAGGCGGTCAGTTTCCTCTTCTGAGTAAAGAACAACCATATCCTCTTTTAATTGAAGGTACGATGCAAGGGGATCAATTTTGGGAGTTGGGATGGAGGTCGTAGCTTGAGTGATTGGGCGAAAGTTAAGAGCGGAGGTGGGTTCCATGGCGGAACCGCCATGACTGGTTGTTTCCGGCGAATGACCGTTTACAATATAATCGTTGAGAGCATTTATTTCATAGAGAGTTAAAGTTTTTTTAATAGACAACATCTTATAACTTTCTATTATAGCTGAGTATTCAAGATCTGGTTATCATAGTGGATGTACTCAACTTAATCACTATCTTTAAGTGAGATAAAGAGAGTTGAGACTCTTGTGTTGCAACCTTATAGCAAATTAGATTATTGTTAGAGTTCTCTCTTGCCTCAGCCCTCTCTCCATTTTTTACGAGCCCCTATTCTTCAATCTTTTCCCCCATCTTCTCATTAGGGGAGATGGGGATCAACAGTTTATTTCAAATCATGTTTTTGTTATTGAATAAGTGTGATATTTGTCCTCACATATTAGTTTTGTTTTTCGACGTGATCGATTAGATCGCTATTTTCATTATGATAACTCGATTTAGTTGTTCACATTGATGTATTGTTCTCGATCTTCTTGGACAGATTGTGTGTTCGCAATTTCATTTGTAGTTTTATTTTTGGGTTTCCATAAATTTGGGTTCATCAGATCTGTGTTTTTCAAGGTGTTTACAATTTGGACAGCATATAACTTGGTTAGATCAAGTGGTGTTACAGTTGTAGAAGATCCCTATTTGGCGCAGTGATATTGATGCGTGATACGCTCATCTTTACCAAGTGGTAATGATTTGTGGGAAGCGAGTTAATATCCTCGAGAGCGATGTTACAGTTTTTATTGGATGTCTTATCTGTAATAGTACAGATGATCAATCCCTACCAGCAACCATCCAACCACCACCACTACCACTACATGACCACCTTACCATCATTTCCACTACTTCCACTAATTCATACTCCTTTGTCCCAACAGAATCAGCCACTTTATTTTTTCAAAGTCAAACTTCAAAAACTTTGACCGTAAATATATATTAATATATATAATAAAAAATATCATATGAGATCTTGTTAGATTAATCTTAACATCTATTTTCTAAACAACAATTTTTTATGCGGAATTGGTATATGTAGCTAGAGATATTGATGGTCAAACATGATCATTGAAAACCCTGAAAAAACAAAATGACCAATTCTGTTGGGACAGAAGGAATATACAAGAACAATAAAAGTAAAATTATTAGACCAATAACAAAATCAAAGGACTAAATTTATAGATGAAATTTAGATCAAAATATCCAGACAATTTCAAGCAATTTAGAGGTCCTATACTAAATGTAAAAATGAGGCTTCTATTAAAAAAATTACAATTGTGAATATATATCATAATAATTGTATATTATAATTTTTTATAAAACAAGATATAAAGATTAGATAACTAACAACTCTTTTCATTGTGGCTCAGATAATAAAGTATTTTTAAGTGAGATAATTGAGAAAATTAATATTTCTTTTAAAAAAGGAAAAAAGAAATCAACAAACATGGAAAGAGTGGTGAAGGATTATAAATTAGATATGGTAAATTAGACTTTTACATTATATATATATATATATATATATATATTTTTTAATAGAGAAAAGTGCGTTTTTAACCCTATGTTTTGGGCGAGAGTGCAGAAATGACTTTGTAAAATCTGAAAGTGCAAAAATAACCCTTTAAATCGTTGGCAAAATAGTCAACAATCAATTTGGCCGGAAATCGCTAAAATGACTATTATACCACTGATTAAAAAATTCAAAAAAGAAAAACACGAAAAATATCCTCCCCTCTTTATACCCTTGAATTTTGATTTTGATTTTTCTCCATTTCTCTTTATTCTCCTGCCCCGCCGAAAACCCTTTCTCCACCGACAATTCCTCGTCGCCGGCGATTTCTCATCCTTTCACGGCGAATCAGGCGGTAGGGGGAGAGGAGGATGAGAGAGGAGGATCGGAGAGGGAGATGATGGGAGGAGCGGAGATGAGGCTAAGATAGGGGCAAATAGGGTTTTCGAATAGCTTTTACGGTAAATTGGCAGGGGGGAGGGAGGCATGGGAAGAGGAGGAGCGGCGAGAAAAGAGGAGGAGCGACGGGGGGCTAGGGTTTAGGTGGGGGATAGAAGGATCGACGGGGGGAGAGGAGGAGTGGCGGGGGAGAGGAGG
>JAULKM010000001.1:7870997-7892611 GCA_032355605.1 Rubia tinctorum
GTGGCAACACAGTTATTGCATTTATAGAAGATTCTGATGGCTATAAATTTGAGCTTTTGGAAAGGGGCCCTACACCAGAGCCTTTTTGTCAAGTCATGCTTAGAGTTGGAGATCTTCAACGAGCGATAATTTTTTATGAGAAGGTATTCCATTCATCTGGAAATACGCCAAGTACATTCCCTTTCATTTCGTTTTTCCTGATCCTAACGTTCTTTATAAGTCAAAATATGAAGAATTGTTTCTTACGTATTAAAAATAGACCTACGACATGCAACTTCTTTGGACTAGATATAATCCACATTATAAGGTTAGGTCTATTATCCTCAATCTAACTTTGATGTGCCTGGGATTGGGATCTGTTGGATATTTCTTTTCTTCTTCTTATCTTAGTGTAGAATTGTCATGATAAAGTCATCAAGTTTTATATACTTGAAGTTTGAGATGTATATGTATGTATACATATAAATATCACTTTGGATTCTTGATAAGCTCTCTAGCTCTTAGTGGATTAAGTTTTTTTATTCTAGCGATAACCCGCATTTATCTTTTCTTCTTGTGGTCAATCCTAGAAAATAGATGATCAATGGCACTGTTATCATGTCATTTTGCTTAGAAGATGTTGGGCTTTGTTTTTTGTTTTTTGAGTTTTTACTTACTTAAGATTGATGAGCTACTTGCTATTGACTTAACTGTTTTTCAAAATATTCTCTAAATACTCGCTATGGAATAGCAATAAGTGTTTGAAACTCTATTCACTATCCTGTGCTATGTAATTTTAATTTTTATTAGCACCAAATTAGTCATGTCACTATATTGAAACTAAATTCATTGACAGACTGAACTGACCTTACCAAGATGGTAATTTGCAGTCTATATTTTTCCATTTATAGATGATCACAGATTTTCTAGTTCCCTTTTGCCTGGTGCGGTATACAATAGCAATGATGGGTTATGGTTCATAGGATAAAAGTGTCGTAATGGAGTTGACATATAACTATGGGGTTACCGAGTATGACAAGGGAAATGCATATGCATAGTAGACTGATTGAATTTCATGTCATTTATCATCTTTGGATTGAGAGTAATTTCTTATTCTCGACTCTGTTGTGTCATCTCCTTGACCAGATTGCCATTGGCACAGATGATGTATAAAACCGCAGAAGCAATCAAGTTCAACGGTGGAAAGATTACACGAGAACCTGGACCCCTCCCCGGCATTAACACCAAGATCACCGCATGTCTGGATCCTGATGGTTGGAAAACAGTAAGTATACATTATTGAGTGATAATTTCTTCTGTCTCAGTTTTATGGGCTTGAAAGAAATCCAAAATAAGCTAAGGGCTTACACGTGGCTTCACATATTAGATCTTGTCTCCGCAAATTTGCTCTATATCTTTTTTGCTTCTCTAAATAGTAAATAAAGTAAGTCGAGGGCTTACACGCGGGACCTGTATTCTCTTATACAAGCTCTTACAATGCTTTTAAATATAATAGGTTTTCGTCGAAAACATTGACTTCCTCAAGGATCTAGAGTGAGATCTACGTGGAAGCTTTAGGACAAATGTGTATGGAAAGGGATCTCTTCCTTCCAATGCTAATATTACTTGTTCAAATAACTCATGTATTTGTGCATTCTCAGGAAAGGTCACCACTTCCTCTTTGTTTATGTTAGCTTCATAGAAGACAAAGGCACTACGTTAAAGGGTTTTGATTCTATCATAAAAGAGATTGGCAATACAAATGCATGTGTGTTGAAAATCAAAGTCAAGGAAGTAAGAAGCGGAACTCATAGTCACATGCCACCACAAACAAATCTTTTAATACCAAATGATATCATCATAGGGTTCAAGGATGAGGAACAATCATCATAGTAGTAAAAGTGAAAGACAAATATTCCCTAACACAAAGGGTTTCGGCAGGAATTGAAAACGGTAAAGGGAGGAAGACAGTTAAAAGATTTATCTCTGTATGTGTGTTACTTTATTTTTTGGGTGAAAGATTGGAAATTTCACCTATGTTCGTATGTTCAAATTTGTTTTTTGTGGGATATGTGGAATATAGATCCCTTATTTCACTCCCAGCCTTTGATCTTGTGGATTCGGAACTCATCTTCCTCACTTAAATTTCAGGGCACATTTTAAAGAAATTTATGGACTTATAATTCTTTCATTAATCTTAATTAAATATTTAACTTACGTACTTAGGCTGTTTTAGTTGACATTTATGCGTGCATGTACCAAAATGTGTCTG
Organism: Rubia tinctorum; assembly: GCA_032355605.1. Taxonomy (NCBI): domain Eukaryota; kingdom Viridiplantae; phylum Streptophyta; class Magnoliopsida; order Gentianales; family Rubiaceae; genus Rubia; species Rubia tinctorum. The sequence goes on from JAULKM010000001.1 coordinate 7,873,249, forward strand.
AACATTATTCTTGCTATTCCATGTTTGCTTGCATGAAAAAAATGGGGACTAATGAAGTTATGCTGTTGTGCCTCGACTTGTCTTTGAAAACGTTTTCAGTCATTTTAAAAAGCATTTTAGAACCTATGCCGGATATGTTTGTTTCATGAGATCAAGTAACACTTATTTTTGTCCAGTAAAACTTTGCTTTTCAACACATTTGCCTTAATACTGTCCACCTCTTTCATGAAAAGATCAACACTTTCTATTTATGCGATTTCATGAAAAATTTCCAGTTCATTTTCAAAGAATGATTTGACATCACTTTGAGCTTCTAAAGCACTCTTTTCAGTTTTATGGACTGTTTGTGTGCGTCTGTGTTTTGTCTTTCCTTGTTTGGTATGAAAGATTGGTAATTTCACATAGTACTGATATTAGGCTATGTTTGGATGTGTGTGGATCCCGAAAGTCACTCTCAGACTTTCATGATGTTGTTGTTTTGGAACAAATCTTTCACTCCCGTATTACAGGGAAATATTTTTGGTAAAATTGATTTTTCCCCTCCATAATTACGGTTACATTTGTTATTAGTTCTTTCTCAGGAACTGATACACCATAAAGCCCTTTGTTTTTACTGTTTATCCCCTATAGTGCAGAGCATAAGCATCATTTCTGTTAGTTTCCATAGTACATCGTGGTCAGATATCTTAAACTCTTTCCATGCAGTAAGTCACACCTTTATGTAAAAAAATTAATATTGACTGTTCCAACTTTCAATATAACTAACAATGCTATGTTCTGATCTCTCATTTTGTAAATCCATAAGAGTCTCTCAAATGCTGGTGTTCTACCTTACTGCCAGAAGTTAGATGTTAAGTATTACGCATTGCTATTTTGGCTGTCTAATGAATATCTGTAGATAATCAGCTTAGTTTATTCACGGTTTGTAAGCTTGCCCTTTTGAACACTTGAGATTTACTTTGTAGGATTTCATGTGAAGACCAGCAAGATAGTGTACTCTTATTGTCAAAAGCCTCATTCCCAGCTCAAATATTAGCACATTGATCCTCTTGTCATACCTTGCATGTTGTTTAAATCTTTTATTTTATTCAAGCTTGGGTGAGTTATTAGTCACTAAATTCACTATTACATTTATAATGATGATAGGATATTGAGTACTAACATTTTGTTGATTTTGTTTTAGAGCTGCGCATGAGACTGGTGATGCACCTGCAATTGTACACATTGGTGACACTGGTGACATCCAAGCTGATAAAATCGTGCCTTCACGAATAACTGCTCGAATTTACGAGGTTTGTTTCCAATCAGATCTTGTATACGAATGCATCTTGGATGCTCCTAATGCTTGTATTAGTGCACATATGTATGCAAAAATTTTTAACTAGACATAAGTTTTCAATGCTCAGCCTCTTCGACTGAAAGTTTTGATTCACACTCATAGCAATATACTTGTGGAAGTGTTTATGATTTTTATCATCTGCTCGATCATGGTCTCGATTTTTTTTATAAGAGTCCTTTAAAATTTTCATAAATATGAAATATGTAGTGTAATGTATTTTATGCATTTTTCTATCAAAATGAAATTCTCTTTTCTATTTCTTTGTAAATAGCAAGTGCAGGCCTGCAGTTCGAGTTGGTATGTGCTTCAACAAAAGCACCTCATGGTGGGGAAAATATGAACATACAATTAGATGCATTGTAAGCCTTTGGGAACTTTTACAGTAAAATGCATTTGATCACTTTTGACTTTTATTTTTCCCAATATAACAGTGAAACACATTTGATCCACCCTCATTTACTTTCATCCTCCTCCCTGCCTCGGTGTCTGCACCTCCCTCTCTGTGTCCTAAGTGCGATATTTCCTACTTCAGGTCTGTAAAGGGTTCCCAGTGGTCGGTCGTTCTCTCAGTTCGATAACCCTTCAGTAGTGTGCTTCCTCATCTTTGCTCTCCTCGTACGCCTACCACCGCCTCCGGTCTCTCTCCATCTGCGATTCTCTGCTATTTTCTTCTTAATCTGTTGACTCAAGCATGCTCTTCCCACTTCGCCAAAGATATGTGGCTCCTTCCTGATTCTCCTCTTTCCCCACGTCCTCGCATTACAAGAAAATTGGTCCCCCTATTTAATTTGCCTGTTGTTTTTACTTTTTTTATTACCAAACTGTATCGCCTACGAAATTGTGTAATTGTCTTCCTCCTTTTATCGTCTTCAATTTATGCCAAAACCCTTCTTCATGTCCCCGTTTCCCTTCCCCGCCTTCAGTTAATCTGTTTTAATATGTTATCTTTGTGTTAGGGGATGTTTGTGTTTTACTTTTCTTACTACTTTTGCAGACTTTTTATTGACCTGATACTTGTGGTTTTAATTTTGTTCGGATATGGTTTTAGTTTTTTGCTACCTTTGCACACCTGAGGTTAGGGGACCTCATGTTTGTGTTTTAGTTTCCTTACTATTTCTGCGGACTTTTTGTACACCTCCTACTCGTGGTTTTAGTTTCTCCCTGAAAGTATTACTAATATATGTGTTTCTGTGTATGCGGTTTGCATTTTGTAGAGATTACGTTCATTTCCTTTGCATAAATTATGGTTGTCTTTCTGATCCCATTATATTCCAAATGAAAATTGCATTCCTGTTGCTCATTGTTACACCGTAACAAGACTCAATTGTTTGACTACATTATTCTCATGTGTGTTATTAGTTAACAGGCAGAAAACCATAGAACACATTTTCTACCATGAGGGTGATGGAGCAGTTCTTGTATTTGTTACTGGGCCTGATGATATTACCAATTTGCTTGATAGAGTTAAAGCAAACAATTTTGTGGGGATTGCTAACAACTTTTGATGTTAATTCACTATTCAGTTTGCCATTGGATAAGATTAAAAGAAAAATGAAGTCATCAATCAAGAATGGATCACCTTCTTACGACTGCTGCTAAAGGGATACAACAGTCAACAACAATTATGAATTGCTGAATCCCAGATTCAAGAAGATATGTAAGTGGTGTACGCTGATAAATTTCCTACTACACACTTTCATTCTTGATATAACTGATATTTTTGTACATTTCTTTCAGTCCAAAAGTGAGAGACAACAACAAAACAAACATAAAGTGTCTTCACATGAGATATGAAGGTAGTGTTTGTGAGTTTATATTATTTTACTTATCAAAGTTGCATAAATTTGTTGTCTCCTTCATTGTTTTATTGATAGCCATTTCTTAAAATGAGTAGTACTTGAGCTAATTTACTCTATTATATAATCCCATTAACAAATTCCAATACTATATGCATATTTGGGGGATATAAATGAAATCCAAAATAAGCACACCTAGTTTACCCCACTAAATTATCAATCTAATTCATGTACGGAGGTAAGAGTTCAAGCTATCAAACGTTAATGACAGAGAAAGATGGTGTTGATAAGATGTAAGATGAGTCTAAAGTAGCAATTTTTCTGCTTCGTGAGATCAACCACATGCACCACACAAACCATTCACGTTGATCAAGTAAGTTCTAACCTTAAGTTTTTTTTTCTTGATAAGCTATTAATCTTTGCTTTTCATAACTACAACCACACCGTGAGATGCAAATCTTTTTTTTTCCAGTGTTTTGGACTCTCAACCATATTTATGTATAACCCATTCAAGCATTTATTACCTCAAGACAGGTTGAATGGAATACATAATGTAACCAATATAATTATCATCTGTGATCTTGTTGCTGCAATCATAACAACGATTGGTTACCTACATATGTGATTCTCCACAATTTTTTGTTGCAGAATTTGGAACTTATAACTGTCTCCAAATTCAATAGGATTTGATAAAAATATATTTCCATGGTAATTAGAAAAATGTAGGTGTGGCTGAATTCTTTTTATTCTGTTACTGTTCTTTAAGGATTTTCAAATCATTACTTGCAATCGTTTCATTTTATATGTGGTATATACTTCGTTTGATGTTGCTGCGGACGCCACCTACCTTTAAAGTCAGTTTTCCAGCTCGGCAACATCCTGACATCAGTTTTAGTTTGGTAGAGTAGAATTTGTTTAAACAATAAAGGATAAAAGTGCCCTTTTCAGTATTTTCTTGGCTAAAATTTTCTTCGCTTTGTAATATTGTGAGCTTACAACTAGGTATAAATCCACAGTCGCAGAATTCCTCGCTGACAATTATGATTGGGTTTGTTCTTGTGATCGAATGTTAAGCTCACAATTTCCTTTTATAGCTCTCCGCTGAGTTTAACTCAATTTTTTTGGAATTGACAAATTATATCACAAGAAGGTAGGCGACAAAGGTATGCGCGTTTGTTGATTCATTTGTTTAAATTTGTGTGATGTCACTACCTGGCTTCATTCTGTCAAAATGTATCTGAATTTATGTTTCCGTTCGAAGATCACGAGGAAAGATAATGAGATTTCTGAGAAGCAATCCAAGTTAGAGAGAGTTAAATTTTATATGGAAGATGATAAATAACGCTATGCATGGACAGAAGAAATGCGACTGACATTGTAGAGTGTTCACTCCAGCCTCGAGAAGAGCATAAGCTTCTGGATGAAGACTTTCAACCGCGCGTGCTATAAAACAAAGAGCTGGAGGTTCGCAATCATGATTTACAAGATTAACTTATCAAAGTAAAGGATGAGATCAATTGTTTGAATAAACTGAAGTCATCCTCAACCATTTCGATGGAGAATCTTACAAAGTTTCGTACTGTTTTGGCATAATTTCCATTTACCTGATTTGAATGGATGATTCTGCAGCTGCTGTTTCCAGCCAAACTTGAACTATTTGTTGATAGTTACACCATGTGGCGGGCATTCCCGATGAGTCGTGGGCGAAGGAGCGCCTCTAGGAAGCCCCGTGGATGGATCCGGTGGTGATGGATTTCCTTCAACATTTGGAGCAAGGCAGGTCATGGAGAAGCAGTATTAGACCAGAAGTCCTTCACTTTGTTGAGGTATAGCTGCATCCATTCGTTGTCTACTTGCTCATTAGTTTAATGGAGATTCAATCAAAACTATTGAAGGAAAGGAAAATTAACTTTTTCTCCCTTTAAAAGGAGTTATTTGTAATCCATTGAACCCGTATGGTGTAAATTGCAATTTAACCTGAATGTATATTTATTGACATTTTATTAGAGGTTCCTACACTTTTTCCTCAATCGCCTTGAACAAGGTACTTCTCCGACTATGGGAGGAAGCTTAGCTAATTTATTGAACTTAAAAATAAATAAGGTTATATCAACACTTATCAATGAAATGAAGTGAAATGGGCATTTTTTTTATTCAGAAATTTCAGAGATAATTTTGATTTCATAAACCAAATCAATACCAACAAATTTTATCTAACACAAGCAAATTTTATCTAACACCGATTATCAATGATAGGTTATAATTTCTAAAAGTCAATGACGGTATTTTGCACATCTGCAATTTCAAGAAATCTACAAGCATATTATAATTTATCCACTAAAATTCAGCGAAGATCGGTATTGATCAAATCTTCAAAGCATGCACTAAAACAATAGCACTAATCTTTTGGGGAATTTTTTTTATGAAAGTGTATACACATGAGATGACAAGTTAGTCACCTCACTTCAGCCAACTTCATTCATCAGTTCAGTCTAAACATGCATTAAGTGTATCTTGCATGATACTGCATCAACGTCCCACCGCATTTATATGTAACCTATATAAGAATCTAATACAGAAAAACAAGCTAAAACATAAAAGCAAATAAAATATAGCTAAAATCAAATTTATAAACTTTTACAGTACAACAGACTCTGAAGAGGGAAATTTTATGGTTACCAAAAATATAAATAGAATTCAAAGATTTACACCTTCAATCAACATCATCCATTGAAGTTGAAATTCTTCCTTTCTCATTACCCTCACTTGCTGGTACACTTGATGCTTTTTCCATATGACGTAAAAAATCTTCTAGCCTTCCCAATGTATCCCCGGTCCTCAGCACTTCATGTAGAACTGACACCTAATCGCTCCTGGATGAAAAACGAAGAAATAGTTCATGCACTTCTGATGCTATACTCATATACCATTCAATCCTCTCATTACGAATCTGCAATTCTGGTCTACCCTTTCTCGTATACAAATTCTGAAACAAACTATATTATGCTCCATTAGGTCGTTCTTCATACCCTATGTCTTGTAGTTGCAGCTGACTTAGATTTACCGGCAGATGGTTTCCATGATCACCATTCTCCACCGGTAAATCAATTAAATGTATCTCACATTTGATGCCGTAAACTCCATTCTCCACCGGTAATCCAGTAGAATTGAATGCCATTTGCTTAATACTCTATTACTATACTGTAGCAGTACTTTTAAAATACTACAAAAAGACACTCTAAATATCAACCTAACAATCTATTTTCGAAAAACAAAATCGTAACAAAAGTAGATAAGATCCAGTTGTATAAAGAAATAGAAATACGACACACAATTCAAAAACCTTAAACTTATCTTTAAATCCTGATATATATATATATGCCATGCTGTAGTTGAAAGTCCCATATGACCAATCATGTATGTAACTACAACTGTCAGATAAATACCCATCCTAGGATGACTAAGATTCAACTCCTTTTTATATGCACTAGAAATCAACATCTGTTATCAAACATGGATAAGTCACTCAGATTTACATACCTACTCATTACTCATCCCTAAAAGATAAGTATGAACACACATACTTAGCCCCATCCTCTCTCAGCTATATTAATCTATTCTAGTTGTTCCCACTGTTAACTTCTGAAACATCTTTACACACCATTTAAACATCAAAATTTCCATCCACTATAATCAAATGGAAAACACTTCTTACAATCATTTTGTATTGCTATTCTGCTGATCAAAACAGAATCTTTACTAGCTTTATTAATAAAAGTAAGTTGCGTTTTACGATATTACAATGAAAAATGTCAAGTGCTTGCACATACAGGATTTTCAGAGTTGTTCTGCTTCTCAAAACATGGATTACAAGTGATGTATATGTTTATTCATGGAATAACTTGTATTTCTCACGCAACTACATTTCCTTCCAGGTACTATCGGAACTGGACTACAAATACGATATACATTCGTCTTATTAATATTGCTCTAAATTATACAAAACTGTAAAGGGTCATATAATGCAGTATAATGATTTCTTCCACTTGAATATTAGAAAAAATGCGTTTGAACCGATTTAGTTTTCCCTGCGGTTATTGCTCTACCAAATACTATTAAAACTATAAAATATAATCAAGTTGATAGATGAAATACGTACACTATATACCCCGTCATTAATCTGCTATTCAATTGTCTCCTTTTTAATATACTCCCTCCCTCCCAGAGAAAATGACACATTTATTTTTTCCAACTTAAATTTTGTAAACTTTGACCCTAATTATATATACATAAAATAAAAATATCATGTGAGATATTGTTAGAGTCGTTTTAACATCTATTTTCTAAATATCAATTTTTTTGCAAAATTATTTTGCGTAGTTGGAGATATAGCTGGTCAAACACGATCATTGTAGATCGTGAAAAAGTAAATGTGTCATTTTCTCTGAGACGGAGGGATAACTACATATAATAACGGTACACAAAAAGGTAATAGTTTAAAACTACATGTTTCAATGAATCTAACAATTGCTCATACAACAATATTATATTGTATAATATCTATTTAAATATGTAGTCAAAAAATTTTAAGTTCAACTTAATCTTTAATTTTATGCAATTCAACTTGGGATAGACAAGCATGAATGGAAAACGTCGTATGTTTGGGCTAAACTGCACAAAGTGCAGTGCAATGTACCTAGTATTAAATAATGTTTAAAATATATAAACATTGAAAATAATGTAAAAAATATACAGAAATAAATTGTTCATAAAACTGCAAGCATAGAAAGTAGTAGAAAATTCAGGACAACAAAAGTTATACGAGAAATATTGAGGGAGAAATTATACAATAAATTTAAAAAGAAAAGGTTAGTTAATAATTATGATGTGATAAGTTATAAGAGAATGTTTTTAATTATATATACCATATATATGGAAGTATAAATAATACAATAAAAAAATGATAGTGTAGATTTATTCTCCATGTTATTATTTTCAATTAAAACATAATGTTACTTGGTAAAAATAATTTAAATGGTAATAATTCATTGCAGTATTTATTAACTCAGGGACAAATGTCAAAGAATTAAAGTATTAATTGTACATTGTATTCGTATATTATATGTATTGTATGTGTTCTATTTTATTAGACAATATGAAAGTGTTATTCATGTAATGAAATATCAAAGATATCAACATAATTGTAGTACTTTTAATTTAATTAATAAATATCTAAAATAAATGTTATTAGGACTCCATCCATTTCACTATGTTTGGTACCATAGAACTTCTAGGTGTTATATTTTTGTAAGTTATAATGTGTGGAGAGAATTGAGTGAAAATAGTAAAAAAGTTGTGGTTAAAAATGATTCACTTTTTAGCATAAAAGGAAATGTGACAAAGTTATAAAAACATACAAAAATGAAAAGTATACTAAATATAATGAAACAAACGGAGTACTCCATATTCAGTTTTTTCATTATTATTTTCATTACCTAAATTTCTACCAGTCACATTAAAATACATGTATTATATGAAGATTCAATCACATTAATACTTCATATATTACCCAATACATTAAGTGTTATCAATAAAATGTATAAATTATGCATCACAAATACCGCGCATCGTGCGGTGATCATCCCGCTAGTCTCTTTTAAAAGTGTTAATGTTAAAATTACAAAGTAGAGTTAATTCTCATAAATATGTGGGAGTTTTTTCGTTAATTGATAATACGTTTATTTAGTGATTTTGAAAAGTGTATAAAATTTCCCGATGCAACTTTACAATTTTAAAATAAATGCTATTATAACCATTGAAATTAAAATAAGCGCTGACATTAGGGGTGATCATGGGTCGGGGCTGGTTGGCTTTCCCGGCCCAAATTGATCAAAAATTTTGGGACAAATGGATCGGGTCGGATTGGGTCATGGGTCGACCCAAATCGACCAAAATTATATAAAATAGTAATTTTTAATAATTTATTTGAATAAAATATACTATTTTTAAATGTATTATTATTTAAATAATAAATAAAATTATGAATTATTTTTATATAATTTAAAATAATATTATATTTAATTACATATTATTCACTTAATAAAGAAAAATACAATTATTTTCATTTTACTTAGTAGAATACTTTTAATATTTCATTTAAAAATATATAATTTTACTAAAATTTATTTATACAATTATGAATATATATTTCATATATTAATAAATACATTATTTATAATTAATAGTAGTTTTGCAAAAATTATTTTTAGTTTTATAAAAAAAATTAAGAATGTTAAACTTGTTTATGAATTAAATCATTTGTGGGTATGTTGTATTAAACTAATTTTTTTATGATTTTGTTTCAAGAAAATAGGGTAAATTACAAATGGGTCAATTTGGGTCAAAATCTGACCCGACCCATTTTGACCCGACCCGCATCGACCCAAATGAGACATTGATCTTATCCGACCCATATGGGCCGGGTTAAAATGGGTCGGGTCGGGTCGGGCAACTTGAACACCCCTAATCCAAGCTAATTATCCTCTAGCAATAACTATTATATTGCAAAAATATTTAAATTACATGTCAGTCAGACTGATGATCTGTATTATTACAGATAAAAAATCCAATAAAAACTGTAATATCGCACTCGAGGACACTAATTCGCTTTGCTAAAAAAAATTGACCACTTGGCAAAGAGGGGTTTATCACTCATCATTATCAATATGTCAAACAGAAATCTTCCACAACTGTAACACCACTTAATCCAATCATGATCTATGTTGTCCAAATTGTAAACACATTAAAAAACACAAATATGACGAATCCAAATAATGAAAACCTAAAAATAAAACCACAAATAAAATTGCAAGCACACAATTTATACAAGCATATCGAGAACAATGCATCAACGTAAACAACTAAATTGGGTTATTATTATGAATACAACAATATAATCGATCAGATGTAACCCAGGTTTAACCAGTACTATCGGACTAATTTCAGAAGTGGTGGTTCACCAAAAGTGTTCTCTATGATGAAATTTTAAACTTTACTGAGTTTTGATATTCAAGTACGGTGAGTCTTAGTTTAGTTCTATCCACAGAATAGAATGTATGTAGAGTAAGAGTTGTGTAATTTAAATGATTGAATATAATATATTTTTTAATAAAAAGTTTAATCTCAAACACCATATAATATAAATTGTTTGCTTGGTGCTGTCAATTGGAGATATTGAAGTTATTTTGATTAACTTTAACCCAAGTTGTCTACGAATAACATAATAATATTATAATATGTTACTGATTTTAATTCTTTATTATATAATCAATCATAATTTGTTAAAATATATAATTTCTAAAAATATATTTAAAACCATAAATATCTCATTATATCGATATATATCACTAAAAAAATCCAAATAAATACATAGTCTGAAATAACAAAATGTTTGGATTTTTTATACAATGATAAAGTACTTTGATAGAAACATGCATGCATACTATTTATTTATTACATACGACAAAGTTTTGTTTTAGACCGACTAACTGTTAAATGAGAACATTTTATGATTAGTGAGACTAATTAGATCATTTGATATTTACTTTTATTTATTGCAATGAGATACACATAATTATGATAACACTTTAAATAAATCTCCACGTATAAATAATTACTTTAAATTTTTTGAATGAAATATTATAAAATAATAAGTTTTTATTGTATTCAATATTTAACGATTTCTAACTAAATTAATTATTTCACTTCAAAACTCATGTAGTTTTTCTTAGATGACTAAACTTTTGAAATATATTTTTTTCAATTTAAATATAAGACACAAAATGTACATCCTAATATTTTAATTAATAGTATCGCGCAACGCGTGATGATACTCCTATTTATCATAATTTCAATGTATACCTCATGATTTTACAATTCAAAGTATGAAAAAATCATTAGGATTTGAAAAATTAATTGTTGCAATTTACTTCTGGTAAACTGAAATTTGAGTTTTAAATTATATGATCCAATCTTACCTATCATGATTATTAGAGTTTAAAAAAATAGAAGAAGAAGAAAAGATGAATTATTTTTTGATTGATTTGTATTATTATATACCATGAATAATTGTATCAGTTGTACATACCTATAAATATCAATACAACAACACCTTGATGGTAGATTTTACATTCTACCAATAATTGTACCAAAACTAATCGTGTATAAAATTTCTACTTTTTAAACATTGACTTAAAATATCCAACTCTCGTGAATACAATTATGATTCAAACTACACTTATTTTTAAGTCATCTTTTAAATTCATGGAGCAAAATGAGTCTTCAGAGGGCCACATTATTCCAGCACTTCGGATTGAGTAGGAGGTTAATCATTGTTCTCACAAAGAAGCTCTTTTAAAAGAGAAAATTCTTATACTGCATCTGTCAAGATTTGACTTAAAATATCCAACTCTCGTGAATACAATGTACGATTCAAAGTACACTTATTTTTACATCATCTTTAAAATTCATGGAGCAAAAGGCGCGCTCAAAGCCCCATTATTTCATCACTTCAGATTGAGTGGGAGGTAAATCACTGTTCTCATAGAGAATCTCTTCAACGAGAGAAAATTCTCACACTGCTGTCAAAATTTGAACCCATAACCATGATCATGGAGCATTTAGTTTAGAACTTGACCACCGGACCATTTGCATGAGTGCATCATTTTTTTTAAATTCAAATTTGTCGAAATATTGTTCTGAAACAAAAAAAACATGATTTTTAAATGGACCTATATAAAGGACACTAGGAAGAAATAAAATATCCATTTGCGTGTATCTTACTGCGGAGTTAGCTGCCCTCCCTAACCAACAAAGCTAGGGTTCTATCATGATAAAATTAGATATTTAAGGCATTTATTTCCCAATTTATGAAGCACTAAAATCTGGGGTTTTCCCCTTTGCTTTGGGCATTAAAATGCACATGGGGTGATTATTGATGTGATTTGGACATTAAACTAAGTTGTACTCCCTTCGATTTTTTATATTAGCACTCTTTCTTTTTTTTAATGATTTTTTTTATAGTGACACCTCTGGTAAATTCTACTTCTTCCGTCCCAGAAATATTGACACAATTTATATTTTCGTATGTCCCACGGAAATTGACACAATTCAATTCTTACCTAAAGTGACAATAAATGAGTTTATATATTTACTATATTATTCCTCAAAAACTTGATTAAATCTATTAGTCAACTCTTCCATTACCAAAATACATTTCTTTTATTTCCTATCAACACTTTCAGCTCATCTTGCATAAAATATCGATTCAAAAGCAACTCTGCCAATTTCTCTGGAACGGAGGAAGTATATTATTTTCATCTACTAAATTTACTTTTTACTCTTCCGATACAATATTTTCCACCCATTTACTTTTTAAAAATTATTTTGCCCATTATTTGGTGTCAATATTTTGGGACCAAATGGATAATGGGACTCCAATTTTAACTTGACTATTGGTCAAGCGGCTGCTAAAATGGCCAAGTGTATCTAATTTTATAGTACTCCCTCTTATTTCTTAAGATTGTCCCCTAACAAAATGACACATTATTTAAGAAAAGTAAAATGAATGGTGGACATTGTATTGAGAAAATAAAAAGTAAATTGAGTGGTTGAAAATAAACTAAACTTTGTCAAAAGAGAAAAGAGTCATTGTTAGAAAATCAAACAAAAAAGTAAAGTTCACCAGTATTAAGAAACCAGAAGGAGTATTTAGTACGAGTGCTTATTTCATTAGAGAGTATGTTTCACATTTCTCAATCAACTTTCTATTCTTTGATAATAAAAAAATATCGACTTTTTATTCATATTAAATCATACTCCGTACTTCTTTCATCTCATTCAGAGATTTATACTTACAATTTTCATGTCCCAAATAAATGTTTTGATTTTAACTATTTTTTTATTTGAGCTAAAATGTGTGGTTGAAATTGATTCAACTCATTCTAATGTCTCACTTCTCATACCACATCAACATGTATGTATGTCTGTGAAAAGGTGATAGAAACCTTCAGGTGGGACAACGGTAGTACGTTTTGCATATTAAGTAATAGAGAAAATTTTGGGAAAGACTGCATGTGCATAACCTTATGAACAGGCCAGAGACTATTTTAAAAAATAAGGTTCGGTTTGTAATTAAAAAAAATTGGGTATTAATTAAAAAAATAATGATTTTATTTTAGTTTTCCTTATTTTTCTCCTGAACCTTCACTTTCTCTCGCATCCTTCTTCTACACCTCTCTCATTCTCCCCCTGTTCTCCACCTATATTCCGCCTCGTTTCGCCACCTCTCCTCCAATTATTTTCCACCAAGCTTTTCTGCTACTATTCCGCCTCTTCTCCGCGCTTGTTTTCCGGCGCCCGTTTCCTTTTTCCGAGCCCAATTCTTAGAGAAAATTCCTTGAAAATCATCGCATTCGGTCAGAGCATTAGATTTGTAGCTTTTTTTATCTTCTAGTTCAATATAATTTTTGGTTATGTGAATCTTTGTAGGTATAGGTATTAATGTTTGATTTTTTTGCATTTTAACAATAATTTTCGATTGATTTTGTTTTGTATTTGCACTAGGTTATGGATCATGCGAAATGAATTGGCCGAGATTTTGATGCTACAATCGGTGATTATTACTCAATTGTTGTTAGATTTTTCAAATCTGGTATGTATGTGTTTCGTTTTGTTAAGCGTTAGACATGCATTGTTTTCTAGTGTTTTGAGTTGCAATCTGCATTTTATGAGATCTGGTTGTGAAGTGTCATCTTGTTATTACAACAAAGTTGTTGATTGTTCATCTTGAATTACGAGGTGCATTAGTTTGCTTATATGTTGCACATGTTATTATCCAACGTGTACCTGATAGTTGTACCTTGAATGACCTTTTTTCAATCACGGGCTGCATCCGTTTACTTATATGTTGCATCTGTTGGTATTCAGCGTGTACTAGTTAGTTGTACTGTGTATGCCTTTTTATTTTAATTTGTTGTTGCTTGTTCATTTTGAATTAGGAACTGCACCTGTTTACTTATATGTTGCATTTGTTAGTATTCAGTGTGTACTTGTTACTTTTATTGTGTTTGACTTTTGTTTTTAAATTTTTTGTTGGTTGTTCGTTTTGAATTAGGAACTACATCTCTTTACTTATATATTGCATCTGTTAGTATTCAATATGTACTTGTTTGTTTCATTGTGTTTGATTTTTATAATCATTGTTGATTATTGTTTGTTTTGAATTACAAATTGCACTTGTTTGCCTATATGTTGCAATATTTAATATCCAATATGTATGACATTTTGCAGGAGTTTGATCTAAACTTGAAGTGGTATGGAATCAAACAATATTGAACATTGGCTCCACAAGACATTTCGGCACGAACTTGATATAGATGAAGCTGATACTGAACTCAAGGTATTCGAAGATGGTCTACATTTGAACATTAATAATTGATTCATTGTATTAGAGATTGTTGGTTAATCTAGATAGAAACATTGTTGTAATTGTAAGTTCCATAATAGGATATTTTTGCTATGCGCGCTTGTAGGAATTATCCCCAATCTTGCCATTTGTTCAAGTGTTGAGAGTTCTTCTCGTGTATGAAACCAACAACATTTGCATGATTATTATACAAAGTATGCAATACTTTTACACGTATTGTTTTCATGCTGACAAGACTTTTAGTGTCATCTATTTAATTGAAATCGGAAATTTTACCCCCGTGTTTAAAAACAAATAGAAATTTTAATGTAATTAGAACACGTTGTAAAGAATCAAATGAAGTTCATGTGAAAATTTTTATTAAAAAATCATGTAACCTCTTTTCTGCAGTATACTATAAGAAATACTAGTTGTAGGCTAACATATCCATGTTTTAACAAAACAGAAACGATTCATAAGGTAAATGATGCACTACCTCCTAACAAAACTTTGCTATTCATAAAATGAATTAAATTTTTTGAATCAGGTGCGTGTTTTTATTTAAAAAATACATGTTTTAAAGTAATCAATGCATAGTTAATGTGACAATTTTAGATTGTCAAATTTTAACTTAACTTATACATGATCTCCTGGAAAATTTTCATTATTCATATTAAAATCTTTTAAAACAAGTGCATGTTTTAATACAAACGATACATATTGTAAGGTAACGGGTACATATTATATACGAAAATTTTCAACAACATTCAGTTCATTTTTTGAATATTTGCCACATATTTTTTACATGTTCATAGAAGCATAATTCAAACATTCAGAACTTTCAACAAAAATATCATTCACATCGAATGCAATTGAATAACATAACCTCAATCGAATGTGAAAAATTACATTACAATTGAAATCAAGTTGTTTCGATCAGATCTGGAACTCCCCCCCCCCCTATCCTCTAGATGTGAGCAGAATTTTGCTGGGAACTAACCAGTCGTTTGAAGAGCTCATCGGAAAAAAAATGAATCGATCGGAAAAGGATTTGGTCGGCTGAGAGAAGTTAGATTCGCAGAGAATGGAGATTGGAGTTTGAAAAGGAGATTGAAATTTGGGAATGGAGATTAAAGGAAGAAGAATGGAGGTAGAAGGAAGAAGAATGATAATGGAGAAGTTGCATAGAATGGGTTGCACATCTCATTTGGAGAAGAAGGATTTTTGTATAATTTGTGTTAATTGCAAATTGGTCTCTGGTCTGTCCATAAGTTTATGGACATACCACATGTAATGAGACCCACTCTAAGTAATAATATTATTATACAAGACATTAAATTTATTGTTATTAGAGTCATGATTTTATGTCATAAAATCAATTGATATTACTCCATATGCTACTCGTGATATTATATGACTATAACTTTGTCCTTCACCAATGTGGAACTTTTAACACGCCCACAACAGTGTTATACATCATGCAAACGGGAGATTCTTTACACTCTCTCACGTGCATCAATATTATTATTGTACAATGGGGGCTCTTAACACACCTCTCACATGTAACAATATTATTCATCGCGCAAACGTGGAACTCTTAACACAACCTCTTATGTGCATCAATATTATTCATTGTACAAACGTGTAAAGCGAGACTCTTAACGGTTGCATTATTCATCGCACAAAAGTGTAAAACATGGGCGCAAACGTGGGACTCTTCACACCACTCACGTGTTGCGGTATTATTCATCGTGCAAACGTCAAGCGTGGGGCTCTTAAGACACCTCATTACGTCTAACACGTGCAACTGTATTATTCCTCGCACTAACATGAACATAAAGGAGTTACACAAGTCAAACGGCAGGAATGTGAACATAAAAGGGTTACGAGTCAAACGACATAAATATACGTCTACGGGGCATACCAAGCCAACTCTAGACTCTTTAATACCATATTAATATATATTATGAACTTCTATCATAAAATCAATTGATACTATGATTAGTAACTTTATATATCAAGCGATAACTGTCATTCACTAATAGAATCTTAACAGCTACAATATGTATTTTCTTAGCATTAAGTTGTATACACTGTTATTAAACATATCGATGATTTAAAAAAGGTAACAGATGTATAAAGAAAATTTCTGAAACCTAGGAGGGAGTAGTTTTTTATTCAATAAAAAAATATTATTAGTTTTTTTAAAATTATTATCATTATTTTTTTGTGTGGAGATGTTCCATGCATATGTGTGTGTATATATCATTTGTGACCGGAAAATATTCAGGAAGTCGGAGATATAGTTTGATGATTGTCCATGTCTATTAGGGTTTTTGTTTGGTGAATCACGAAAAGAAAATTTATTTGTATATTCAAGGGAATTTTTGGCTGTTTTCTAGTTTTGTTGTTCATACTTATTTTTTACGCCTCGCTAATTTAGACGTCGTCTGAGTATTATTTATTATCCGATATTACCTCCGACTCACTAACATCTGCTCAATTTCATTTTTAAAATGATTTTTTTAACATTGACTAATTTTTATTTTTTGAATGATTTTTTAACATTAACTCATTTCCGTTTTGACAAATTTTAGATTGTTTCCGTACACTCAATTTTCCTTTTACTCTTTTTGTATATTCTCCACCACCAGTTGTAACTTTTCTAAATCCAAATGTCAAAAGTAAGTGAAGCAATATTAGTAAATCGGAGGCACTACATTCTGGAATAGTAGTATAAGTCGTATTACCTCCTCCATTGTATTATCTTAGTATATTCGTGAGTATATAGAATTGGCCATCAGAATTCAGAAAGACAAGAAGTGGAAGGGTGAACTGTCAAAACGCATTGACTGTACGGTTTTGCAAGTGTCGTATCATGATAGCGCCACCTTTATTTTATACGATAAAAACATTTCTGTCACTTCCCAGCTCCTAACCTTTCGGATCCCATCTTCTTCTATGGAATTGTTTCTCAACTTTTTTACTCCTCGTAAAATTACCTCTTGTATCATTGAGGTTCCTTAGGGTGCCGTAAATAGCTATCCGATCGGGTAATATACTCTCAATGAAAATTTATAGTAAAACATCGAATAATGAAATCGCTAATGTTTCCAAATCGCTAATGTTTCCAAATCGCTAATCACATTCATTAAAAAGTGTAACCGACAATAGATCATTCACTCTAATGTTTCCTTCTGAAGTTTCACTTATAAAATCGTTACTCCTGTCCGATACTGTTAATACCTAGCTACCACTTGCGATCTAAATTACGATAGCACAAAAAATATGATTCCTATCAAATACTCAGAAGAACAATTCCATTTTGTATTCCCTTTTCTGGGAAACCAAAGTCCTTGTACACCCGGAGCTTTTTGAATCATCTTCTAAATGTATATAATTACATCACAAGCGTATTGTAAAAAGAGATCATCAACAAAATTAACTTTTTTTTCAAAATATGGAGCAACTACTATACGTTTTAACCAGCCATTTACTTATAAACCGGCTAGTCAATATCATCCGAGTACTCGATCCGTCTAATAATTAAAGTCCCATTTTAGAAACTAAGTCGATCAAAGTACTATAAATGAGACTCTAATGATGAGCAGGAGCTAGTGTCCTCGAATCTAACCCTAACAGTTCAGTGTAACCTTTCTATACACAAAATGTGACTATATGTGTGTATTATGTATGCAAAGCATGGAAATGTGATCAAATGTACAAGAAAATAATTGGAGGACTCCACCTGAGTCCTTCCCTAATAAGGCTGTTGTAGCCACTCTTGAATGGCAGATCTGAGAGCATGGTTTGGCACGAGGTTGGTGTGTGTGAGTGAGAGGTTCGTCATGGGCGACATTTCGTGCCCGCTATCCAACCATCCTCGTATCGCCTCGCCTTCATATGTGTAGCCATCAGCTGCAACTACAGGATCCTGCATCACTTCCTGCAAAGTTCAGCCACAAAAGAAATGCATACGGTTTAATTAGCGAATTTAACCATAGAAAATGGATTCCCTTTTTTCCTGTTTCTTGTTCTGAGGACATTAGGAAGATTATGATAAACATGCTTGGCAGAATTAAATTGAAAGACGAGAACAAGAAACACTCACTTGAAATATAGGACAAATGAAGTAAGATGGAATCTGAGATTGCTCTTCGGGAATCAGCCTCGAAGAAGATGCCCCACACGACGCTCGCATTGGTTCCAGCACTCTCCACACTTCTGATGAAAGTTCAGGCCGGTTTCTACGGCTCATTTCACAACAGCGCATTGCTAAGTTAGCCAACTGCTGTGCCTGCACAAATGGCCAATCCCCAGCTGCAGGATCCAATATGTTGTTCAAAGTTTCGTTTTTAAGAGCACTCTGAACTTCCTTCACTATCCCAAATGCTGGCTTCCCAGTTAATAACCTCAGCAATATAATCCCAAATGAATACACATCAGACATGGGAGTGAGCTCTCCAGTTGCATTGAACTCGGGGTCCAAGTATGCAAAGGTGCCTTTCGGGTCAGTTCTATGGCACGGCGTCGTTTTGTTCTCTGAAAGTTCATCTTCGTTTAGGACACGACAGATGCCAAAGTCGCTGAGCTTGCTTACATAGTTGGCGTCAAGCAAAATGTTTGAGGGTTTCAGATCGCCATGGACTATACTTTTAGGGCTGCAACAATGCAAGAAGATAAGTACAGAGCAGAGCTCTGAAGCAATACGAATTCGAGTCTGCCAAGATAGTGGAGGTGTGTTATCCTTGCAGTTAAGTCGAT
>JAULKM010000001.1:7917083-7931726 GCA_032355605.1 Rubia tinctorum
ACCCCGATTTCTCTGGCCGTGCCGGTCACCAATGCGACGACGTTTGCTGCCACCGCCGTGTTCGGAATGCTTCTCGGAGAGGAGACTCGCGTCGGATTAGCTCTGTTTGGTACCCTTTTAATTGTTGTTGGTGTGTTTTTGTGTGTCGTGTAATTGATCATTGTACCCTTTCTGAACAAGAGTTATATGAAGATCCCAGATTTTGGTTATTGTCAATTGTGTATTCTGATCACAATTTTTCTGAGACAAAATTGATTCAGCATTTCCTCCGTCAATTTTTTTCTCTCGTGAAAGTCTATTGCCAATTGTTATGTATGCTTAATCAATATTACGAGTTCGTCTCGTTACAATGTGGTGAAATACTTTACAGAAAACTGAAGAAACTGACGATTAACATGTATGTTGAAGTTTGTGAAAACAGATATCGCATTAATAGTTGGACAATGTAAGTATCAATGTCTTTGCAGTACCTGCCTTAATAATTTCTGTTAGATCGCAAAGTTCGAATTTTATTTTCTGTTGCAGATTCGTTAGGTTTGTTTTTTATGAGTGCTATTACTTCTGTGTTGTCCTCTTGTATTTAATGCCAATTAAGGCTAAAAATGGTCATATCTTTTTTGTAATCTGGTATTCGGTCAGATGTCTGATCTCATGCTAATTGTTATTGATTTGGCTGATAACTTCAAAGTTGATGATTGGCTTGTAGCTTCTAATTAACTGGAGTTACAAGAGGATTTTGCATTAGTCTTTTTGGACTTTGTATTCGAAGTGCTTCAGAGTTCATACTGACTAGGACAAGTTTTTCTTGGCTGATTGCATTTCAGAATGTTTGAATGGTTTCTGTGTTGAGCCTTCATCTCTCTTTGATTCGGGATGAACCAAGGTTGATGAATGGTTTGAACTCAAGGAAACGTGTCTATTAATTATTCAAACTGATACGGAGATGCGTAAACTTTGAACTCACATGACATGAGCGTGAAAGATTACATGACCTGACTTTGAATCAAAGCGAACACACCACAGGTAGTCTGTATTTATTTCCTGGAGAAATATTTGTAGGGATCAGATAGAAAAATAATCCCGTTTCTGAAACAAAGGTTCACTAACTGAGAGGAGGGAGAGATCAAACATAGGAATGACCAACCTCACAGAATCTCAGTCCTCGTGGTTAAAACTGTCCTAAGTAACATTCATATGGCATTGAGCCATTGAATCGATTTTTATCTTGGCAGTAGTCATACACCATGTAGTTTTTCCTCGCCCAATTCATCTGACCTTGCTTCGCATAACTGAGTTGACCATATGCAGGGCTGTTCCACCAATGGCCTGGGGAGGGCCGGGTACATTGACTCTTACTCACGGTACCCTTCCAGTGGCAAGCCCTTGGTCTGAAGTTCCGGAGCCTGGCAATGAATGGTGCATTGCTCCAATCACTCTTAACTTGGCCGCCTCTAGTTGCCCAGTCATCAGCATTCCAGAGGCTGGTGTAAACCCTCATTCCTTGTTGATTCGGATATGGAAATCCTTTGCTCTGGTAGTTTCTGAAAACTCTAAGTGGAACTCCATCCACGTACCACCTTAGAGCACAAAAATAGAGTTTAAACCAACGATTAATATAACCTGACGTACAAGTTGATTTTCAAGGACTCTAAATTGCAGGAAACTTACACAATGGCACGGGGGTTCCAGTGTATGGTGTAGTTGTGATAATCCGCGGATGGATCAAACCACAGGTAAAATCGCTGCTCCCTTCCTCCAACTCCTTTGGTGTACACATTTGTATGTACAAGGTAGGGCTCTCCTGTTGAGTTGCCTAGAAACTCAAAGTCAATTTCATCATGCTTGTCGCCTGTAGTTGATAGCTGCCGGTTTTTCATACAGGTTTTCAGTTAGATGTGGAAAATATCTCAATGCAAAGTATGAATCTTTTCTGAAATGCTAGAGATGGAAGAATACTGTCAAATTTGTATGACTGGCAGTCTGGCACTTACATAAAATGTTATTACTGTTCCTGCAGAGTTTCCAGGTACAAATTTGATCAGCATCTCAAAGCTTCCAAATAGAAAAGCTTTCTTTGATTGTGCTGCAGACCCTGGAAACAGAAAGCGCAGCTTCTATATCTCAAAACGAGGCTGATTTATCGAAGAACCAGGTCAGGCTTGATTGTGTTTAATGTTTTTCACATGTCTTTGAGTGCAAACAGGTTAGTAAAGCATTACAAACTAGAATGTGATTGCAATGCTTGCCTGAAATTTGGTCGAGAACGAGATCAAGAGAGTCTCCTTGGATCACTGTATGCTGAGTGCCCCAGGTGATAAACATGCTCTCTATCATGCTGCCATTTGCGCGAACTGCGAATGCTGAGAGGAGGAGAGCAATGTACAGAACCCGAATAGAACACATTTTTTCCATCGACAAAGCGAATGTAGTTTCTATGTTCTGCACTCTTGATGGCCACTGTGATTGCTCTTGCTTCATTACACGCATTTGCTATAAATAGTTTGTGATCGTCCAATGATCCCTGAATTCCAGCCTCTTGCTGACCATGCGTCCACAAATGTGAAGCCTGAGAAATAGCCAATCTTGATCAAGAAATCACATTGATCAAGAAAGTAGTATAGCAATAGTTCTAGTGTAAATCAAGATTTATAGCCACAAATGTAATGATCAATCATCTACCCAAAACTTATTAATTCGTATATGATTGTTTAATGGACCTTTATGACCGCGTACATTTTTGTTTGACAGTAACACTTGAAACTGAAATTATTGCACTCCCTCTGTATTAATTATATTTAGACTCTTTCTATTTTGAAATGTCTCACCTAAAATTGCATTTCTTCGATTTTTTTCCTAATTTAGATTCATTAATCTATTATTACTTTTCTATAGGCCCATGTTTACTAAAATTGTATTCTTTTTCATTGATTTGTCCATTATTCCATCTTAAAATAATTAAAGCGAAAAATATATTTTTTACTGCAAGAACAGATGGGATAGAGGGGTAGTAAAAAAGAAAAGGTAAATTAAATACTTTGAACGGCAATCATTTTGCCCAATTTTTTATTCCCAAGGGAAGAAATGGAGAATTACACCAAGCAATTGATTTTGCCTATTTCTGAAAGTCAACTCAGAAGTTTTCTTCTTCTGAGAATTAGAAATGAATTAAAATCCCTTCTAATTGATGTGCACCCACATTGCCTTGCTAGGCACGCCTCGGTGAACCACGAAGAGCATGTAGTACCCCGGCGGAGCAATCCTACCGGACGGTGGTGCCACCGCCGTAATTTTCCCATTCGCCACCTCCTCCAACTGCAAAATCAGCAACCTCTGCCCCTGAGAAAACCCGTGGGTGGTGAAAGGCGGCGGATACATCGTCACCTTCACGTCAGATCCCCCAACTTCCTCAGCCAGCTCAAAACTCACCGCGAACTTCCTCCCGTAGCTCAGCTCCTTGTCCGACCTACCCTCAACGATAACGGGTCGGTGAGACTCAAGCTTCGGATCCAAGTACGGTGGCTTGAACTTCTCCACCCGCAGCTCCGTCGGGTACTCCACGCCGAAGGTGTAGAACTGGTGCGGGTTGCTGCCGGCGACCAGGATCTCACCGCTGGGGAGCAGCGCGCTGGAGGAATGGTACATCCGTGCGATCTTAGATGGTTTGAGCTCGGTGAATCTGTTCCCCTTTTGCTCATTCGGGCGGTAGAGCACCGGCGTGTAGTTCGCCTCGTCGGCGGCCTCCCACGCTGAGGTCCCGGCCTTGGCGCCGCCGATCATCAACACGTCGCCAGTGGGGAGGATGAGGGCGTCGCTCATGACCCGACCCGACGGCATTTCCTCGGTTTCCCAGAAAGGGAATAGGTTGTTGAGGACTATCCTGTTGCAGTCCCGAAGCGCCGGGAAGAACTTCCTGGGCGGGAACTCGGAGAATTTGAGGGCGTCGGGGGTGTTTCCTCCGCAGACCATGATTTCGACGGTGGGGTTCCGGGCATTTAGGTCCAAGGGGAGCATCACGGACTGGCCGGAGGCGGGGTAGTTCCGGGAACCACCGGGCAGCTCCGGGAGCCTCCGGAGGATCATGCCGGAGTAAGGGTCGAGGACGATGGATTTGGAGTTGGCGAATACGAAGAGGTTGCCTTCAGGGAGCAAGTAGACGAAGGGGTAGAGATTGTTCTCTTTCTCGTCGCTGGTTTCTTTGAAGAATGGGAATTGGAAGACCTTGGGTTTGAACTTGAGCGTGTTCGCCGGAAAGAGTTCATAGCTGAACACTCCACGGCCACCCAACACGGCGAAACTTCCGTCTTCTAGCATGTGCTGAGATGAGTACCTGAAAGCCGAAAAACAAGATCATCCTAACGTAAAACTTATCGAGCAATAATAACATGCATGGATGGTGATTTTGACCTGAACATGTTAATAAATCACACAAACCATGACCATCCTAATGCATGCCTTATCGGGTAGTAGTAACATGAACGGTAATTTTTACCTTTACGTGTTAATAGATCGTTATATAAAACATATCGTCCAAATATTTGCCTTATTAATCATTATAACGACAATTTTGACCAAAATATGTAAATAGATCATTATAAAACATGATTGTCCTAATGTATGCCCTATCATACATTAGTAATATGAAGGGTGATTTTGACCTAAACATGTTTGTAGATCATTATAAAACAGGATCATCCTACAAATGCCTAATCAGTGTAACATGAAAGGTGTTTTTGATTATAACAAATGTGATTATGCATTTGAAACAGAAATGAAGGTTCTCTTGCGGATGATTTTATCATGATCATACCATCTAGCTTCTCCTAAAGCAATCACATTTTCCCTGAAATTGCAGTTTTTACAGGGAGAGTAAAGCCTGACAGCTTTCAATGCTTCGAGGGCACCTCCTATGTTTATCAGATCCCCGTTGGCTGCCAATCCTCCGCAGGAGCACCATGGATCGGACATCAACTGCAAAAGAAATCGAAAAATGTGATGCATGCGATTCTCATGTCTCAAATTTATGCATGAGTTTTGTACTCACGAAATGTTGAAACCGCTTTTATGTCAACAAACTAACCTTCAATGGGCGGACATGTCCGCTCTCAGCGTCATACTCCACCGCATGAGCGTAGCAGTCGAGTTGGGTGGCATTGTTAGGAAGAGGACGACAAAATTTAGGTTTAAACTTCAATGCAGAAGGGCCAAGATTGGTGGTATCAAACCACACAACCTTGCCATTAGGCATCAATTGCAATTGCATGGCTGCAACTCCAGCATTCTTGTTATGAATTCTCCAAGCACCCTTGAAACCCATCACGAAATCGGGTCTCCCAACTCCTTCTCCTCCACCTGTCCTCGGTTGGCCACGAAAGCCGAACAGATTGCCTATGCCGAACCAAAAGTCATCAATCGGGTTCGCGTGGGACCCGACGATGGCAAGGGAAAGAAGAAGGAGAAGGAGAAGGAGATGGGATGGTAATTTCTCCATGCGGAAAAATTACACCCTTGGTGGTAGGATGTACGTCAAATGGTGTACTTCCTCTCTTTCTCCATGCATGTCTCTCTCTTCTTATAGTTTTGCTCGTTGACCTGGTGAAACACCTTAATTAACTGTAAACCATACACGTGTTACCTCAATTCTACCCCTTCTTCAGGAATTTTCTTCTCCTTTTTTTTTGAGGAGAGGAATTTTCTAATTCCCCAATAGTTTTAAGATTTGGATTTCTATTTTCAAGCAACAGTTTTTGAAATAGCAATTACTGTGTTTTGCAAGTAGTGTACTCCATTTGCTCCGTAAAATTTATTTTTCAGTTGGACACGTTATTTCAATTAACTAAACTTTCTGTGGACCAATTTTCTTATTTAAACCCTGCTTTTCATTTGTGAAATTATATTAAATGAAGCATGTCAAATTCTGCAGAGATATGAAATGACACGAGCAAGGGGAGTACGAGACATATTATTAATCATCATCGGATATTGAATTGAAATAAAGAAAAATTGACCACGCTTGCAATTATGAAATGTGTTACGTAAGTTTCAGAATAAAATGCATCTTAACGTACGATTGGGCATTTCCCTTTAAATAATCAAAATATAATTGGTCTTACTCCAAAAATAAATGGTTATGTGGCAAACATGGTAATTTGGGGTGAGGTTGGGGGTTAATTTGTGCGCGCGCGTATTTGTTAATTAGTTTTCTGTTTTTGGTCCCCCGAAAATTTGCTGGTTTTTCAGGCACAATGTCGGTAACGGGCGGGCATTCATGCATTTCGGTAGATTTCAAGTTTTGCCACACAACAAAATGCAATTTCAAAGAAAAGTTATGTATAGCCACACATTCTGATTCCTAAAAACCATAAATTATGTACGTATTCTGTTATTTTCTTGCTACAAAATATGAATTAAAAACTTGGGACAGTTGCAGCCAGTTGAAAAAATTAGCCTAATTTATTTTTATATTTATTACAATCTTTAATTTAATTTATAAGTGCAATTTTTTAAATCAAGGGAACAACAGATTTCGGTATCTTTAATTGATTCGATTGCTAATTTGACTTGAACGTCAAGTTGTGAAACGTGAGGTTGTAACTTTTTAGAGAATGCTTATTCAAGTTTTAAATCTGAAAAATGAGCTGATATATCATTGCTTTCTGAACATACTGATTGATCAAAATATATGCTCCTCTAGTATTTCAAGATTCATAGAGGAATTGAGCCCAAAATTTATGAAAAGAAATAGAGTGTAGGGTAGAAATTTCTTACTTCCTCTCCCATTTTTAGATTTCACATGAATTTTGGCGAGTCAATAATATTGGATAAGTTTGATCATCAAATTCCAATAGAATGAACAATATCATTTGGAATATGAATTATGGTTGGATTACTGTTGATGTGGTTGGTTCCTTTCAAGCGGCGACAATAATCATAAGTGAATGTGTGCCGATACTTCACGTTCGGAGTACTAAAATTAAAATTTTGGATTGGTTGTGAAATAAAATGCCCCTGATGTTACATCAGGACTTCTTGAGAGTATGCCCCTGATATCTTCTCTATTTATAGGTATAGTCAATTGTTGCAATGAGGTTTACGATTTGTGGTGATCAAACGACCCACGTCCTGGGTATATAGGATAACCACGATTCTGGTAAACGTGGCTATCATGGTGGTTATGAACTGTGTATCTCACATCGTGGGTCAATTGTTTGCTATACATCTTCATTTGATTCAAAGTCATCTTACCTGAACTCTTGGATCTTGACTTGTCGCTTGGGGTTCTATATATACCAATCGATATATCTATTCTTTAAATTTTTACAATTCAAATGAACTGAATAAAACTGAACTAAATTGAGTTAAGCTGAATTGTATTAAAATAAGTGTATTGATTAAAAATAGTAGTATATGATTAAATTAAACTAAATTTCAGCAAATTAAATTTCTGCTGAAGTGAATTGAACTGAAATAAAGTAAACTGAACTGGAATTAAAGTGAAATGAATTCAACTAAACTGAACTGAATTAAAGTGAATCAAACTAAACTAAACTGAAATAAGATAGGAGTTGAAGAACTAACATATCATATACAACTCGCTCAGTACCAAGTGAAATTGCACTGCAATTATTAGCACGTTGTTTAAGAAACATGGTTGACCGTTAATGTGCTTACCTACTTATAATAATGACAAATAAAAAGTTGATAATTATAAACTACATGTTACGACGAATTGAACAATATCATATACGATAATATTGTTGTTCATACGGTCAAATTTTGATAAAAAATAAATTTAAAAAAAAAGTAAAGAGTGCAATTTCAGATGAGAGAGTAAAAGACATGTTCGTTGAATCCAGTTTAGATATTAGAACTTCTATATTCGGGCAAAATCAACCTCATTCACATTGTACGTACGCACTGAATTGGAAAGAAGCAAAGTTTTAGCATTCAGTATGATCAAGGCTAAACCGTCATTCATTTAAGTTAATTCGATTCATTCCAAATCAAATGAGATCGATGCAATGAAATCGTACAAAATAATTATAAATGATACGCTACGCAAGATTCTAACTGCTTCAACAAGGTAGATAAATGCACAGATCAAATATCCCCAAATTCAAGCTAAATTGATCCTCCCTATATACCATACCCATGCAAAACTCACTCCGAAATGCGAGCCATCTATACATACGATTTTAATATTCATGTACAAACAAGAAATATAATTTTTTTATAAAACCTGCTGGAACAAACACAAAGCACACATATCCCAACAGAATTATCTGGTCAATACTCTTTCAAAATCAAGATATATATAGCACGACATTTCAAACTACAATTTTCAATTTTTCATTCTTCCATTTAAGTTCAAAATATTGTAAATGAAATTACACCCAGCATTTTGCAATTTTTCTTTCTTCTTCTTTTGTAGTGCATTTTATAATGCATCAAGACACAAGTAAAAAAATCAATTCACAAATTATAGAGGAGATTAATTAAAGAGAAAGTCTAAGCTCCAAGTCTAAATCTTGGTGGCCACCGCTTGATCCAGAATTCTGACTGCTCGACTTGCTCCCATGTTTGTTTTTCCTCTTCCCGTACGATTCCTGCAATAACAATTAAACAAAATTCCCCAATTAATTACTTAATTATCTACAATATAATGCGTAATTAATTAATACTTGATAATTCATGGCATTATTAAGTGTAATTAATTAGCATGTGAGAATGTGGGTAATTACCTCGGCCTGTAGGTCCAGAAGCTGTCTAGTCATGCCCGACGGTTGCGCATATTGTTGGCTGTAATCTAAGAATGTGTTATTGTTGCCTGGTGCCCATCTGAATTTCAATTCAATTTTTCATCAAATCAATCAATTTAATTGATCACTAAATATTCGATTTTGTGGAATAATTATGAAGAAAAGACACATAATTTTTCAAAAATGTCAATTTTGTCCGTAATATGAGCAATTATTGGTGTAAAGCAAGGAAATATACCTTGTTGCTGTAGTAGCCTGGGAATCTCCGTATCTCACATTTGCAATTCCTTCATAATTATCACCATTACCATAACCCATCTGCAAATAATTAAAATTACATGTAATTAGTACTATGATTCCAAAGCAAGAGACATGATTATGGTCCAAACAATTAAGCCTTGATTCTGTCATTAGATCTCCCACATGGTGATCATCTACAATCATTCTGTCATTCTTCTGTTTCACGGGAAGAGTCGTGTTTCAGCACGGACCCGATCGAGAACACAACTCTTTATGGATTAGAACTCTTTATGGATTAGAATGAAAAGAGTAGTGACATGTTTTAATCTAATTTGAAAGTGAGAAACATAATTAAGTGACTTATCAAAGAAGAAGGAGAGGAGTATCGGCTAGGGTTTATCATAGGCTATATATGTATGAAGATGAACTAAACCATGTGGGGAGCCTTGCTTTGTACTTCTACTAGCTAGAATTTAACCTATCAAAAGATTAGATTAACTTTTATTTGAGCATCTGCTAAACTAATCCTTTATATTTGCATCCTTAAGCTCATCAGAACTATTTGTATGGATCTTGTTTAACCAGTATTATGGAAAATCTCCAAAGTGAAGTTTGAATCTGAGATATATCTAGTTTGAACGAGAAATATCAAGATGATCATGAATGCTTACCGGATAATTCTGGTGGGCTGCTGGAAAACCATAAGAAGAGGAGGAAGGAGTTGAATATGAGAAGGAAGAAGACGATGAATAAGCTGTTTGCATTCTCACATCCTCCTACACAAACATAAGTCAACTCATCGGATCAACCCCAAAACCTCCTCTAACACACACAAACAACGTAGAGAGCGGAACTAGACCAATATATAAGAGGGGATTAACGGTATAACCCGCTAATGAAATTTAAATTTCCGGCAAAGGAAGAGGGCTGGGAGCGGACTCTCAGCCCGGCTCCCTTGATCGGTGAATCATAGGGGTGGCTTGCGCACCCACTCGTCATCTAGCAGATAATTCAAGAAAACCCAGGTATTACAAAATATATATTCACCTGGCTGAGGTTTTGAGAGGAATAAGGAAGAGAGTTAGGGAGCTGATAGCTCGTGCAACCCATTTGATTATGCAACCTAATTTTCTCCAACTGGGCAACTCCAAGCCCTCTTTGAGGCTGTTTTGGCTTGTCTGAATTTCCCTTTTTGGCGCCGCCTTTTCTCGATGAACCCGATGAAGACGGAGATCGTTCATTTCCCAGCATATTTGGATGCCCGAAATAGCCACTCCCCATATTCCTCCTCCTCTTCTTCTTCACCAGAACAAGAACTAGAGAGGGAGTGGTGGAGAGAGAGAGAGAATCAAATTGAGAAGAGATCTTCAACTCACCCTTTTTAAGCTGTCAAAAAAATAAAAATTTTGAAGCTCGATTAGGATTAATAATTTGATGCATAGCTGGATGGGATTGTATCTAGATTTGCATGCTACATTTAAGTGTATAATTATATGCTTGGATTTTAT
Source organism: Rubia tinctorum (assembly GCA_032355605.1). Classification (NCBI taxonomy): domain Eukaryota; kingdom Viridiplantae; phylum Streptophyta; class Magnoliopsida; order Gentianales; family Rubiaceae; genus Rubia; species Rubia tinctorum. The sequence continues at coordinate 7,927,588 of JAULKM010000001.1, forward strand.
GATTTCTTCTTGATCTTTTTATTTACTCACTCTTTCTTTTCTTTCTATACACAGAGCTTAGCTGATTAATTGCAGTGATTATTTATTATATTTTGGACAGTGGACAAAGACTAAAGAAAGTGATTGTTTTTTAAATTTCTAACTTATATAATAATTCGCTTCTGTGGACTCATGATTTTCCCTCCAACGCGCCTTCTTGGCAGGTTATCATTGATTATTAATTTCTTTAGGCATTCTTAATTTAATTAAATACCTCCATCTTCATGCTAATGAGTTTTTTTTACCGACTACAGTATGTATTGCAAATTATCCGTGATAATGTTATTTTCAACTACAACATTACAGTCAATTCAGTTTAATTTAACAAAATTTAAGATTAGTTTAGTTTTTTCTTACTTTGCTTAGTTTTTGGTCAAACCAGATGAGAAAAATAGAACCTAGGCCATGTTCTTCAAAGATTATTTTTGCTAAACTGAACTGAATTACAAATAAAACCTAGAGAACATGACCTTAAACCCTGTTAGAGTTAGAGTCACATATTGGTGGTTGACAGTCATAGAACTCAATGTATAAGATCATGACGTCCCCTACACAGTATCAATTGGTTCTATGATAGGAGCTCATGATTCTAATATGGTATCAGAGCCCAAGGTTGGCCCATTACACATTTATATCCACGTTTGCGCGATGATGTCATGCCGCTGCACGTGAGGGGTAGGGATGACAGTGGGTCAAGTTTTGGTGGAGGTCCGCCCCAATGGGGTGGGTATGAATGTAGTTTTCATGGGGGTGGGGTGGGTATGGGTATGGAAATTGATACCCGCCATGGGTAGTGGGTCGAACATGGATATTAGTTCATACCCGCCCCACCCCGCCTCGCTTCACTATACCCGCTATGTACACTAGTTCATTATATAATAAACTATCATTTATTCATGATGCATATGTTTTACTTATAATATTTTCATGCAAATATCATTCAACTTTTAGTATTAAAAATTAGTAATTTCAAAGTAAAATTTAGGTGTTTTTTGGAGATATAAATAGGGTGAGTAAAATGGATTTGAAGTGGGTATAAATACCCAAGTGGGTGATGGGGGAGGGGTGAATTTTAATATTGTACCCATCATGGGTAATGAGGCGGGTATGGGTATAAAAATTTTAGGTGAGCATGGGTATGGAGGTACCATAATCCATACTCACCCCGCCCCATTGTCATCCCTAGTGAGGGGGCGTGTTAGAGTTAGACTCCCATATTGGTGGTTGACAGTCATATAACACAATATATAAGATCATGATTTTCCCTTACATAGTACAAATTGGTTGTATGATAGAAACTCATGATTCTAATAAGCCCCGTTACTCCAAATTGATTTCTAACTAAACTAAAATTAAGCATAGTAAAAGATAAAATGAAACCTTACATTAATTTAAGTTGTTCGGAATTAAACTTATTTGAAATGTAGTTAAGTCGAAAAGAAATATGCACGTGCATAGATTACCATTTATAAGCTATACTATTAAGGGTAATAATCCGCGCGATATTAGATAGAGGATGCAAGAATTTCCTATTAAGCTTATCTCGGTCAGCTCAGATTTACCTCATGTATATTTTGAAAGGCAAAATTTTGGGAAAAAATGGTTATTCCATAATCTTATGAAAATATGAGGTTTAATTATAATGATAAAAAGTAAAAGGTATTTGTTGCAATATTAAAATTTTATTATGCAACGTGTAGTAGTTATAAATTTCATAACCCGGTTCATACAACCCGAAAATTTTATCTTCATTTCTTCTAACTTACACTTTAAACCTTAGTCTTTCCATGACTTATGGAAAAACCGTTTTTCAAGAGACAGACTCATTTTCAAAATAGTCATATTTAGAAAATATTTTAATACAAAATCAAACATTATTCATGGACATATGGTGCCCAAATTAATGGAGTAGTATATCTTTCAAGTGAAGGCATAGTCGATCGGTAGGATATATCACAGATTCTTCACATTTTGTTTCTCTATATATCAATATCGAGGATATTAATCGCACGTATATTTATGGTCAAGTATTTTGATATGGAAATTGAATTATTAATCGCCCATATATTTTACCAAATAAAGGTGAGGATTTGACGATTTAATTAACAGCAGATGCCAGTGAATTTAGCTACATAGTTACTGAGCGACAGCAGGTAAAATTTTGGACTTCCCAAACTTAATTTGTACGACACATACTGCATATCCTGTAAAGATTATGTTCCTGAAATAGAATATACAATATCTTACGATTAATTTTATTCCTCTCCGTGGGAACATAGACATATTATACGTATCCATACATATGAAATTTAATCGAAATTCATCATTGCACAATAATTATGCTATGTTCTCGTCATTGCATAGTAACAAATCTACCTTAATTCATCCAATCTTAATCAATTGCAGTATCTTCGGGGCCAATTTTGCGTTTTATGGTCAGAATTTTTATTCATATATATATACGCTCGTTCTCTTCTTTTTTTCAAAGGCAAAGCCATCTTTTCATATGAGTTGAATTAGAATTATAGAAAAATAAAAGGTTTTAGTTGCAACATGCAGAATCTTTGATCTTATTTTTAAAATTTGTTATTTTAGGGTCCATTTATTGAAAGATGGTCTTCCTTAAACTATGGAAAAAAATAAATTAATGGTTAAACTGCAAATTAGAAGAACTGAAGATAAAATTTTCAGGTTGCATCAATCAGGTCATAAACTTATAAGTATTTCACGTTGCATAGTAAATTTTTAATATTGCAACTTTCTACTATTCTAATTATACCCGATCTTTCCATAATCCCATGAAAAGACAGTGTTTCCCAAATCTTTACCATTATTTTAACCATGTCAATCTTGATACAATTTGATTTATAATGAGCTCAATTATCATTCGTAGTCGACCAATGGCACACACTAGCTAAGGAGATTATCTTCCGTAGGGTTGAAGAAATCAACAGAGCAAAAGCTTCTCTGAAGTTAGCTTTATATGATAGTTACAATAATATAATAAACCTTAGCTTTTGTTTCTTAAACAATAAGTTTGGCCATTGTACTTGTGATTATTTTTTTCTTAGTTTAAGTTATATCATAGAATATGAAAGATATTATTCTATTTATAATTCGTTGAGTACGATTTTAAATATTTAACTATCTAGTGATAATACTCCCTCCGTTTCTTTAACAATAGCACATCATTTTGGGAGTTAGAATTTAGGAGATGGTAAATGAGTGGATGAAATTGAATTGAACGAAGAAAAAGTAAAATGAGTGGATGTAAAAACCTTAAAGTTGACATAACTAACATGTGCCACTATAAAAAATATATCATAAATTAGAAGGTGTGTCATTGTTAAAAAAAATGGAGGGATTATACAAATGAATAGATAGTCCCACCAAATGGCAATAATATGATTGGAAATGGAATGGGAAAATACAATGGTGGTATGAATTGCTACGATCAATCATTTGCCTAGCATTGTAATGCATGTGTATATGTTGGAATTGGAAATCCGGTAAAAATACGACACGGTTTAATAATTTCAATACCGTTGACAAAATATAAAAGAATTTATTAACGTGTACTGATATCACATTAATGACACATCTCATCAATGATGAGGGTTACAATATATAGTGCTACAAAGACCAAAAACCAACAAGAAAAAGATTCTAACCTAAGAATATTTACCTAAACCTAATAGGAAACTAATTTTATAAGATAACTACCATTTATAGTCTTTCCTACAAGGAAAGAGTTTCTATTTCCTTAACAGCCTCCCTCAAGTTGGAGCATGATGATCAAGAATGCCCAATTTGCGAATAAGATTATGAAATTGTTAATAGTTTTTTTAAAAAAAAAACTAAAAAAGCAAATCACCATAGAACAAGATTCAACTTCAGTAGTGGTAGAAGTAGCAGCAACAACAGTATCAGTAGCAGCGGGTAGAACATTATTTAACTTCAATAATAATGAAATCAACCACATGATCAATCGGAGAGCAGCGGAGACTGGACGGTGGCGACACGTGATCGGAACGAGCGACTGACGTTGGTGGCAGCAGCTCGAGGAAAATGGTTAAAGATAAGGGGTCCCAGATTGAACC
>JAULKM010000001.1:7937979-7960641 GCA_032355605.1 Rubia tinctorum
GTTATTATTTTTTGGGAAAGGAACCAAAACTTTATATAAAAAAATCAAGTTTAACCTGATTTTTTTTATAGATTTTAAGTGTTATGATTTTTGAAAGAGTGCGTCTCTTGAAAGACGATCTTTCCATAAGTCATGGAAAGACCAAAGTTTAAAGTGTAAATTAGAAGAAATGAAAACAAAAATTTTGAGTTGCATAAACCAGATTATAAAATTTATAACTACTACACGTTACATAATAAAACTTTAATATTGCAACAAAGACATTTTACCTTTTATTATTATAATTAAACTCCATCTTTCTAAAGCCTATGGAAAGACCGTCTTTCCCAAGACTTTACCTATTAAGAATAACGAAAATATAACAAAATTAAATTAAATTTTAGCTAAATTAAACTAAAATGCAATTAACGAAAATTCGAATAAATCTGGAAGAACGGGCCTTAAGACCATGTCCAAATGCAGCTCAGTTCTATTCTAGCCCATTCAAGGAGTAGCCCATTAGATCATTTCCTCTCAAGCTTTCCGGCCTAATTGAGTTCAGAAGCCCAAGATTGGTTCATTTACGCTTGTTTGGACGAGATGAGACGCAGGACGGTACAATTTGAAAGGGTCACTGATGGCGGAACATTTCAATCTCCACTAAAAATTTATATTTTGTAAATATATGTTATAATATATTTAACAATAGATCACTCAATAGCAATTATATTTATATGTCAATTCAATTTAATGGTTAAACTTAAGAAGTTTGACTAAATGAATAGTTAAATTACAGGTTGAAATGAGACAGAGAGAGCCACTACCACAAACTAAGGCTATCGTAACACTTTCTTTGCAACACTTATTTAAAATGTTACAATATTTTATAAAGTGTTACTTAAACTTTTGAAAAGTACTACCTAAACTTTAAAAAGTGTTGTCTTAGGTCTAATGTAACATCGACTAAGGTAATACTTGTAAAAGTGTTACTTTACGTGCTATTGCAACACTTTGAACCTATTGTAACACTTTTACAAGTATTACCTTAGGTGATGTTACATTAGATTTAATGTAATACTTTTTAAAATTTAGGTAACACTTTTCAATATACATGTAACACTTTTAAAATGTCTAAGTAACACTTTATAAACTATTTAACCTTTTAAATAAGTGTTGCAAATAAAGTGTTACGATATCTCTAAGTAACAATGAGTAGTTCAAAATTCAATTGGTATATACGCAGAAACATTATGATGTATTTTTTTTTTTAAAGATTCATCATAAAATGTACATTAGAGTAATAAGTTTGAGTCCGTAATACTCCTATGTCTCAACAAAATGGTATGATTTAATCTTTTTGAGTCAACTCCATTAATATATAACAATTAATATATTTATTTATGCGTATAAATTTTTTTTAAATAATAATTTGAAAATATATGTTATAACAAATTCAAAAATATATTACATGATAATGGTCTTGTACATATAATAATAAAATACAATAGTCAAAATTTGGTTAGTTTGAATCCAAAAAGTCAACTATGTCATTTTTGTTGGAACGGAGTTAGTAAGAGATGTTATTTTATGGAAAGACCAAGAGTAGGTATGAGATCCTAAAAAATATAATTAGACCTGGATGCGGGTCTAAAAAATTTAGACTCATATCTAAATTTGATGGGTTTTGAATCAAGATAAATAGGTCTAACTTTATATAATTCTTTTCCCAATCACCATATAATAGAAATTGTTTGCTTTGGATGGTGCTGTCAATCGGGGATATTGAAGTCATTTAATCAATTATAACTTGTTAACATACCAATATTATAATTTTTTACTGGTTTTAATTCTTTACTATGTATAATCAATCATAACTTGTTAAAATATATAACTTCTAAAGATATATTCAAAACCATAAATATTTTTATTGTACCATATATATAATTATTTTACTAAATAAAACATATGTTGCCATTAGAAAATGCTTATATATATAATTCCTTTACTAAATAAAAACATATGTTGCCATTAGAAAAGGTTTGAAATAATAAAAAAAAAGTCGTATTCAATCATTCATATGTATTAACAATTACAAGTAGCAGGTTTTTTATTTAAAAAAATTACAAGTAATGAATTTTTAAAAAATCACTTTCTTTGAACAATCGAGTAAGAATAATATTATAATAAATTATTGCTCTACTTTTCTACTACAATCAGCGAATGCAGTTTGGAAGTTAAGAAAGATTATAATAATTGTAAATATTACTATTACAAAATAAAATAAGGTTAATGTAAAACATTCTTTGCAATACTTATTAAAAATGTTAATCTCTTCGTTTCACTAAAAGTGATATACTTACCTTATTGATTTTTTTTAAAATGACACACTTTCCATTTTTGGCAAGATTCCTTCAATCTCATCCACTTATTCTACTTTTTACTTTACATATTCAATTTTAACCACTCATTTTCTTCACATTAATCCAAGAGTCTAAATCTAGTGTGCCACTCTTAATGAAACAGAGGGAGTACAATAGTTTATAAAGTGTTACTTAAACATTTGAAAAGTGTTACATAAATATTGAAAAGTGTTACCTAAATTTAAAAAAATGTTACATTAGATATAATGCAACGTCACCTAAGGTAATACTTGTAAAAGTGTTACAATAGGTTCAAAGTGTTACAATAGCACCTAAAGTGACACTTTTACAAGTATTAACTTAGGTGATGTTGCATTAGATCTAACGTAACACTTTTTAAAATTTAGGTAACACTTTTCAATATTTAAGAAACACTTTTCAAAGGTTTGAGTAGCACTTTATAAGCTATTGTAACATTTTAAATAAGTGTTATAAGGAAAGTGTTACGATAGCTCTAATTTAGTAGTGTTACATTTGGCAAACACTTTTGTAAACACCTAATGGTCAAACAGTTAACATAAACAGTTGGTCAAACCAACTACATGAAACAGCCAACGGTCAACCACCAACAGGCGATTGCCAAATAAAGCCAATATTTACTTTGTTAGGGTGATTTGAATTAAAAAATATTAAAATTAAAAATGAAATAGATTAAAATTATATTTGGTTCCTTTAAAACTCAAACAAAATGTAAGAAAATAATTTAAAATTTTTCATTACTTTTCTATTTATAGGTTTATGTCACTTTTCAGTTATAAAAATAAGGTTGTACTTCACTCTTCAACATAAACAATCTTAAAATATTTACTATATTTTATATTAAAAATCACAGTATATTTAAAAATTAATTGTGAGAAGCTAACATCAATAGTTAAAATTCACAGTATATTTAAAAATTCACAGCTAACATCAATAGTTAAATAACCCTAATTTTAAGTTGAAAGTGTCAATAAAACCCTGCAAAATGAGAAAGTACCAAAATAATCTTAACTTTATGATGTATGTGCCAATCTAACCCTAGGTGCCGTTGAATTCAATTGTCAATGGGAAATTTGGTCAAAATTTAATAAAATGACCATTTCGCCCCTGAATTTAAAGTAAAAGAAGAAAGGGAAAACACGAAACCCACAATCGCTGATCCTGTCACTTCACTGCCCAGGGATTACCAATTGAAATTGACCCCTCTTATCGCCGTTGCAGAATTGTGAAACCCTAGCTACGAAGTACAATTATGCAAAATTACGAATCGGGGATTCCGATGAAGTACAATTACGCGGAACTACAAACCGGGGATTCGATTCGGAAAAATAATAATCATGGAGAAAGAAAGATTGATTTCTTTTCCTAGTTTGTTGTAAGTTGCTACAAAAACTTCAATTTATTAGTAATCGATTGTTCTTCCCTTTCCTGGCCGGTCCTATCAATTCCCACAATTCACTCCATCGCCTAGCACCCCAGACTCTTCATATCGTCCACGGTGTTGCTGTCGTCGCAGAGCAAACGTTTCGACCACTGGCTCATCACCGTTGATTTCCCATGGACAAAGAAACTCTGGGTTTGAGCATGGGGCCGGGTCATGATTGTGCGATGAAGAAGAGGTCGGAAGGGAGTGGCAGGCGGTTATAGGATGGTGGTGGCTAGGGTAAGGGGTGTTGAAGAAGATGATGAAAGTAATAGCCGGGGTATTATCGACATTTCAGATTCGGTCAACAGTTAATTCCTTCAGCTAATGCCAAAAGTAGACCAAAAGGTTATTGTTGAAAGATATATCCAATATCGATTTTTTACAAAAATAATAATTAATATATAAGATGTTGACTCACCTCCACTTCATGCCAATTGGTTTTAAGATGGAAGCTCAAGATACCTTGAAATTTAACATGGTATCAAAGCCAACTATTTAAGACATGGGCCTGAGTTGGGTTTATTGGACTGATTGAGTTGGGTTTATTGGACCGATGTGTGGATCCCATTTAATTTGGCTCGACATGGGTCGTGGAGTGTTTCCACGTTGGCACGTGAGGGGGTGAGTTGAAAGATATATCCCACATCGATTTCTTACACCATAATAAAGTCTTTCATCAATGCACCATTATAAAATCTTTTTATATTTTATCATAGTATCAGAGTGGGTTCGATCCAGGACACCTTATCTTTAGTTGTATTTGTGTTGGTGTCGCCGCCCTTACTTTCTTCGCCGCCGTCCTGATCCACACCGCCGCCACCAGAGGAGCCTAGTGCCGCCGCTTCGTTTTGTTATCCATACACATCAGTGCCGCGTTCAGTTGTTGTCCTCAAGCACCGTCGCCATTGTCGCTCACGCACCGCGTCATCTAAAAGAATTTTTATAAATACTGATCTACCGTGGCTAATACTGCTAGTGAAGTTGAATATTATTCTACCGCTGCTACCGTTACTATTGTTGCTGCTACTTCTACTGCTACTTCTACTACTATGAAGTTGAATCCCGTTCTATGAAGATTTTTTTATTTTATTTTTTTAAAAAAAACTTTTAACTATTAACAATTTCATAATTTTCTTCGCTAGTTGTGCATTCTTGTTTAACATGCTCCAACTTGAGGTAGGGTGATAAGGAAATAGAAATTCTTTCCCTTGTATGAATGGTTAAAGATGATAGTTAGTTTATAGAATTAGGTTTCCTTGTAGGTTAAATTATAAATGGTATTTTCTTTATAAATTACCAATTAGTACTATGTAGAGGTGATCTATGATCTTATATGCTAAACAAATACTTTGTCAACCATCAATATGTGACTCTCAAACACACCCCCTCACGTGCAGCGGTATTATTCACTGCGTAAACGTTGACAGAAAGGGGTCATAGGCCTATCAGTGGGAATATATGTCCACTGCACCATGTTAAATTTCAAGGTATGTTGGGCTTCCATATTAAAACCAATTGACACTAGGTGGAGGTGGCCCAAGACCTTATATGTAAGTCATTATCTTTGTAAGAAACCAATGTGTGATACATCCTTCAACACACCCCCTCACGTGCCAACGTGGAAACACTCCACAACCCGTATTGGGCAAAATGAAAGGGGATTCACATATCGGTCCAATAAACCTAACTTGGGCTCAGGTCTTAAATAGTTGGCTCTGATACCATGTTAAATTTCAATGTAACTTGAGATTCCATTTTAAACCAATTGACACTAAGTGGAATTGACCCAAGATATTATATATCAATTATTATTTTTGTAAGAAACCGATGTGGGATATATCTTTCAACGGTTATAATTGCATAATTTGTCATAAAATTAGGGTTATATTGGCAATTTCAGCATAAAATTAGGGCTACAAGTGTAAAAATCCCAAATAAAAAAATAATTTTAAATTTTTGTTTCATATTTAGTTTATGTTTTAATCACTCATCGATGATGGCTACCAATTCAACTCACGACGAAATCCATAAAGGAGAAAATGATGGTGGCCACTGGTTTGATTAACAACGATGGAGATGGCAGATGACAACGACGATAATAGGAATCCGACGGCAAGCATTGCAATTGTCGGTCGTCGGAACTCCTGCAATCGAAATCCAACATTAACGGGAAAAAATAGGTTGCGACAGGGAAACAGGCAGGAACAAGAGGCCCTTTTCAAAATTTTGTAAATCGATCTTAAAGTTTCGACATTTTTTAAATCGACCTCAAAAAAAGTTATCAAACATTAATTCCAAATTTAATAAGTATGCAGTATACTAAAATTTGAATATTATGGCTTATCCTTAATCTCGCCGGAAGACGGAATCTGTCTTAGTGGATGATCAGTCAGGGTCTTAACTAGGCTCTTAACTAGCTGCTGCCACTGAGTAATCATGACGTGGAAGATTAGGGCAATATCCCAATTATTCTATTATGTATCCCAAACAGATGGCTTAATTTTATCATATATTGGGTGGTTACAATTTGTTTAATCCTACGCAGTAGTGAATGGAAGACTTTGGTGGCATATCTCCCAGGGAGTCGTAGTCCTCAAAATGTGTGCATGCAAGCAAAGCAAAGCAAAGCAGGGACATGTGATTTGGTTGATCATCTCCTAACGACTTCTTATTAATTTATGCTCCATGATTGGGTGCTCCATCTCAACTTCTTTCTTCCTCCAGATTCCCAGCTACATCGCTTTGGGAACCCAATTTATTAATTCTTAATTTGCAGATGTTCTCTTCAATGGTAAGAACATATTTGCTTCTTGTTTTCCCCCCCGAAATGTGAGTATTTTATAACCTGGACTAGTACATCTCAATTTACTGGTTCTCCATGAGATGAGACATTAAGGTTGGTTCAAAGATACTGGAATGCAAAATTAATCTTGTGCTTGATGGTTTAAAATAAATTCTGAAAAATGAACAAAACTATGAAACTTTTTTTTTGAAAATCATTCAAAGATGCTACTAGGGGTGGTCATGTCGATCTGTGGGTCGTGACGGGTCAGCTAGCTCTTTTGACCCAAAATGGGCCAAATGGATCGGGTCAGGTCAAAATTTCTATAGTTTTGTGTCGGGTCAGGTCAGATCGGACTGGGTAACAAAATGACCCAAATCATATAAGAAAATAGTAATTTGTTTATAACTTATTCAAACAAAATAAATAATTTTAATTATATTAATATTTAAATAATGCATAAAATTATAATTTATTTTCATATAATTTAAAATAATAATATTATATTATATTTAATTATAAAGTATTTACTTAATAAATAAAAATATAATGAGCATAATTTTAGTATTTTGAATAAAATAAATAAATTTACTAAAATTTATTTGTATAATTATGAATATATTTCATATATTATTCAATAAAGTATTTATAAATAATACTCCCCGTTCCGGCTCTATTTGCACTGTAATCATTATCACGCTGTTCTAAAAATATGTTTGACTCTTAATAAGTTTACCTACGTATAATAACGGCAAATAAAAAGTTGACATTTAGAAACTACTTGTTGCAACAAATTGTACAATATCACCTGCGATTATATTATTTTTCACACACACACATATATATATATATATATATATATATATATTCAAATATGCTGTCAAAATTTAATAGAGAAAAGTGCCAAAAAAGTAGAAGTGCAAATAGAGTTGGTAGTAGTTTTACAAAATTACTTTTATTTTTATAAATATATTTTCTTCAAGAATGTTAAATTTGTTTATAAAATAAATTAATGGTGGACATGTTGAATTAAACAAGTTTTTAAAATAATTTTTTCTCAAAAAATGGGAAAATACAAATGGGTAAAAAATGGGTCAATTTGAGTCAAATCTGACCTGGCCCATACCCGACTCGACCCAAATTGAATTGACCCACTTGAACTAAATGGGACATCAATCCGACTCGATCCAAATGGGCTGGGTCAAAACAGGTCGGGTCAGGTCGGGCAATTTGTACACCTCCTAGATGCTACACCTAATAGCGATTACAATAAATATAATTGACATCCAACCTAACAAGTCTCTAGTAATAACTGACATTTTACAACGATATCTAATTAAATTACATGTCAACCAGACTGATCGTCTGTACTATCACAGATTAAAAATCAATAATATTGTAACATCGCTCTCAGTGATATTAACTGGCTTATCGTGTAAACCATGACCCTTTGGAAGATGGTAGCGTATCACGCATCAATATTACTACACCAAACAGAGATTTTTCTACAACAGCAACACCACTTGATCCAACCACGATATATGTTGTCCAAACTGTAAACACGTTGAAAAAACCATATCTGAAATATCCAAATTAATGAAAACCGAAGACAAAAGCAAAAACAAAATTACCAACACACGATCTGTACAATCATATCGAGAACACGTCAATGCAAATAATTAAATTGAGTTATCATCATAAGCATAACGATCTAATTAATCAGGTCGAAGAACTAAATTAATATGTAGAAACAAATCTCGGAACTAAATTAATATGTAGAGACAAATCTCACACTTATTCAATAATAGAAACATCAACTAAAATAAATCACTATTTTCCATCCCATAATAAGAAGGTGGGAAAAAGAAGATAGAAGAAAAATAGGGATTGTTGGATTAAATCTGTTCAACATAACAAAATTATAAAACTCATATCCCTGATGGTTTGCTTCTCATATATTTCAATATATTATCGATTCCGAATTACCGACGCTAATCCCAATTTGGATTACAATAATTCATGTCGACATTATCAATCACTTTGAGGAAGATTTCTTTCAAAAAACTCGGCAGGCGGGAAGGAGGGATTCCGGAAGCAAAGTACTTCACATACGACTGGGTGCGTAGAAAACACTCTCGGTTCACATTGTTTTTTTTTTGTCATATGTCAAAGCCATTACAACTTTCTGTTCACATTTTTAAGAGCTGTGATTTTTTAAATTCGTAGTGACATGATAAGGTGGACAATGGATAAAGTATAATGAAAGTAGGATCCGTCTCATAATTAGATTCATACTTTTTTTTTACCATATTGCTTACAACATCTTTAACATTGATAACTTTATTTATTTATAATAAAGATTTATAAAATTTTGCTATTTATAATATATACGTTGCGAGAATATAAATACTCCCTCCATCCCGCCAAAGGATTTGGTCCCCTTTTAACATAGCCATTTAGGTAGTGGGACGTGGTAGAGAGAAGGTGAGGTGTTTGGGAGTTGCACATGGGATGACGCCAGTTACAATAATGTTGACGTCATCGATTAAAAAATGTAAAAATGTTTAACGGTTCTCACCAAAGATCACTTTCCTCTACAAATGGCTGCACTTGGCGCCAAAAACATAATACAAACATGAAAAAAAGTATGCATTAATTTTATACAAAATTTGAATCCTACCTTAACATTAAAAAGGACACACTCGTCAATGTCCATTCAAAAACATTCCACGGAATCGAAACACATTTCACAGCATGTTCAGTTCTGAGACTGTTGCTCTCGGAACAAAATCATCACTTAGTTGAAAGGGCAGTCGAGCATCTCGATCTTGATACATTTCCGGTCATCTTGGTCACGTGCAGGACTTTTTCGGGCATCTTTCCGTTGTCGGGGTATCTCAATGAGAACCAAGAATCTCTCGGATGAGGAGAGAAATTCCATAGCACAGTTCATTCTTTCTTCACAGAAAACTGGAATAATAGCACATGGTAAGGCAATCGAAACTGCTACAACTTGGAACATTTTCGTTCGATCCGTCAACAAAATTTGAGGCCTGACAAAGAATAAGCTTGCATTAGGTATGCCTATTAATGTAAAGAGCAGAAAATCGGGCATGCAATGTCATGAGGTTGTGATGTTAGACAAAGAGACATTCAAATCAATTACCCTTTCTCAAAAGAAAATTTGTAGGCGTACAACTATGGGGCTAAATGTGAGCAAACGTACGGTACATAGATTTATAAAAAGTGTAATTCTAAGAAAGCACACCAATGCAACTAAACCATTGTTAAAGGAGGCAAATAAGGTTGAAAGAGTCGAGTTCGCATGTTCAAAGTTAAGGTATGAAAGGCACAACAACATCAAGTTCAAAAGTATGTTGGTGTAGTTCATATTGATGAAAAATGGTTTAACATGACCGATGAATAGGCAAAGTACATAATGCTCCCGGAGGAGAAAGACTCACCACGAACATGTCAACATAAAAGTCATATTTCTAAGGTAATATTCATGTATGTTGTAGTTAGGCCTATACTTACGCCCATTGATGATTGATAAGGGTCGGAGCCGAATATCCTCCTCAGACCATGATATTATTCTTCACCTGGGCCAAAGATCACATCACTACATTCTATTGAGCCGAAACCCAACCGTCAAAGGGAAGATCTCCAAGTTCAATTCTACTTAGGCATAGACCTCTTTTCCAGGTACAATTATGGTATATTGAATATATGTTAATTCTATTATGGTAAGACACTTATTTCTACATAGAAATTGCACATTTATCCCAACATGATTCGGAGATCTCTCGGAGATCAACCCCTATAAATTCTGAAGTATTCATCCCCTCTATTCATTCAATTCTCAATACTCACGAATCTTTTGGTCTGACTTTAGCATAAGAGCTTCTTCTCCTGGCCAGCCCAGGGAGTTTTTTTTTGTAGATTCGGTACATTGAAGCAAGACTCGGTTATCATGATGTGATTTGGCACGCATCAATAGGCACGCTCGGTGGGACCCAGTTGTCAATAACTGATCACCATTTTCAATGACATCTGCAAAGGAATCTAATCACGGCTGCCATCATACGCAACATCTGCAACAATGATAAGAAACCCTATTATAATTTTTTTTAAATATTGCATGTAAGTAAAAAAGTAGTAGCATAGGAGATGCTTTTAAATGTCCTTAATTGTTACATACTCCTTAATTATGTTTCATTGTGTTTCTATGATTGAGAGAGACTAGTTTATAAAGATAGTTGGGAGCAGCTGTATGAATGAAGAGTAATAGAGACAACTAACATGAATAAAAGATAATAAGTACTCACAGTTAATAAAATAAATGAGTTAAAATGTTAATTTTTTATATATATAAGAAATGTTTAAATTTTTGGAAAATTAAATCCCGCAATTTTAGATCAGTTTTGGTTATATGTTTATGTGCTTGGGCCATTATTTTGTTTTGTGGGAGATTCACCTAAGAGGAAAGATTTTTTTTGAGAAAGACAGGCTGAGCATGTAATAGAGGCATTATTTACAAGTGAAATAGTATCAGCGACTGGTTTGAATCAAGAGCTGGTTTGAGTAGGCCTGGTGACACTCGCTGGGGATCTTACTTTACAACGATAGTGAATATTATTGAGTTGTATCCCACAATTCTTAAGTCGCTTGATGCTATTGGAGATGTTTTTAATGGTTCTGATTTGAGCAAATGTGAATCATTTTTACAAATGTTGAGGCCATTCGATTTCATCTTTTTAGCGCATTTGATGATGTATATATTTGGGATTGCTAATGACTTGAATATGGCCTTACAGAAGAGAGATCAAGATATTGTGAATGATATGAACTTTGTTAATGTGACTAAGAGAAGCTTTCAAGCCTTTAGAGATGGTGGATGAGATTCTCACATGGAGAAAGTTTCATCATTTATGAGTAAGTTTGACATTGAGATTCCTAACATGGAGGGAACTTATATTGGTCCTGGAATGAGGAGTTCATGAGGTAAAAAGTTCACTACAATTCTTCACCAGTTTCAGGTGGATGTTTATATGAGTGTACTTGATATACTCTTGACAGAACTTGAGAATCGATTCCCCTAGGTAACGAAGAGTACTTATATGTATGTCATGTTTTCATCCTGCTAATCGATTTTCATCTTTTGAAAAGAGTAATTTAGTTGAACTTTCTCAATTATATCCTAGTAAATTTTCAAGTACTAAATTGGCACAAATTGGGTATTCACATGAAAATTTCATTACAAGTATTAGAGATTATGAGAGGTTTTGGAATATGAATACCTTTAGTGAACTTTCCACTAAACTTGTTAAGACACGGAAGCATGAAACCTTTTCGAATGTGTACTTGCTTCTTAAGTTGGTGTTGCTTCCTCAAGTGGCGATTGCAACTGTTGAAAGAGTATTTTCTACCATGTTGATTGTGAAAAATAGATTTGCAAAATAGTATGGGAGATAGACTTTTGAATGATTGTTTAGTTACATATCTTGGAAAATATTTTGTTCTTGAATGTTGTCATGGATGATCTTGTAGCTAAATTTTAAAATATGAAAAGTCATCATGAGCAAGTTTAATAAAATAGTTGTATGACATTATTTTTCATTAACTGTATTATTATTATATAAATTATAAATAATGACCCACTAAATTTAAATTCCTAGATCCATCTTGCCTGGGTTTAAATCTCACACCCCCCCTATCCCGAAGTTGCATTATTATGGATTTAAAGTCTTCATTACAAACTTTAGGTGTATAGTGTGGAGAATAGGTGTGGAGCTTCTACGGTGTGAAGCATGGGTGAGCCTCTACAGTGTGGAGTGTGGAAGGCTCACCTTACGTTAAACGTTGTAGTGTGAGACATTAGAGAGTATAGGTGTGGAGTCTCTACAGTGTGGAGTGTGGGAGGCTCACCCCACGTGAAACATTGTTGTGTGAGTCATCAGAGAGTCTCACCCCACATTAAACGCATGCACCTTTAGTGCGGAGTCTCCATAATTTGGAGCGTGGGGGTCACACCACGTTAAACGTTGTTGTGTGAACCACTAGGGAGTCTCACTCTTTCGCTAGAGATAATATCATGAATGGAAGTGTTTGTAAAAAACATTTTTACCCAAGATCCGATTCCAATTCCCACGTGTAAAGATGCCTAGCTAGTTCGATCAATATGATTTTGGCTAGGCTACTTGCTCTTGCATGGTGGTTTAGTTAAGATATGGATCTTAAAGTTTGAAAATAAATTAATGAATGGTCCCCCATTTACAGTGCTGTAATTAATCATAACCACGAAATTTTGCATTAATTGAATGTCTCAGAATTGTCTGCTACCTAGCTCAACATCACACTTTAGAAACCAACATCCACGCTGCTATCAAGATCTATCTTGGATTTCATTTTGTATACACCTGTTAATTTGCTTACACTTGTTCCATCATCATAACGCATCTAACTTTTTTGCACTATAATTTATGCAAGTGAAAACATATTTAACAAATTTAAATTAAAGTAAAATAAATAGATAAAAATAATCTAACTCTTATCATATTTAGGCCTTATTATTTCAATTGATGTGATTTAAATTTAATTGAATTTAACTAAACTAAAATAAATTAAATTAAATAATAGTATACAAAAATAAATTACATTTCATCAATTTAAAAATTAACTGAAATGCAGCTAAATTGAAGGAAAAAAACATGACTTTAAAATGCATTCATCACTTTTAGTTAATTTAACTTGGAAATTGTGTCACTCTTATAAAAATAATGGAGGCGGGTCGTATTCTTTCCAGCCAATTTTTACTTAACTAAACTGAACTTAAGTAATTAAGTACACTGACACATAATAATAATAAATTCAAAATAAACTATATAATATCAAATCAAAATTTATTAAATTTATCTATATTAAAATGCAGATAAATTGAAAGAACGGGATTGTAGTATGAATAAAGGCTTCTTCTTTTTTATTTAAATTTATTGATTCATGTCAAAATGAACTGGCTAATATAAATTCATTAAATTAATAATTAAATAAAGTGAATTAAACAGAAGTGCAGTTAAATTAGAAAAACATGAACATATGTGTTTTGAGGAAGTTGATTTATATTTTATTTAAACATGAAAGCACTAGTAGAGAAAGGTCTATTAAAGGCATCGTTAGAAAGCGGTTCCCAATTGGGGTTCGGAAGCATTTTCAAGTTCGAAAATCCCTTTAAAGGCGGTTCAAAATTAATTAAAGGCGGTTCCCCCTTTAATGGCAATCGATTCCGCCTTTAATTGAGGTCCGGAAGCATTTCCGAGTTTGGAAATGCTTTCCTAACTCTCCCTTTTAACTTAAAGGTGGGTCTAATTGTAGAACTACCTTTATTGGGCTGTCTTTTGGCCAAATATAAAAATAAAGGGTTAGAAATTCAGAAGCCCAAATGGCCAAAAACCCTCTTCCATTAGCAGAAACCTTAAGCCAAGCTTCCTTCCCCCACCCTCGATCTCCATCCAGCAAACTCAATCTCCACCGCCGCTACCCTCACTCCGCCACCCTAACTCTACCGTCGTCGTCCCCACCAGCCAACCCTCACTCCTCAAGTCGCCACCCCACTAGACAACCCTCACTCCGCCACCATCTCCTACCTCCATTTCCACCACCATCCCCTTCCTCCACCCTCACCCCTCCGGCGCGTCAGGAAGCTCCGCCATGAAACTTGAATCCACGCTTCACTCAGTCTCCTCCGCCGTGAAACTCGCCCTCTGCACTCAGTCTCTGCTCGCCTCCACGCTCAGTCTCCTCCGTCGATTGGATCATTCACTGTGAAGTCAGAGACGGTGGGGATGACACCGTAGTCGCTCGACGCCGCTCAATAGAGATTGCTTCCGCCGCGTCACCGCTGAGAGCCTCGCCGGAGATGGTGTATGTATTGCTGTTGTTTTTGCGTTAATGTGTTGGTGTTAGTATTGTTGTTCTGGGTTGCTATTGTATGACGTTTGTATTGATGTTCTGGGTTTTCTGAGATCGATCTGGGTTTTCCTTGTTGCCAAGTTCGGAAACTGTTTTTGTCCTATTAAAGGCGGTTATTTGAACCGCGTTTGATCGAAATCGATCAAAGGCGGAACCATTAAATGTGGTTCTAAAGTGCATTTTCCGATACGATAGAACCGCCTTTATTTGCCCCTTTCTCTACTAGTGAAGGTATAGCTATCCTTAGTTTCCAATATACTTCCTTTGCTCTCATAATTTGGGTATATTATAAGCTTAGATGATGTTTTTAAGTAAGTTGAAATATGTAGGAATACAAAAGGTGAATAAAAATGAATGAAAATGGTCCAATTTTTATTTATAGCGAAAAAGTAATCATAAAGAATACACTAAGATGAAAAGAAAAAAGTATGTTTAAAGTCATGCATGGCTCCAAATTAATCGGTCCCCTCCAATGTGAAGGAAAATTGGCAAAAAAATTCTTTACATATCAGCCCCGCCACTAATTCTTTCTGGCTCCGCCCCTGCTGTTAGTTAAATCTCTAACGAACCATCCACATTGTCACATTGTGGATGATCACCATGCTTATTTTTCCTCAACTAGGAAAAGTTTTTGGGATCGAGTTGGCTTAGCTTATGTGTTGGAATGAACAAGGAAGTTTCCTAAGCAGTTTAACCTCTGGACTACTAGCTACTGCGTCTGTATGCATTATAGTACTCCCTCCGTCCCACAGTTATAATTTTTTCACAGTCGAACTTGACAAATTTTGATTCTAAATATCAATTTATATATCTGCAATAAAAATATTACGTGAGATATTGTTAGATTCATCTTAACATGTATTTTCTAAATATCAATTTTTTATGCTAAATTATTATATGTAGATAGAGATATTGACGGTCAAATATAATCAATGAATGCCGTGAAAAAATAAATAGTCCAATAATTTTGGTATTTTAAGAAGACCAAACACGGCTCAGTTTAGTCACACAATATGCGTAATCTAATAAGGACAAGATTTCTGACAATCTGACCATATAATTATATACTCTGATTTTCTAATATTAAATACGTTTGATTGTAAAAAAATTCAAACCATGTTTGACCATTAATAATTTCAATTGCATATAATAACGAACGTCGTGTGCGGTGTCTTTGGATTCATGTAGTTTTTAAAAAGTAAAACTTTTTAGTTCCATTATTGTATGAAATTAAAGTTATCGGTGGTTAAACACATCTTTAAAAAAAATTAGAAAAAAGGGAGTGATGGTTAAGAAACAGGAAGTAATCATAAACATGACTCTGGTAAGAGAATCGCCTAGCTAGCAAAAGACAATGTTAAGGATTCCCCCTTGTTATTTGGATCCCAAATTTAAATTCATATAATATTATTTACTCCCTCGGCCCCAACTCTAGTTGCACTCTTATTTTTTACACTATTCGATATTAAAGTTTGATGAGATATTTTAATAGATAAATGAACAACAATATTACCGTGTATGATATTGTTCAATTCGTCGTAATAAATAGTATATAAATATCAACTTTTTAATTGACGTCATTATTATGCGTAGGTAAATATATTAACGGACAAACATGTTTCTTGAACAACGTGGTAATAATTGTTGTGCAAATAGAGTTGTGACAGAGGGAGTGCCTTTTATTAAATTTATACTCCCTCCATCCCATAATTATTGGTCTATTTGCTTTTTCATAGTCAAACTTGATAAACTTTGACTCTAAATATCAATTTATATACATATAATAAAATTTTCATTTGAAATATTGTTAGATTCATCTTAATATCTATTTTTTAAATATCAAATTTTTATGTGGAATTGTTGTATGTAGTTAGAGATATTGACGGTCAAACACGATCATTGAAAATCGTGAAAAAATAGATCAATAATCTTGGGACGGAGGGAGTATAACTTTACCTTTGAACGGATTTTTTTTATAAAAAAAAACCGTTCATAATAACTGGAATAGACTGCCACGTCAAACTACACCAAAATCGAGGGTCACAAAGTTGCATCGTACGACCAAATCCTACTAACATTAAACCTGACTCTGACTCACACACTCATTAAACTCCTCACAACAATTCTCATATTAACAGAGATTAACTATCACTTATATTCAGAAATTCTTCTTAATATACTTTTAATGTTATGTCACAGATGCATAGATATATACCTTCACACGTCGACTCTTAAAGGAGAATCAAGATTTGAAAAGGATTGACTAATACAAGAATCAAGATTTGAAAAGCATCATGCATGATGCTTCCAAATATTGATTCACGATGATTCATCATGACAAACAATTCATAATAAGTCATACTAATACATGATCAATTGATCCATCTGTGTTGTTAATCATTAATTTTATGGTGTAATTATTGGTCAACGATGCGATCACAGATATCCACCATATATACAAGCAATATTACCGAATTAAAATAGAGTTTTTATAATTATAATTAGAGGGATGAGTTTCAAATAAAATTTACATAAAGTTAAGGGAATGAGAGAGTTGTAAATATTATACTTTTGGGTGTTGGGTCTAAATAATTGAGAAATTAATTGTTCACGGTTGTAAGAACCTTGCGAGTAAGAATTTGGGTTCAAAAAAAATTAGCGTCTCAATTTTTCTCCCAATTTTCGCGCAATGCACACATTTTAACTAACACATTTGATGTTTCATTTACAATTCTTGATGTTCCAACCAAACGTTGTGATGTTTTTCTAGAATTTTTTGTCACTAAAATTATGTATTTTAAAGTTAAATTTTGATATTTTAACGTAAAATCTCGTGTTTACACGTTAAAATTCTTACATTATATACATTTTGATATCATTTAGTTCATGTTTATCTATTCATAAAGTTTTGTTTTACCCCGCCTAATTTTTAAAATGGGTCATTTTATAATTAATATAATTAATGAAGCAATTTGATACTTATTTTCATTTATTGCAACACACTTTTCATAATTTTGAAAAAGTTTTTTTTAACAAATCTTCAAAAAATAATTAATTATAATTTAACTTTAAAAGTTATAGAAACAACATTTTTCGTAATTGATCTAGCCGTTAGACGGTCTAATAGGAGACACTTTCTTATCTATTTTAATTTAATATTTTAATATTTTTACTTAATGTGTAATAAATTAGAGTGTGTCTCTTGAAAAAAAATGTATTTCCATAAGTTATGGAAAGACCAGGGACTCAAATGCAATTTTAATACAAATGGTTGAAAATTTGCTGGTCCAAAGTAATTAAAATCCGGTCAAATTCAGGTTATAAGATATTTGGGTTAACTCACACGCCTATTTAAGGTAAAACCTCAACTTTGTTTCCTTTTCCCAAAAACTCAAATGTTTCACTTGCAGTTACTGCATAGTATAAATCTCTAATTTCATATTATTCTAATTAAATTTCATTTTTTCATATGTCTATGGAGAGAAAAAATTTTCCCAAACTTTGTCTATGATTTAAATGTAAGTTTTAAAGTGTCGTGAACAAGGTGCAAGAAAGTCTTTCTTTTAGATTAAAAACTAACAGAGTTCTATCACAGAGGGGGAGGCCTAAACACTTCAGCTACTAACTGCAGTTTTCCATTACAAATTCGGCAAACCAATTTCAATTTATTGGCATAAATAGGACTATTAGAATCCACATAACACATCGGAAATCATAACGAAAAATCTCAGATGAAATTGGCCTTCTTTCTCATCTCAATTCTATATTGTTTCCTCATCTAAGTCTGAATCTTTGCTTCCTTTTCAATATGAACACAAAATCACGTGTGAGACCAAGAATTAATGTGCAATATTATGAAATTTAATTAGAGATAAACTTCCAAATATAATTTAAGAAAGTTTGAGAGAGTAAGAAGGGATGTGGGGTGCAAATACCATTTTTTGGGAGTGTTGAGCATAAATAATTGGGGAATTAGCGATTCTGGGTCAAAGGAATCTCGCGGGTCAAGAATTTGGGTCAGAGAAATTTGCAGATCAATTTTTTCCTCATTTTAGCTCAATGCGCGGGTATTTACTACCAGATTTGATGTTTCATTTTCAGTATTTGATGTTTCAACCAAACCTTGTGATTTTTTTCAGAATTTTTCCCACTAAAATTATGTGTTTTAAAGTTAAATTTTGATCTTTTTGGTAAACTTTATGTTTACATGTTAAAATTTTGATGATACTTTTAACACTAATTAGTAATATTTTATTATCTTAATTAAGAATTTAACCCTGAAATAATCAAGAATTTAACCCCGAAGTTAGATTTCTTTTACTCTAAATTTTTGGTAGCTCTTGGTCTCACCATGAGACGGTTTGCAGAAGACAGACTCCAATAGGAACATGGTCGGCCCGAGCCCAGTGCGGGTAGAGCGACCACACTTGGCCCAAAATTGGGAAGGCCCCAAAATTTTTAATACCTTTGTACACTGCACATTTAAATTAGGAAAGTTTCAAAGATGGAAGGGCACATTTAAGATAGATTGAAAATTATTTTAGCTAGAAAGAAGGAAAAAAGCTTTCCAAACTTTTATGAAATGCGTATAATAGTATGTTAACTAATCTTGTACTCTGTGCTCAGATTTTTTTAAAAAATCTAGAACTGCACCGTAAGGAAAATTTACTGGGCTCAAATTGCATCATGCCTTTTTTACCAGTTTCCCTCCTAATTTTTGTATAGATACTGAACACACAAAATTTTTATCATCATTTATAGAAAGAGTATTAGATTTTCATTCATATTCATTTATTTATATTTATATAAATTAATGCATATATCCGGCTTTTAAAAGACGGTATTTACATAAATTATGGAAAAATCAAGGTTTAAACTGTAAATTAGAAGAAATGATGATAAATTTTTTGGATTACATTAATCGGGTCATAAACTTATAACTATTGCACATTGCATGGTAATTTTTTAATATTACAACTAAACCTTTTACCTCTCTATTATTCTAATTAAATATTGCACACATTTTTATTAATTTTCTCATTCAACTTGAGGTGGGAGGAGCCTTTATATTGAAAATGTTCAAAAAATTTAAAATACAAAATAACTTCGAAAGAAGAATTTATTTATTAAAGAAAGACCCAAGAAAAATATTTCGCCCCACCCTCAAATGGGTTTGGACAGGCCCTGAATAAGAAAGTACTCTTTATTGTGCCTTCACTTTTGAGTTCATAACATAAAAAGATGATTGGGTTAACACCCAAATATTCAGCTCGCTTGGAATGAACAAAGGCCCAAATTGAACAACAAATGGGATGAACACCAAACTTATTTTTTGAACCAGCACCAGACTTATGAAAGGAAAGTGAAAGATGGAAATTTAAACTTGTAGTGTGTGCTTCCAATTCAATGGACCGCGAATTATATGACTTAGTTCTTTGTTGTAAGAAGTAGACGTAATTAGGGACCCTATTATCATCAAAAATAAATAAATAAAACATTTTTATCATCATATAAATATACGAGAAAGTCCAGGAAAATCGATCTTTCCATAAGTTTATAACAATCCACATGATTTTTACATTAAATGTTGTAATTTTTATAAAATTTAAACATTGTATTTTAAAAGTTATAAAAGTAATAATATGTATTTGAATGTGAAAATATAAAAATATATAATGTAAAAAATATTTTCACAATTATTATTTTTTATAAAATTTAAATATTATATTTTGAAATTTTTAAAAAGTAATAATATAAATTTGAATGTGAAAATATAAAATATCCAATATAAAAAATATTTTTCAAATTTCTAATTTTTTAATAAAATTTAAATATTAATATTTTAAAAATAAAAAATAATAATATGTATTTAAATGTGAAAATATAAAAATACATAATATAAAAATTATTTTTAAAATTCTAAATTTACCAAGTAATTTAATAAATACAGTGAAAAATAAGTGGAATGTGCATAAATTTATAGACAACCCGACTGATATGGAGTCAGGTAATTTGAGGGGATGACTCGGAGTGGGCAGATTAGGAGGCCGCTTTCGGACCGACCTCAACTTAGATGGGGTGGCTGCCATGACTCTCCCACCAACAGTCCTGAAATCGAGAGCCCAGCACGATTCGCTCTCGAGAATTACAACAAAAACAAGGTGAATTTCATCCTCATTCTTTCATTAATTCCATCAAAACTCTTCTCTTCTTAACAAAGTTACTATTTATTACCATTGGATCACCTGGGTTTTCGAATTTCGATTGGGTAATTCTTTGCCCTCTTTATGTTTGCTGCGGGTGAGTGATGAACCCTAGGTGTTAATTGGCAATTCTTTTGTCCTACGAAATTGTCCTCCTTACTTTCCATTTTCGTTATACCTTTTGGTAAATTTTGGCACGATTATTTTAATCCCTCTTTTTTTTTTTCCTTCTTCCCCATCAATACGTAAAGTTGGAAAGTGCTTCCTTGTATAAGTTTGATTTGCACTATTGTCCAATTAAAATTTGATCGCATATTTGAATATATGCATGATTAATAATATTATGATATCGTTGAATTCGTCAAAATAAATATATTTTAGATATCAATTTTTATTTGATGTTAATATATATATAGATAAATATATTACCTGTTAAACATGTTTCTTAGATTGGTTTGCAAATAGAACATGTTGGGAGGGAGGGAGGGAGGGAGGGAGGGAGTACTTATGATGGAACGAGGAAGTATATGTTCGGTGTCTTAATTTATTACTCCCTTTCTCCTACTAAAATTGACAATCTCCATATGTTCCATCATAATTACTATTCATTTAGTTAAATTTATTAAAATTATTAAATTCTATTGATAGAGAAAGACTTATGTGAGATCGTACCTCTCATCATAACTTATGGTGAAATAGAAAATTAAGTAAAATTATAAAAACAATACCTCATTTTATCTTTCATCTTTAAATAATTGTACTTAAATCCTCCGTCTCATCGTAAAATTCAATGAGATCGTCACACCAAAGCCTCTGTATTATTGATATATAAGTAAGGATATTATCATGTGGCGTGATTTTAGATTCGCCAATTTTCAAAATATTAAGTTTTTCATAATTTTTACTTGTAAATAATTAAAGATATTAATAGTCAACATTTTTACTTTTATTACCGCATTTTAGAAGAGTTGATGTGGTTGAGTACGACTAGGAAAAGGTAGGATATTTTGGAAAGCTGTGAGACTATTCTCAAAGTGTTTACTAACTTATCAGACATTAATATGGGATGGTTTGGCCTGATGGAATGTTGTGTTTTTTCAGAAAGCTCTATTGGTATTCCAGAAGGTCCTAAAGGCTAGAGGGTATAACTGTGCTGGTGCGAGTTATGATATTACAATAGAAGTGAAAGATGGTGGTATCAAAAAAACATTTCTTTGCCGATGTTTCGGTGAAGCCCTGGATTAATTGGAAGACCGACACAAAATCTTACCTTCTTGATGATTCAGGGAACGAAGTCGGTGATGGTAATGATAACTCCAGTTTGAATCCAACTTCGGAAGCTCCTATGACAGGAGCTAGAGCTAAGAGAATGAAAGCAAGTATCTGATCTACAATCATAGTAGACTCTAAATGTATTGGGATTAGATTTAAATTCAAAGAAAGTCAGTCACAATCCTCGTACCGATTTTCTGTAAAATGCAATAATTTTCAACAAACAAAATTAGAAATTTTAATGCACACAACAATTTAAAGTATGATAATAAATGACATCGTAAGGTAGGTATCTAAAGCACATGAGTAAGAGTGGTATCTTCAAGACGTATAGAACTAGAGCTGTCAATTCGGTTATTCGAGTCAGGTTCGAGTTCGGGTCAAACAGGTTCAGGTTGAAACGGGTCGGGTTGAAACATGTCGAAAGCTGTTGATTGGGTCGGTTCGCGTTCGGGTTCGGGTCGGGTTGAAACAGGTCAAAGTCTGTTGGCCGGGTCGGGTTCGAGTCGGGTCGGGTCGGGTTGAAACACGTCAAAATTTGCTTGTTGGGTTGGTCGGGTTGGGTTGGAAAGTGTCGAAATTTATTTGTCGGGTCGGATTAGAAAGAAAGAATAGGAAAGAAGCTAGAATAGG
>JAULKM010000001.1:7978203-7991678 GCA_032355605.1 Rubia tinctorum
TTACCCATACCCATACGGGTTTAAAATTAGATAACCCGCTTGACCCGCGGGTTACGGGTCTATTTTGCCACCCCTATAGATTATCTTTTATTTTTTATTTTCCCTGTGTTTTACCATAAGAAATCAAGTTGGGATGACAGGGCATAATAGTCATTAAAACCAAGCACATATACATATAGCTAGTTGTGGAAACCTTAAGGAGCCAACAACGTTCACAGTTGCACAAATTACATCTTCTCTACCATAACTAACAAGTAGTAGTAATAACTATCTTTTGTTTTCATACTCGTCATCTCATTCATTTGCTACAATGTTATTCACTGCAAAAAAAAAGCCATAAAATACAATAGCATACACTTCATATTCCCATCAACTGCCTGATTTTCAGTCCAAATCAAGCCTTCCACTTCCAACATTCCACCACGTCTCTGCGACTTTGAGCTATGTTCATAATGCAGCAAATTACGCGATTCTTAATTGCGGTTTTTGCACTTCTCCATGGCTCGGGGCGCTGTGTCAAGGCACAAAATGCAGTGTTACAACTTGAAGGAATTAGCATAAGCAGCAAAGTTTGTGCTTTTTGACTGGTAAAAAATGAATACTTTGTTGAGATTTGCTGTTGTACTTTTAAAAAAGACACTGTAGCATGCCCTAAAAGCAAAAGCCATCTAAAAAATTATGTGAGTTTCCTCTTTTGTAATGCTTTTTAGCTGCCAAGCCCAAGTATGCAATCAGAAATGATTGTGATCAAGTGCCAAGAGAATGAAAAGGAGTGCTTTTGCTAAGACTAAAGAATTGTTTGTGTGAATTTCTTTACCTAAACCAATTGCATCAGATCCCTTCATAATCCTCATTCTCTTGCAAGAATCTGTGAACATTCTGCAACCACAGAGCAACATATGTTAGGAGCTGTTATCGGTTACTACTAAATGTAAATAACATCTTAGATCTTAAGCGAAGCACTTACTCCCACGGCACATCACCAACAAGCATCCAGTCGCCATCCTTGTCTTCGTATGTAAGCACGTATTCAGAGCCGTGAAGAAGATCCACCAACCGACTTGCACTCAATCCATCTCGCATATGATCTCCATTCGAGCTACACTGACCTGAAGACAACCAAACAATATACATCGAGCCAGGAAACGAAACTGTAAGATGTTTTAGCACTCAAGAGATTACATAACTGTAGAAAATTATTTGAATGCAGACTAAATCTCAAATAACCAAATTGAATCTCACCATACATCCATCAAGATGTATTTCCTCAACCTAAAACTGCTAAGGACTAAAAAACCAGTTCCTCGACTCTTAGATCTCTCGACAAAATCCATTAACAGAGTAGTCAACAACAAGATTCGATATAAACAACGAAATCAGATCAAAAGTTAGAGCATACTACCAATTGTAAAACAGCTGAACATTTTCTCCAGAGCAGAGGACAGATCCTTATAGCTGGTGTAGGTTTTGAGGTCGACTTTCCTGAGGTAAGGGGCACCATCCATACTCACCTTCACATACAGGCAACCTGCTCCAGACTTGGCATCACCATCTTCCTCGGTCTTAGGAGGATTAAACGCCATCGAATTCTTACGGAAAGACCGAATTGGAGGCCATCCAACTACCTGCGCCCTGTCAAACACCAACAGAGACACAAAATATTCACTCCCGAACTCCAGGACACCAATTTAATTCTTCAAGTACCGTTTTTTACTGTTGAAAAACAGCAACATGCAAAGCAAAGAGATTTCATGATCATTCCAAACATATAACTTAGGACATAGAAATTCAAACAGTTTACTAATGAATTTGCAAGAATCAAGATTCATTCCACCCCACCAATTTTATTATGATTTTTTTTAAATCCTTAAAAAGAGAAAAGAAAACATGAACACTTACTTGGCAGCAGGGGGGGCTGAAGGGGGCTGAGGCTTCTTCTCCGGGGCCTGCTTCGGTGTCTGAGGGAGTGGCTCTTTTCCGGAAGCCGCACAAGAGGCGCTTTTTTCACCTCCATTAACACCTCTGGGAGAGAACAAGCCACCGCCTTTACCCAAATCCGCCTCAGATCCGCCGCCGCCGGAAAAAACCCACTTGCCGGAAGAAGCAGAGCCGCCATTAATGGTGTCGGAAAAGCCCCTCTTGGCTCCAGAAACTACACCGCCGCCAACCTTAAGGGAAAGCCCATTCTTATCATCGCCGGCGTCCCTCTCCGGCGACTCCGACCCCGGCAAACCCAGCCGGAGCTCAGTAGCCTTGAGGTTCAAACCTTTGCCACTCAAAAGAGCATTCTTATCAGAGCCGTCCATTGGAGAAGGAGCTTCTGATAAGCCTATGTAATCATGCTCCGCGCGGGGCATAGACATCAAACTTAGTGAAACAACAACGGCCCAGAAATGTATCACACACTAAACAGTGTCGGGATTTTGAAGAAGAAGAAGATGAGGTTGAGTTTTTAGCGTAGGAATTTGCAGAGTAGGAAAGAGAAGCAGAATCTTGGAGGCCTTTTATTTGTTTTCTCCACTACATTTCAACATAATCATGTCGGGGCGCAACAACAACGCTTTAATCTTAATCTCTCTCACTGTAAAAACGAAAGGGACAGTAATGGAATAAGAACAATCATGGAGTTTGATTAGCATTACCATTAACGCTGTCTGTGAGTGAAACTGTAACGCCTACAAATGAAGCATTCTGATGTGTTCATTTTCTGCTTTATTCTAATTTCCTTACCCTTCCATTCATTATTACTCGTGGAAAAAATTACCATATTCTCATGGAACACACTCCGTCTTGTTTTTTAATATTGGCTCACTTTCCTTTTTAGCATAATTTTTTAATATCGACTCATTTTTATTTTTAACAAATTCTATGTTGTTTTCATTCATACAATATATTTTTACTCTCTCAATGAATTCTCAACCACTAATTCAACCTTGCTAAATTCATGTGTCAAAAGTAAGAGACAATATTAATGAACCGAAAAGAGTATTGAGCTTGTGGAATTTCCTTTTCGTTTACCCTTCCTATCATTGATATTTTGGAAAAATAAATCACTGGTGGTGGTGAACTGTTCAAATTACACGGTTATAATTGTTATAACCGCACGTCAACAAAAATTGTCACGCTCAACTCAACAGGCTTAAAATTAATTGGTATCGTATACTCATATTTTTAGTGCAAGAGAATAACTATTTATACTCCCTTCCCTCCATCCCATTTCAACTTTTGCATTTTAACTTTTAACAGTTTCATAACTTGCTAATTGTTGTATTGTACCGTGATTTACAGTTGCCATTACACAAAAACACTCCACTTATTTTTTCTGAAAAAACGTCCAGAAGTAGGAAGGACTCAAATTTCACCTTTTACGAGTTTGAATACCCCATTTATTTCTGAGTCATAAAAATTCAATAAAATGGATCCCCAGATTCCCACCTATAAATGTAAAAACAATGATTAAAACAAGAAGAGCATTGAATTGAAGCAGGGAAGAAGACCGAATCACCAAATGTGCAGTACAGTCAGGCAGCATGCAAACGGCATCAGAAAAAACAACTAAAAATGGGAAGGAGCAATTACACCATGTATCACCAAAATTTACCATATTTCTCAATCACCCATCATAATTTGGACACAAAATTAGCTAGTTGTAGAAAGAAATAGGCATATTTCGCAGGGCAAAATGGAAACGGCAGATGAGATGAGTATGTTTCACGGGCAATGCCAAACACGGGGTGTGGAGGAAGAAGTGGTGTCAATAATGGCAGTGCTTGTTTGGTCGTCGAGGATCGTTTGTGTCACCATTTCCATGTTTTTTCATCTCGGGAATGTTTCCACCAAATTCTAGTACCAACAGCGTACATGATTAGGTACTTGATTCGTCTCAATCGTAATTTCATCTTATAAATTGTTAAATTTTTTGTAATGTTATTTAAAAAATATATATATATTCTTTATGCATCAGTTTTAAAATCATTAATGATCAAACGCGTTTTAAATATAATAGGAAATAAAAAAATAAAAAATGGCGTGTCACGTTAACTTTTTAACATTGAATATGTTACTAGCTATTCAACTTGGTAAAATAAGTATAAATGTAACTATTAATAAATTCAAATATACATATATGAAATGTATTCAAAATTAGAAAAAATGAAAGTAGTTCACCTATCAAACTCGTTCATTCTTTTTACAGTCAAACTACTGACCTTTATGCAGGTTGAAATGTATGGAAAGAATTGAGTATAACGAGTGAAAAGTGATGCGGGGTAAATTGTATTAACCTACTTGCAGAAGTTGGAGCCTCTGAAAAATTTATACAGTTTCTGAATTGTATATGTTAGTGTTAGAATTAGATGATATCTTAGAGTTTTTCATGTGGAAACGACATTCTGAGAAGAAATATGACTTTGACATGCGTGTCAGTAGTTTTGGGAAAATTTCTTTATATGGAGGGTCAAATTCGCGTGCTACTGTAACATCTTTGTTGTATTTTGATGATTTCGGGGACTTTTTTTTTTTGTTATTCTTAAATCGGTAGCAACTAGAATTTACTATATAAATAATTGTTAGCTATTTTTGACAAACATCTTTTTGATATTGAATAAACTTTGAGGCTTTCCTCCACAGTTACCAATCTTCGATATTTTTGTGAAATCAACGAAAATTGTTCTCCAGGTCTCAGCATTATGCGGAATCAACAAGATTTCAGTTATAGTTCTTGGAAAATCCTTACATGCACACGGCATAAAAAAGACTAGTGAATGGATGAGAATCATCTATTTACCGTTATAATAAGTGTAAGAGCAAATGACTTCTGAAACCCTCGAATTATACCCATCGTTCACGTTTGGCCTTCCACTTTTTTCCCATAGTTTTGGCCCCTGAACTAACAAAACTGGCCACATGTAACCCTTTCTTCAGGTCAAGCTGTTAAGATTTGGTCAAAGCATTAATTTTACGGGTAAAATTGACATTTTCCATTTTTCTTTTTCTTTTCTCTTTTCTCTTTTACCCTTTTACCCTTTTTCTTTTCATTTTCATTTTTCTGAAACACTTATTCCGCCTCCTTAAAACCCTCGGATCTATTGATCACCGAATTCCCCACCTGAAACCCCCCATCCTCACTATTTCCAATCTCCTCACCTCCAATCATGTCGGCATCGTTATCCCTCACCCCATATCCCGCTGACATCACCTCAAATTGAGCCCCCTAGAAACCCTCACCTCAAGAGGGCTCCAGGGAGTCGAGCCCTTGTAGGCGCTCCCAAAGACAGGCAGCGCAGATGCCGGTGGTGAGATCAATCTGGTGGAGGTAGCACGTGGAGAAACGGTGGATACTGGTAAGCAAATCGGAAAAGGGTGTGGAAAATGGCATGGGATTGGGCGTATGTGAGAAGACGAAGGTGGTGGTGCGTCAGAGTTGGGCTCAAGCTGAACGACAGAGTTGGGAGTTGAGTTGTTGCGGAGTTGAACGGTGGTGCTGGGCTCAAGCTGAACGATGGAGTTGGGACCTGAGTTGCTGCAATTTCGCCGATGATGGCTCGATCGAGGGCAGAGCTGAACGACGGTGGCTGGGTTCTCGAGTTCTAATGGCACGACAGAGGTGGTTCGCCGGAACTGTTGAGGAGCGGCGCAGGAATTGCTGCTGGAGAACGGCAGTGGGATAATGAGGTGGTGAAGTGGGGTAGTGGAGTTGGGACGGTGGGGTGGTGGAGTTGGGACGGTGGGGGCGGTTAGGGCTTTGAGTGTGAGAGAGAAGGAGAAAATGACGTGGGCTGAAATTGATGGGATAAAAATGAATATGGAAAAACAACAAAAGGAAAATTAAAATTGAAAAATGACTATTTTACCCTTAAAATTAATGCTATTGACCATACATTAACGGTTTGATCTGACGGAAGGGTTACAAGTTGCCAGTTTTGTTACTACATGGGCCTAAAGTATAGGGGAGAAATGGAGGGGCCAAAAGTGAACGGTGGGTATAATTCAAGGGATTCTGAAGTCATTTGCTCTAAGTGTAATAATTTTTAAAAAATAGAGTGTGAGCAAAAGTGTGATGGTGATTTTAAAAGAAATGTTGGGTTACAATATTATAAAAACTAATCATTAACACACTTGTGTGTACTTTATTTATGACTAAAAGAAAGCAATGAAAACAAAACAAAACCAGTCGGACACTTTAAGGCCAGGTTGGAGGAGGGGTCGTCAGACGTGAAGAAAAAACAATTGTCTTTTGTACATAAAAATTATAATAATGTTTGAGCAGCCATAATTTCTGAAACTCTGTCCCCCAGCCCTCTGATCTTATTAATTCTAGGCGTTTGTCATCAGGTCCAACCACTAATCGCTAAAAGTCAACACTCCCACAAAACTGGCCCGTTGTCAACGTTTTCTCAAGACTACAATTTGAGCCATTAAAATACTAATCACTGCATTAATCAAGTGGTAATTTAATTTTCAATGCCGATGTAACCCCAGACAGCAGACCAGAGGAGAGGCCTTCTTTTTAACCTTTTGAGGGCGCTTCTTTTTGTCCACTTTTTTCACCACTCCACACGCAGACAACTCACGCACAATTCCCTTTCACACTATCTGATTAATTAGATTAAATTATTATTTTTCCATAACATAGTATCATTTACCATCTTTGATCTCCGAAACCAAAATTATGTACTTTCATTACCTCATAAATTTAAAATAAAATTTTCAATCCCCAAAACTATATTCCAGGTGATTTTTGGGGACCAAAAGATGGTATAAAATGCTATGTTAGAGACAAAAAAATAATTTAGTTTACCTGAAAATCACCCGGAATATGGTTTCGGGGACCAAAAAGTTCCATTTTGCATTTGTGGGGTACTGAAATGATGTGGTTTTTGTCTCGTGAACCAAAAGATGCTATGTTAAGGGAAAAATAACTTAGTCGATTAATTATTAATGAGGTGATCTCTTCATAAGTGCCACACTGTATTTTTTATGTATACACTTTATTTGTTAAATATAACATTAACTTTTTAAAATTTATTATTTAAGTTAAATATTGTACTTTTTAATATAATATTTCCTATTTTTTCCCATATAAATAAGATTATTTAACTTATTAAATACAATGTTTACATTTAAAAAATACAATTTTTAAGTTAGAAAATAAAGTGACCTATTCAAAACCCTATGATGCTATCTTTCAGATACCACGTCCGTTCATCAACCAACAAATACAAAATGACTGGTTTGGTACCAAAACCAGATTACAGGTGATTTTCATGTAAAATGGAATTATTTTTCAATATAACTGGGGATATTTTTATAATTTTACTAACTAAAAAATATTCCACCTTTCCTTCCCCATTCCGCCACCACCTTCACTTGAAACTGCAGCCATTAATCTCACCATAAAAACTCTCACCAAAATGGCACGTGATTGGTTTAGTTCAAAAATCAAGGAGTGGAGTCAAGATTCACAAAAAAGCAAGGGAACTATTGAAAGTCGAAGACTAAGTCATCTCTTTCGCAAACCCTACCAAGAAGCTGCACCACTTCCTTCTTCAGCAGCGCCGTGCATCACCGTCGGCGAACCAGCACTGGCGAATCAATCCCAGGTCTCCATCGTCCAGATCTGCGCTAATAGAATTTTCGACGCCCCCCCTCAACTGCGGTTGCTCCACCGCTAGAGCTTGAGCTCTCAACGAGTCCACACCTACGTTGCCATTCAGCTCCACCAGACCGAGAGGAAGCTGCGCCACACGCCACCCTGTTCAGGCTGAGCAGCGCTAAGCTTGTATCCTCGCCGACGAAGCTCCAATCTGGCGAGGCTCCTCGCATCACCACTCTGGCGACGTAGCCGCATCACAGCCACCGCAGTTTAACTCTGACCACCACCGTCCGGCGAGGCTTCGACCGAGTTCACATCTACGGGAAGCGGAAGCAGCAAATTGGGCGGTGGAAAGGAGCGAATCGGGCGGAAAAGAGCAAATCGGACGGTGGAAATGAGCAGCAGAGGAGAGCAAATTGGGTTGGGGCTGATGTGAGCAAATCGGAGGAGAGAAAGATTGGGGTAAAATTACGAGGGTAAAATAGTCTTTTCAATATTTTTAAAATTGAAAATATTTTAATTAGTAAAATTACAAAAATACTCCTGGCTATATCGAAAAATAATTTCGATTTACCTGAAAATCACCCGGAATCTGATTTTGAGACCAAACAAATCATTTTATAATTGTTGGTTGCTGAATGGATGCGGTATTGGGCTCGAGAATCAAAAGATAGTATTTCAAAATATGTTGGGTACTAAACAAATAATTTAGTCTTAATTTATCGCACACATCTTCCTAAAAACATTCATTATCAATAGTAGCTATTTTAAAAGGTGAAATTCTCCCTCTCTCCCACCAGCTTTGGTCATTCTACTTTTTCAAAGTCAAATTTAGTAAATTTTGAACATTAATATAAGTTAATCTAAACATGATAAAATATCATGTGAGATATTATTATATTCATTTTAACATCTATTTTTTTAAATATCAATTTTTTATGCAAAATTGGTATACTATGTATCTGGAGATATTGGAGGTAAAAAATGATCATTGAACACCATAAAAATTTGTGTGGCCAATAGCAGTGGGACGGAGGGAGTATGTGTTATCAACAATAACTATTTTAAAATGGAAATATTTTGTACGAAAATATAGTAAGATCACATATTAGTGAGAAAGTCTATTGTTATACCGACTAACAGTTAGACCAATCATGAAAAATCCCGATTTAATAACTTTTAGGGTCAAATTATAATTATTTATACAGTGCAATATATTTTAAAGTTATTCAAAGGAATCACGTTGCAATAAAAAAATAAACAACAATTTTTCACGGTATCTATTTTATTATGGATGGTGAAGTAGAACTATATGATTTTCACAGTATCTCATTTTATTGTAAACATAAAAAAATAAGTGGCTCTTTCTTCTCCATTTTCACCCTTCGATAATCCTATCGCTTCCCCTCCAACCCAGCGCCACCACACCTCCACTCCGACGTCACCGCTCACCTCCACCGGAACCACCGCTCACAACTCTGATTGCCCTCCTCAACTCTGTGAAACCTCGTCGCCTCCATTCGCAACACCTAAACCAGATCGAGGAAGCTCTACAAATCTGATTCTGCAAGCTTTGATTTTATTTGTAGGTTTCTATGGTTTGGTTTAAACGTTTGATATTTATGATTTGTTGTTGAACATGGTGTGAGATTGTTGTTTTCTAGGGTTTGTTTGTTGTGAGATTCATGATGTTTGTTTAAAAATTTGTTGTTCATTGCCTCCATTATATGCTTTAAGGTTGTTGGAAACCTCTCGGTTTCTAGTAGTTTTTTAGAATAGCCATTATAGGTTCCGAATTGATAACTAAATTCAAACACAATTGAAGATGGATTTTTTTATCGTTGCACGATCAAAGGCGAAGTCAAAGATGGCACATGAAAACTGCCTTATGTGGTTTGATAGAACGCCTTTAATCACCCATGTCTCCACTAGTAAATCATCGTATCGTATGTAGTTTTTGGAATGACAAAATTTTCATTACCAAAAATAAATAGGTACAAGCGATCTATCGATCCAGCTATTCTTTCTCCTTTTTACAATCCCCTAACTGATTCTATCATCAATTTAGCACATTTTCCTTTCAACTTAGGATGTAACCATGTCTTAATGCAATGGTTTCTATGATGTAATCTATAATATCTTCTCCATGATTTCCTCCCTGATCTTTTCTCCCAAAGCACAACTCATTTCTATAACTCGATTCATGCAAGCCGAAAATTTTATCTTCATTTCTTCTAATTTGCACATTAAACCTTGGTCTTTCCATGACTTATGAAAAGACCGTCTTTCAAGAGACGGACTCTAATTTTAGATATTAAAATATGATAAAAATAAATTTTATTAATTTTATTAATTAAATTAACTAATATATAATATTAGAGTCCATTTCTTGAAAGACGATCTTTTTATATAAGTTATGGAAATACCAAGGTTTAAACTGAAAATTAGAAGA
This sequence comes from Rubia tinctorum, assembly GCA_032355605.1. Taxonomy (NCBI): domain Eukaryota; kingdom Viridiplantae; phylum Streptophyta; class Magnoliopsida; order Gentianales; family Rubiaceae; genus Rubia; species Rubia tinctorum. Next base: position 7,988,250 of record JAULKM010000001.1, read on the forward strand.
AATGAAGATAAAAAATTTAAGTTTCATTAAATCGGGTCATAAACTTATAACTATTGCACGTTGCATAATAAATTTTTAATATTACAACTAAAACTTTTTACCATTTTATTATTCTAATTAAACTCTATCTTCCTTTTTCAAAAAAATAAAAATTAAACTCTATCTTCCATAAACTTATGAAAAACGGTCTCTCCCAAGATTTTATCAATATTTATTGTAAATTGGTAAATAACTTTTAATTCTATATAGATAATTAACTACAAATAATAAAAGAAAATTTTCCTTAAAAATGTAAATAAGATAACGTATAGCTTACAAATAATTAAATGAGAAATAAAACAGAAAGAAATGACACAAGAAAAGCAAAACAAATGAAAAATAAATATATAAATAAAAATCCTTTAACATTTCTACAGTACCTCGCTAAAAATAGCGGGTACTGTTCATCCTGCAAAATCAAGGCGCTACCTTAGCGTACCATCGAAGTAATTTTGTTTGGCTTTTTCCTCCTAAGTGTAAAGATCCAGTGGCGTTGGAGCTGCTCTTAGAATTAACTTATTGAATGTTTATAATTTATAAGAAAATCTCAATGTTTATGGACTTTGACGATTATAATTGTTAGTCAAAGCAAGGTTTAGCTCAATTGGAATTTTGATTAGGAATTATCATTTTAATATATATTGATGAATATTAATACGTTCAATTCATTAATTTTTATATTTTCATAGTATTAGAGCTGTATTTACTAATCTTTATTCTCTTTCTGTTTTCCTATTTTTTATTTATTGAAAAATCCCGAATACTTCTTTATTTTCCACCGTTCCCGATCAAATTCCAGCCAAATTCCTTGTATTAAAATAAGCATAAACTTTAAAAGAATTACTCCGCATAATAATTTACAATTTGAAACAAGAATAGAATTGTATATTTAATAGCGGTATTAGATCATTGAGAAGAAAAATAACAGATTGTATTTATTTGAATGGTTCCTTTTTTTTTTTAAACTCATCATTTGAACGATTCTGTGATAAGTAATTGGGTAGTGTAGTAAGATTAATCAATCTGTAAATGAATGGAGTTAGCATGAGGTAAGACTTTAAAAGTGTGGAGCAAATATCTATGGAGTGGGGAGAGGGAGACAAAGCTAGCACGCGCAAATCCACTGCCAAATGGAGACACTAGATAGTGTGGTCGTGCGGTAATATTAATTAAAAGAGAAAGACTCGGGAAATGCAGTATTTTCATAAGTTTATGGACAATTTATTGTGATTTTTATTAAATGTTATATTTTTTTATAAAATTTAAATAGTGTATTTTAAAAGTTAAAAAATTAATAATATGTATTTGAATGTGAATGTGAAAATATAAATAAAATATAATATAAAAAATATGTTCTAAATTTCTAAATTTAATACTCCCTCCGTCCCGGAGAAATTGACACAATAGCTTTTTGATCGGTATTTTATGCAAGATGAGATGAAAGTGTTGATGAAAAATAAAGGAATGATATTTTGGTAATGGAAGAGTTAACTAGTAGATTTAATCAACATTTTTAGGGATAATATAGTAAATATATAAGCTCATTTATTGCCACTTAAGGTAAGAATTGAACTGTGCCAATTTTTGTGGGACGGATGAAAAGAAATTGTATCAATTTCTCTGGAACGAAGGGAGTATGTACTTTAACAAATGCAGTGTATGAGGTAAAAAAATTGACATCTCCATAATCTTATGGACATGCCGCATGTCAGGAAAACCAATCTTAATTAAATAATGAACATAGAATTATAGCAATTACCAACATTACCAATACTCTTTTCTTTTAGTCAAACTGTCAAAACAGGGTTTGAAAGGTGTTTTTCTCTTTTCATTAATCTCGTATGTTTCCTTTACACTGCCTGAAGGATTACATTGAGTTGTCCGAAAGTTTACATTTGTTGCACGAAAGCTTACAGCAGTTGCCCGAATACATACATCATTTTCCGCAAACGGGTATCATAAAGACACTAAAAATCTAATTACAATTTTGTAACATTTATATATAAACAAAAAGAATAGAAAGGGTACATACTAAGATAAGTGGTCATATACTTCGTACGCTTCCGACTAGTTCAACTCAAACCAGTAGAAAATTATCACAATATTTAAATATGAGCCACATTCTCCCAAAATTTCCAAAATACTGTACTACTCAATTTAAAACAACCAAAACAAAAATCAATATTACCAATACTATAAAGCAACTACTAGTACTACATTTTAAAGTTGTTAATAAAAAAAGGGTAATAATATTTTGTTGTTGTTTCATTTGGTGTACTCTAGTATTTATTTCAAAAATGTTAAATGTAAAAAATAATAATTACACGCCTCAAGTTCTTAGCTAATTCAAAAGGTGTTAACTAATGTTTTGAGTTACATTAAATAATATTTTGTTAATTTTATATATCCAAAAAAGATATTTTTAATTATTTTATATATGAATAGAACAATGTTCACATTATTTTTTTATAGATCAACTAATTGTACCATCAAAATTATGAAAAATTGATGCTAGGGAAAAGTGCAAATTAGTACATGTCCCGTCTCACAATTTTTCTTTTAGGAAAATGTAAAAATTACCCTATTAAATTGAGAAAGTGCAGGTATAACTCTGTAAAATTTGAAAGTGTAGACACAACCCTAAATTTTGTAAATTTGTGCAGTTATCCATTTTTACAATTGTGGCATTTACTCAACGAGTTGACGAAACATGAAAAGATAAAATTATCACTATACTCAAAACTGGAAATGTGATTGACAATTACACCCATCAATTTCTTCTTCTTCTTCACCTTCATCCCATCCATTGACCACCACTTGCAGCTGATCCGCTGCCACGCCGATGTCTGCACCCAGCTCCACCGCCGCTTGCACCTAGCAGCTCCCCCGCTCCGCTGTCGTCTGTACCCAACACCTCCCCCCACACAGTTGCCGCCTACATCACGCCCGCGCCGTCGCGCCGCTGCTACATGCACCCAGCACCACTGTCGAACGCCATCACATCCACGACCACCCCTATCCTGGTTCTCGCCATCACAACCCTCCCACATCCACCACCAGCCCACCACCACCGAATTGGTTCTCTCCACCACAGCCCCCGCCGTGCCACCACCGCCCTCACCTTAAATTGGTGATCTGCGCCACCATTATAGCCCTCGCGTTTCCACCACCTCCCATAACCCTAACCTTCAAATCAAATCCAAGAACCAAGAATTTATCTCTTACCCGTTTAAAAATTGAAATACCTAAAATTGAATGTGATTGAAGAGCATGGCGGAGGTTCGGTGGAAAATTTTTGCTTTTGGAAAAGAAGAAGCTGACAGAGTTCAACAACGGCAGCAATGTTATATTCCCATCGTTGTACACCCTCTCATCACGTCGCGTGGGCCC
>JAULKM010000001.1:7991778-8002534 GCA_032355605.1 Rubia tinctorum
TTTTCCGTGGATTTTATAAAAGTTTTTGTAAATTGCACATTAATCCCTAGTCTCGCCATTATACATGGTGAGACGGTCTCACACGAGACTTTCTCTTGGTAGAAAATGCTGCCGCTTTCTTACCAATTAAATATATTATTTTTCTCATTCTCTCTCTTCCACCTCACTTTAAGAAACCGCTTACGAAACCACTCCTTTTTCTTCTCCACAATGGTAAGAAACCACTTTGTACTATTCATGGACCCAACTTGATTTTCTCCGTCCTACTCATTAATTTTACCATTAACATTTAATTTAATTACATTTTTCACTCAAAATAAGTTGAATATAAAATATAATAAAACATTATAATTTTTTAATTTGAATTTCCTTTTTATGAAAATAATTAATTAAAACGGTAATTTTTTCAAAAATTATGAGTTTTCCCCCATAATTTCTCAAAATACAATCGGTATTCTTTTTCAAGATTTTGAGACCTTTTTTAAAAAACAAATCGTTTTCCTTGCCAAGAAATTATTAAATATTTATGAAATAAAAATTAATAATTGGAGAAATAGATATTTTTAAAAATATGAAAAAAACAATACATTAGTAAAGACCAATTATAATGACCGGACATATTACAATAAATACTTAAATAATAAAATATTGATCTAGTCCGACCAATTATTACAAAACGAAGTTCGAAATATTGATCTAGTCTAACTAATTACTACAAATTGAAAATTGAAATATTGATCTAGTCTGACCAATTATTACTAACGCAAATTTTTTTAAAAAAACCTGCATGACGAAACCATATTGGAATCCTAATTTTGACCACCCTCATGTTGGTAAAGATGTTTCGACTATCATGTTGTGCAGTACGATACAAGCTATCATAATATCACCCAATGTTTCTATATTCCAATATCGAGCTGGGTTACGGACGGAGAACCGGGCTCGTAAAATACCGAAAGCACGTTCGACGTCTTTCCGGTAGCTCTTTTGTCGCTTTGTGAAAAGTTGTTTATTCTGGTCATTGGGAGCCGTATATGCGGGCATGAAAGTGGACCACTTCGGGTAGATTATATCTGTAAGATAGTACCCTTGATCATAACTGCGACCATTGACTTCATAAGGAAATGTGGAGCCCTTCCTTTACAAACGCCATAAAAAAAAGGGTGACTTGTCTACGATGTTGATATCATTGTTTGATCCCGCCATACCAAAAAAAGCATGCTAGATCCATGAATCCTATGAAGCTACTGCTTCCAAAATAATGGAGACGTGTTCACTTCTACCCTGGAATTGACCTTTTCAACCCACGGGACAGTTTTTCCATTCCCAGTGCATGCAATCAAAACTTCCTAGCAGGTATGGAAATCCACGTCCATGACCCACATGCATCAGGCGTGCAATGTCCTCTTGACGGTACACGACAATAATTGCTTTCACAAAATTAGACACCATTTCTCTAACCGTTCTTTTGCCCATCTGTAAGCATTCATCTAGCTAGTCGAATGCATAACTATATGCCAAATGGAGCATGGCCACCATGAACTTGTGAAGTGGCGGAAATCCTTCATAACTGCAAGCATCAAGCCTTTGTACAAAATAGGGTTCATGGTTGGTGACATCTTTGAGTATACGTTGGAATACATTTCGTCACATACGAAACCTAGTACAAAAATGTTGATCGTCGTACATTCTTTCAGGAGGTTGAGAAAAATATTATCTATGGAGTACTTCCTGTGCTTGGGCACGGTCTCTCTTAATATGGTTTCTGGTTTTCTTCGTTAAGGCTAGAGAAGTTTGAGCACACTTATCCTCAATGGATGCGTACTATCGTCTTGCCATTTCAGGCATATTCAAGACAAAGTTAATAATCTCAGGATCGGTTTCGGGTAATATCATATGTTGGTGGGTTTGATGATTCTCCAAAGTAGAGATCATCATCGTTGTTATGGGAATTTGAGGAAGACATGAATGTGTAGAAGAAGGAATGTAAATGAATTTGAGGTTGAAATGAAAGGTAAACGAATGTCCCATATATATAGAACCATGAAATGTTGAATGAATTCAACCCATGTAAATGGATGAGACCTGTCAATGACAGCCTCATTAATTTTGTCTAGTGGATTCTTTGAAATGTTGAATGAATTCAACCCACGTGAATGGATGAGACGTATCAATGACAACCCCATTAATTTTGTCTAGCGGATTATTTGAAATGATGAATGAATTCAACCCACGTGAATGGATGGGACATGTCAATGACAACCCCATTAATTTTATCTAGCGGATTCTTTGAAATGTTGAATGAATTCAACCCACTTGAATAGATGGGGTGTGTCAATGACAACCCCATTAATTTTGTCTAGTGGATTCTTTAAAATGATGAATGAATTCAACCCACGTGAATGGATGAAACATGTCAATGACAACCCCATTAATTTCGTCTAGCGGATCATTTGAAATATTGAATGAATTCAACCCACGTGAATACATGAGACGTGTCAATGACAACCCCATTAATTTAGTATAGCAGATTCTTTGAAATGATAAATGAATTCAACCCACGTGAATGGATGGGACATGTCAATGACAACCCCATTAATTTTGTCTAGCGGATTCTTTGAAGTGATGAATGAATTCAACCAAAAATTACAATTGAAAAAATTAAAACAAAACATGGACAACTTGAAAATCAATCTAGTCTGACCAATTATAATGAAAGATAATGACAAAAGTATAATCTAGTCTGACCAGTTATTACAAATAGACGATTACAATCAATATTGACTGTAGACTATCCCCATTAATTTATCACGCAATGTCATCTGCTCTGCGTTCAAATCTTGTTGCTACATCAAAGTGTTAAGGAGTCTAGTGTTAGTTAGCTTTTGGTCGCGCTTCGATTGGATCCGGATGAATTCCCATTGCTCTATGTTATAATTCATTTTCTCTTTAATTTTCCACAACCTTTTCTATAGATTTAGCAGCTTCCCCGATAGTGGATTGAAACTGCATTTTTTTTTTGCTTATGTTGATTGTCCATCATCTGGTGTTATCCCCGTTGTCTTCCCTTTTCCCCTTGCCTTGCATTTTGCGGCTTTGATGCCAATAGGCCTGGATGGATATTGCATTGTGCTAGCATCATCTCTACTACAGGGCGTTGATGACACCCGTGGTGTATATTCCTCTCCATCAGTTTCCATTGTGCCATATTGTGCCAAAAATTTAGGGTTATTCTTGCACATCTCATAGCAATGAAAGAATAAAAAAATTTGGCCTTCATTTTCATCGGCGAACAAGTTCACGGCCCATGACATTAACAAATCGCCAAAGGTCCACTGCTATATCAACTTCCTTTTTCTTGTGAAACTTGTAAAGCTGCGGCACATCATACCGAAGCTGAAAAAAGAAAAAGAAATCTTACCATTCAACACTAGTGCAAAAATGTCTCAGCCTCATGAATTAAACAAGATGTCACATACCTCGCATAAAACCTCAGCACTTCTAGCATTACAATCTCGCAATGTTCTCTTCACGTGCTATAATCACCAAGAAAATCGAAGAGATAAGAAAAACAAAGCATTGGCCACGAAAACTGATGTAAACTAAGACTGAACTGTCAAACAGCCATCTATTGATCACAAACTTTGCAACTTATTATATTAATAATGTTTCGTATTGCAGATGCAAAAGACGAGAAACTTACATCTCTAGTTCTGGTCTTGTGCAAGGAATAAACTGAATCATATGCAACCTTAGACAAGAATAAACTCATAACTGATGCTCAGGTCCTTAACCCAACAACAAAAACACGACCACCAGAATGTTCCTTTACCTTCAAAGCTGCGCACAGAAAGTCCATATCCGCTCCTTTTCTTCTGGTTCCAAAAAGAGGATTCATAACAATAGTATTAATGATCTGACCTGCTTTTAATCAAAATATTATTGGTTATTCAAACAGATAGATCATTGCAGTAGGCTATAAGCATGCTTATTATAACATTTAATAAGCATATCCAAAATCAACATTTTTTACTGTCAGCAATCCTCCAAGGCAGTCTTCAATAGCTCGTGCCATGTCGCGAGTTTTTCTCGAGGCTTGTTTTTCAACCGTCCTCTGGTTTGTTCTTCAATGTCGATTTTTTGCCAGGATTCGAATGGGACGTATCTGATGTTTCTACTGTCGAGTAAATGAAGCAGCCCATTTCTTCCCGACTTTTGTTTTTGAGTTGGATGGAGGAATTAACACTCCTTTCACTATGTCTTCGGATATACTGTTTACCTGCCAAGATTTAGGTAGCATGTGAAGTGAAAAGTTATGAAGAGCCTAAAGATAGTGACAAATGGTTTTTATAGGTAATTGTACTGAATGTGAGTGGGGAATATTCGTACCGTCTTTTCAGCACAATACAAGTTGGTACCGATGATACCAGTTGGACCTCTCTTCAGCCATCCACACACGTACAAGCCCTTCTTAAATTGCAATCCATCACCAACATTATCACTTGTAACGCGACCATCAATATTCGGAACCACACCTGAAAAGGCAATCAAAAGTGAAAGATTGAAAGGAAAAGCCAACTGAAATTGCATAGAAGCAGCATATCATCCTTTCCTTAGCCCTCAATATGTTATTCCAGTTCTTTCCCAAAAACATAGTCTATGAATGAAAAGAAAGCAGATATGAAAAAAATATATAAAAAAGTATCCCCAAATGTAAGTTCAATAAGATCATCTTGTATATATAGAAAATAAAACAATTATAAAGACTTTTAAGTTGGATGCATACCTCTGTCGTGATCAAAGGACAGTCCAACAACAGGTACAGATTTGTAACCTATGCTCTTCAACACTAAACTGCATAACAGAAATATCTAATAAGCAAGGTGATGAATGCGCAGACAAAACAAACAACAACAAAGCTTATAAATTTGCAATTTTGAGGAGGTTAAGCTCCTATAATATACCAACCATTTTCTATTTCATTTAATTTCATATAATAGAATTCTTCTATTTCCAGCTACAATTTTACCCCCTCGCCAACTAATATAAACCCAGAAAAACACAAGTTCGACTAAAATATTTGTCCAGTTAATTAAATATTAGAAAGCAAAGAAATAACTTTAATTCTAAAACTATTACAGATGCTAGCAAGCCAAGGAAAGAGTACCCGGATTCTATGCTCTCGAAATCTCCTGTACCAATTGCAATCCTCTTCCCAGACTCCGTAACTTCTGGAAACATAAAATTTAAAATTATAATTTCACATTATAAGTACTTCAGATCATACGTAGAATTTTATCAGAATTTTAATGGTTGACATTCCATTCAAGTTTTCCTTTTAAATTAAACCAACAAAACTAAACCATACAAACACTATTGTAAGCCATCGTACACACAAGTGCAACATTACCTTTCACAGTCGTCTTCTCTAACTGCACCCCAGCCACAGAACTACTGCTCTCATCAGATTCTATAAATCTATGTGGTTTCCGAAAGAAAACAAAGTGTAGTTCACGTTGAGCTTGACCGGGAAAGGGTCTCGATGAGGCTGCTTCAGAAAGCAACTCATAAATCCTCCTATGTATCCGATTATTCTTCAGTTCTTCCTTTGTCAATAAACAAACAATCAGTTGCAGGGATTTCCCAATGACTACATGATGCAAGGATGATGACAGATAAAAAAACATTAGGATAAACATTTAATCATAGAATTCAGAATACTTGGGAAAACCGATATACCTCATCTGCAGGGGTCTTCACAAGGTCTGCCTCGTTAATGTGAACAGATAAACCTTTAATGCCTGCAGACAGATGACATTGAGTAAAAGCTAGTTCAAGAAGACTAAACTAAAATACCAGCAGAACTCATAAAATACTCTTAATGGAAATTAAACACAAACTTCCTACTAAAGTCTAATTACTACGATATCAGTGTGAATTTTTTTCTGAACAAATTGATGTAAATGTAGATGGCATGCAATGAGACCTTTTGCAAATGTGGCACAAATCCAGATGCTTGAGTTAAAATAAACGTTATATATGGGGCGCACGTGAGTTAAAACCTTTGTAATAGTTTAGTACAATCCCAAATGCAGCATGTAATAACTGAAGCAAGATGAATACTATTAAATGATAAACACATTCAATTTGCTCAATAAATCAAATAAAAATGGCCTATACATATTGGGAGGTTAATGCAGTGGTCAGTAAAATAATAGGATTGATAAATTGATCCAGTAAATACCAAGAAGTTCACGTAGTTCTTTGGCAGTACAGGCAGCTTGTACTGGTCCCCGTCTTCCAACCAAATAAACTTTTCTGCAGTTACATTTGCAATTTAAACACAAAGGCACTAGGGTATGCAAATGGACTCTATGAAAGTCTCACTAGTAGTTGAATGCAAACCTTACACAAGACTCCTCTAGTGCAGCCACAGCATGACTGGCAATATCAGTTGCTGCTAATTCAACTGTTGGTCGCAAGAGAATTCGTGCAACATCAAGAGCTACATTTCCCTGAATAGTTGAACAGAAGATGCATAAAACTAATCTTAATTCGATATCGCATAACAAATGAGAAAAAAGGCCTAAACTTTCACATGGAAGTTGGGAGAAAGTTACTTCACAATCAAACCACTAAATTTCAAGTATTATATTAGACGCATTGCATTGGCCGCGCCCAATCTTATACAATTTAGTCTTGAAGAAAAATAAATTCCAAATTCTTTATTTTTGTTTGTTTAAGCACGGGAGATGCAACAATAACATTCTTCATCTTGAGAGTTGCCATTAAGACAATTAGCAGTTAAACACAAAGAAGCCCAGAGAGTTAAAATATCACAGTGCAACATTTATAATAACAATTTAAGATAAAATCTCCGATTCAATTTTTTGAAAGTAATCTGTGGAATATTAAGACTAACCTGACCAAGTATAACTGCAGTATCAGTGCTTAAGTCAGGTTCGAGCTCACAATAGTCTGGGTGTCCATTATACCACCAGACAAATTCTCTGGCAGAGTATATACCTGGCAATTCCTACAACCCAGACAGGACAAATGATAACTTCAATTCAAATGTTCAGCAAATTTTACTACTATAATGTGAGCGTGTCTCTGTGTACTTTAAAAAAAACCAAGTACATAAGAAAGAAGCTGAGCAATCCAAAGTCAAAAGGCATACTTCTCCGGGTATGCCAAGATCTCTATCACTCTCAGCACCATAGGCAAGGACTACCTGTGTAAAATTAGATTTCAAGTAAGCCAAATAATAAATACTTCGATGAAAGAATGGATTCAACGAGTCCTCCTGGATCAGTGTTCATTACAGTAACTAGCTTACCACATCATATACATCACGTAGCTCTGACAAGGCTATGGAAGATCCAAGAGCTACATTTCCAAAGAATGAACAGCGCTCACTTTGCACCACCCGAGAAAATTGATTCATCACAATCTGTATCAAGTTTTTCAGGTAAAACATCACAATTAAAAGAAATACCTCCCAAAAATGTAAGGAATAACTAACATAATTTTCCCCATAGAAAAATTTCGTTTAATATATACGCACTTGATTGCCAATTGACACTTACTTATCAATTAAATATACATATTGGAGATAAATAGTGTGCTCCCATCCTTCAATTTGATGGCTCTGAGAGCTTAAAGAGACTAATTCTTGAACCAAAGTGTGTACGGTGGTTGAAGACTAGTAATGGTATAAATGATAAATAGTTACAAAAACAAAGGGAAAAGAGGACGACAATTTTAACTTTTATTCCGAGCAGGGTTGGATCCTCACTTCTATAATACTACAAGTAACTCAGCTCTACAATCAAGAAGCTGATAAAAATGGATCCTATCAGCATGGAGCCCAGGTGAAATAAAGAAAATTGACATAATTACAACTTCAAGTAAGAATTACTTTACTACTTTCTCATTAAATGGGCCCCCTTTCAATGTCACCTAATCCCTAAAGACACTTTTCACTGCTTATACCTTAAAATTTTAGGGGTAGGGGCAGAAACTCAAAATGCAAAGCTCAATAACTAAGATGCACTATTTCATCTAATTCTAAAGATAGATTTTCCAGTGAGTATATATGTTAAACAAATACCATCTCACAAAAATTTGATCCAGAATAATTTTAGGAGCAAAAAATCGACACAAAAATTCATGAACTATGATGTATGATGGCTTTCTACTTCCCCTTTTTATTTTATAGGTAAGACTCACTCATTATCAGTTTCCATTCAGTCTATTAATCTAATGTGTAGAATTAGTATATCTTTATTGCTGATTCGTAGTAACTAGCTGTTCTCTCATGCTTACACCAACGTTGTTCCCTAAATATGCTGGAATACTCAACATTAGAATGACTCTCCGGAAAAAAAAAATTATAATAATAAAAGGAGTATAAGGCATATAGTATTTCACAACTGAAAATTAATAATTAGGTAAAGGATACCTTAGTATCAGGATGATCAGGTGCAACACCAGAACGAACTAGTCCAAACGGTGTCGGTAAACGATCGATTATGTCAACTTCAGCATTTTCATGCTTCTTTATAATCTACCTCCAAAGACAATATCATAAAAGAATTTTAAAAAAGCTACCACTGGACAGATGGTATGAGTAGGCGCGTTGAAGAAGCACTAACCTTTTCAGCAGTGTAGAAGCCAGCAGGACCACTGCCCACGACACATACACGGAATGGATTAGAGGAAATTGTTGAGAAACGCCGCTGAAACAGTTTCACCGACGTGAATATTGCCATCTTTAAAATCCCAGTGGTCCCTGTCCAGTTCATGCTAGCATTTTATTCTCAAGGGTATAAACAAAACTAAGAGCACTTCTTCAACAAACTGAAGAAACCTAGTCTCCCACAGCGATTACAGAGTCCAAGAAAGTTGAAGATCACAACGAAGCTGAATTTGCTCATATACTGCATTGTTTAATGAATAGTGAACTTGTATCTAACAATCAGCAATTACAGAGTCCAAGAAAGTTGAAGATCACAACGAAACTGAATTTGCTCAAATACTGCAATGTTTACTGAACAGTGAAATTGTATCTAACAATCAATTAGCTTGAAAAACCAGAGTCATCCAAACCAAACATCTAGCATGTTTAGCATCATTGCATATCCACAAAGACTAAGAAATTCCTCATGAGTATTTTTCATGGCTTTGGCAATGTGCAACTTTACAACATTTAAAATGTACTTCTGCATCATTAATTTAAATTGATTTCTGTTAACTATTCCAAACAGTCAATTAAATCTTGCTATTTTCCAACGCTAAGAAAGACCTAATAATAGCATCAAGTAGTCTAACCTAAACCATACGGTCCACAGATCGAATTCCTCCAATAAGAAACCTAGAGACAGAATGATGTTTACATATCAATCACTTGCAATAAAAGTCTTGCACAAAGGCACCTAAACTAACTAAAATTAGAAGAAGATAGATATCTACACACGTACCCAATAGCAAATTGGAACCCTCCTGCTCTCTTGCTCATCATTGTCAAATGCATTAGCAAATTCCTAAACATAATCCAACTATCAGATCATTTATGGAGGCAACAATAAGCTTGTTAAAATTGCAAACATACCCTAAACCTCAAAACTTTCAAGCAAATAATCTTCTTAAATAGGCTTCTTCTACCTGAAATACAACAACATATCAATGTATTGCAGCTCCTGACCTACATAGCAGAAACAGATTATGCAAGTTGTAAAACTCCAGCACTAATTTACAAAATCCGTGACTATATCGTGAAACTCCTGCAGAGGTCCAAGTTAAATTTGGCTCGGCCTCAATTTCAAACCAGTCAAAACCTTCCTAACGAAGTCCTGATAAATAACATATCTTCAAACACATAAAAGCAAAATTTTTGCCAACATATAAATTCGCATAAAAAAACCCTATGAACTGCCCACATTTTTGCACAAAATTCAACACCCACATCAACACCCCGTACATATCACAATGAGTAGGCATAAATACGATATATTCTCAGGCCAAAAGCAGTCGGGCTTACCAATTTCCCGGTTGCCCTGTTTTACGGGTTGGAGGCGACGAAATTGGGCTTCTGCGAAACAAAATCGCAGTGGGAGGAGAAGAAGATTTGGTTTTTCCGTCGCCGAGTTGAATCTCTTCGAATCCTACTTGCAATTTCACAACTTGAAGCAGCAAACTGAGTTTCCAACTTAAGAAATCGAAACAGAAAAATAGGTTTCCTGCGAAACGCAGTTTCCCATCGGGTTACTATTTGATTCAAAATATAGTTTGGGCTTGGTCCAAAAGTCCTCAGCGAAAAATTAATATCAAGTTTAAAACGTAATGAATTTCTTACTTAATGATTAGTATTTTTATTCATTCACTTTCCTTTTTTAATAATATAAAGTTTAAAACGTAATGAATTTCTTACTTAATGTTTGATTAGTATTTTTATTCATTCTCTTTCCTTTTTACAGTTTGGAATTCGAATTGGTGAATCACGATTCTCTACCTTCACCGCTGGGATTATGATTCCCAATCTTTCTTGTTTCGTTTTCAAAAAGTAAAAAATATTTTACTCACATATTTTTTTTACTAGTAAACCTTCCAACTTCTTAAACTTGGAAAAATATATAATATGTTTACTGTCATTTAAGATTTTAATTTCGTACAAAAATGAATTGGACAGAAAATTAATCATATATGTGTATTGCTATATTTTAAGAGAATAAATTAATTAAATAGCATTGCTATA
>JAULKM010000001.1:8017313-8048919 GCA_032355605.1 Rubia tinctorum
CCAAGCTACCCTGAAGAGAAGTTTTTTCCCCAGAAAAGCTACTAAACAAGGCATTTACTATTTCTCCGGCAGCCATGGTACACCGTTCATCTCTAGCCACCGGCATCAATGCTCTCGTCGCTCTCCTAATTTTTCGAAGCTCCCCCGCCCTAGTTTCATGTCTACGCCCCATATATACGAGGAGGCCGAGTCCAGATCCAGAGGGACTCCAACGGCATTCCGGTCACTGATTAGAGATATGAGAGCGTACTTGAGCGGATTGCAGGTCTAGAGGTGTGGCTCCAACATGTCTCCGACGTTCCACAAACGTTCCGGTCGTGTAACCTGCATTCCAGTGGCTTTTTAGTCGCCGACTGGAAGTCTGAGAGGCTTACCTAAGAGAGCCGGTGTTCCAGTGATGTGGCTCTGGTGTTCCAGTGCTCCAACGTTCCAGAGGCATGGCTCCGGCATTCTAAGAGCAGGTCCAGTGGTGCACAAGTCAATCGTCAAGCAGGTTTGAGATGGTAACATCTAAGTTTTCCTATTTTTCTGGCATTTTGAGTTCCACAGACGGGAGAAGCTCTCTCCTGCCATCATTGATATTCATCCCCTGAGCTAGATCTAGGGTTTCTGAGGTTACTCGGATCTGAGCTGGCCAACTCAGATCCAGTAGTGGCCAACTCAGACTTCAGGCAGACTCAACTCAGTATTGAGTCAGGAATGGGTTGACGCAGCCCGAATGGTTCAACTGGGTTGAGCCAAGAACCGAATCTTACACCGGTAGTAGCAAGGTCACGAGGGGTAATTCTCTATTTTATTTTCTTTTTTCTCCAATTTTAAATTCTATTTTCCGGTGGGAGGCTTTTAATTATTTCAGTGTTTTAAGTGATTTTTTTCTTTTTCATCATTATTGGGGTAGTTGCTTAAAACTAGGTCTTTTTTCTGGAATATTTAGTCGCGTTTGTTCTCTGCAAAATCTAGGTTTTTCTGACGGCTTCTTTTACTTGGTTAAATCTCGTTGACTTTTGATATGTTCTATATGTTGGCATAAGAGAAATCTGAGTCAAGGTAGTTACAACAACTTACCTTTGGAGATTCCAATCATAATGTACAGTATAGATTTGTAGACCGAGCAAGTTGAAAACTATTTGATTGATCATCTTGTGTCGTGTTAGAGCATTTCGTACTTTCTCCTTAGTTTATTTACATTTAAAATTATTTTTTGGTGATCAAAATGACCGGGGTCACTCCTACTTTCTATAAAGGATTTCAATTTAATGGAGATGAACCAAATCTTTCTTTTCAGGAGCTGTACATTTTTGTTTTGTTTGCTTTAGAGGTTTATTGGGACAGTGTACTAGAAACTTTGTGAGAAGGTGGTTGATATTCGAATACTACGATCGACTTACCGTGTTTCGAGCCGAACTAGTCAGAAGTATACTCAGTATTTGACCATTTATCTTATGATATACCCCAACCTATTTGTTATACATAAAAGCTACCAATTTGTGGTTTCATTTTTAGTGCCTTTATGATACCCTTTTGGGGCAATTGATGTAAGCCTTCAGGAAGTGTAAGCTAAGTTTTTTTGGCAACATATGAGCTTAATGAAAATGGAAGAATACTCTCCAAACCCCGTCTACGACAATTTAAACAAAAAAAATCCGTTGATGTTTTGCTACTTGTAGCTGATGTTTATAATTTTCAGTTCGATGATCATATTGTTTTTTGCATCTTAAAAATATTTTTAAAATATTTTTTTGATCTTTTTTTTGCAGATTTCAGGTAGTGTGAAAATGATGGGAAAAATTGGACAAAAAGTTCCTGGAAAATATTAGAGATAAGTCCCTGGAGCTAGAATAGAGTTAGAATTGCATAAAGGCCCCGGCCTAAAGTTTAGGCTGTCTCACAGGAGATCATCTCTATTTGTATTACTTTATGTTTAATGATAAACATATTAAAACTTTATACTGAAATCAAATAGTGAATGATGTGATACAATGAAAAGACAAAGAGAAAAATGTTATATAAGCTTACACAATTCACATAAGTACCAATATAACCTTATGATAATTGAAAGTGCCAATATAACCATAGACACTAAGTGAAAGTGCAAAAATACTCTTTCCAACAACTTTTAGCTGGAATATTCACTATGCAAATGATTAGATTTACTACTCCCTCCGTCTCAACCAAACCTGCACACTTTCATTTTTTAGGTGTTCCACCCAAATCTGCACACTTTACATATTCAAAAAATTGCTTTGTGTCATTAGACAAAAATACCCTTGAAACAATTAAAATTAATCAACAAACCTAAACCTAAACCTATCCACTACCCTCACTACTCACAAAGCCCTCCGACTCCGCCTCCCCATCTTCATCTCTCTCGTCTGCGTTCCCATCTTCATCTCTCTCATCTTCTTCTCTCCATCTTCATCTCTCTGTTTACATCTCTCGCTCACATCTTCATCTGCTGCTGGATCGCGCCGCCGGGGAGAGAGATTTGGGTGTAGGGGTTGTGCCGCCTTCGACAGGTGAGGCGAGGGTTTGCGTTGGGTCGTCAGGAAGTGATATTTGGGTGTAGGTGTGCTACGCCTCAAGCAGATTAGGCTAGCCTTCGAGTCAAGCCGCCGTGGAGGGAGATTTGGGTGTAGGGTTGTGACGCCTCAAGCGGGTGAAGCCATAGTTTGGGTTAATTCACACATTTACTGCTTCATAAATTTCATTCATGTCAAATTCTACAACATAAGCTCCACAATTGCAGTAATTACCTTGTTGAGTATTGTTCAGAACATGTTGATCTTTTGGAGGGGAAATTTAATTCGATTTGAACTGAATTTCGTTCGAATCAAACTGAAATTCAGTTGTTTGAATTGTTCCTACGCAGAGCCTACGTAAATTTTCATTGATTTTGATTCAGATTAGCTCTCCGTCATTGAGGATTTGGACTTCTTGGAGGTCGTATTGGTGATTAGAGATCGACCGATCAATCAGAGTGGCGGGGATCGGCAGAGATCAAGGTGGAAGGGTTTCAAATTTGAGCTGATGGTTGAATCACAATGGTTGTCACATACAACAGAAGAAGAAGAAGGGTGGAAAAAAGGAAGCCCAACCCGCTTTATGTGTTATAACCCGACTTGTTTCACAAATTAATATCCTTGCCAAAATTTTCCAATTATGATTAGGTCTTTGACTTGTCCATAACTTAAGAACATATCATCTATCAGCAAACATTCTCTTAGTTTATATAATGCACACTATTAAAAATATCGTAATCCATCCATCCCAACAAAAATAGCGAAATTGCTTTGACTCACTCTTTTATGTAAGCTAATGTGGCAGTGAATAATTATGGAAAAGCAAGGATATTTTGGGGAAATAATGGGCCAAATCTTGAAATTTTTGAAGTTAAAATTGAAAATTGTATGAATTTAACAATATAATCTTTATCATTTTAGTAATTTTCAAACAATGTCATTTTGTTGGGATGGATGAAAAAGAAAATTGTACTGGGATGAATGGTGTGTTTAGCTTAAAAATACAGTGATTACTTCAGGACAGCTTCTCTATAACCTATAATAATTATTTTATAACCCAAAAAAATACTCCCTACGCCCCAGATTATACTGCATAGTTGCTTTTCTGGTACTATTCTCTATCAAAGTTTGATCGCATATTTGAATAGGTACATGAGCAAAAATATTATCATATGTGGTATTGTTGAATTCGCTGTAACAAGTAGTTTCTAAATATTAAATTTTTATTTGCCGTTATTATACGTAAGTGAATATATTAATGGTCAAACATGTTTTTTGAACAGTATAATAATAATTGTTGTTCAATTTAAATTGAGACCATTACCGATTTTTCCCCTCAAGAATATAAGGGTTAGGGAATATGAAGGACGAAGATGATGACAAGAAGGAAGGGTTTGTTTTCTTGGAAAAAGATGCAGTAAAGGGACAAATGGGAGGGGAATGAAAACGCACAAAGACAAACAGCCCCCCGACAAAGATATCAACAGTACGGACAGATATCCCCATTCATTCTGGCAGGGCACCCCCTCCCTAAATATTTTACCCTCTAGATTTAAGGGCTCCTTCGTTTCTTTGCCAATAAAATATCCCTCTTGGGAAATGTAATTGGGAATGTACAAATATCCCTAGGGAATAATTTTATTGTTTGTTTAATCTTTGTTTCTTTGCTGTCTGGATTTGCATCCTTTTGTTGAACGATTTCGATAGCACACGGGTTAATATTCCAAGCACAATGTTTTGATGGGAGTTGGTATGTATAAGTATGACATATGATATGTATAAGTATGACATATGATGTGGTTTTTCGAAAGAGCTTTTCAGTTTCTTGAAGTGGTATTCAAATCTCCAAAATTAGCGTCAGCAAAATAAGTATGGCTAAAGCAGTGTTTATGTAATGTAGATTCATCGTGTGTTCGAGATTGTATAAAATTATGTGCAATTTCCGCCATTTATTGCATATATCTTTGAGATTGTACCAAAATATAATCACATTTTAAATATTTTATGAGATTTTGTAATGCACCAATCCTCCTATATAAACGAAATAGGGTTGTCAATTTTATAAAGAGAAAGTCTCATGTTATACCGTCAAACAAACTATGAAAAAAATTTATTTCAAAAGTTTTAGGATTAAAATAAAAATATTTGTGATATATTTTTTTAAAAAAAAATTAACGTTGAAGAAACCTCATTGCAGTAAATAAAAATATTTTTTTATTAATTACATTCATTATAAAATGATCATTTCTAATGATTAATCAGTCTAAAACAAGACTATGTACTGAAGCAATCACCTGAAAAATGTATGATGTATTTGTATGCGTGATGATAGGGAGCAGTGAAAATTTATAGTGAATGTTAGTAAATGACTAAATCACTAATTACCTTTCTTAAGAGAGGTGCAACTAATTAGAAATACATTTGTCCTTTCAATATTGCCACATCATTCACTGTGCGATTTCACCGTAAATTCTCAAGATTTTGGTCAAGTTTTTGAAGTGACCTTTTTATATTAGTTACGTGCCTTTAACTAACGGTTTGTTTTTATCGTTAATATAACTTGAGTCTTAATACGTGTGTGATATGTTAACTGCTGCTGCGGCGAGGAAACTAACAAATCAGTAAAAGCCAAAATTATGCTCATGGTTACGCAAACCGTATCATTTCCGCTGAGTATTTCCTGATGTTGCACATGCTTGGAATATTATTTATCATTTGTTAATTATTGAGCTACCCTTCAAAAAAATTAGCCTCCAAATTAACACCGACCGTTAGATCATGTCCATATTTTCACCTTTGGATGGCGATTGAATAATTAACAAAAACCATTCGTATTCGTATATCATCTCTCTCACATACACTGCGAGCGGTACGTTTAATAATATACTGATTTAATTCACATTTATTGAAATATAAAAAAATAATCTATATTTTGGTGGGAATTAAATTAACAATCAAGTAATCATGTGTAAATTTTACTGCCAAACTTAACACGGCATGTATCCTTAACCATGTGTAAATTATACGGTCGAACGTAACATGACATATTGAACTTAACTCTCCTTTCAAACGATGAATTAGTGGAAGGCAAAAATAAAAATAAAAAACAATATAGTACTTAATAACGTTGTCTAACTACTAGCCTTATAAAAATATACGGTCAAGGGCGGAGACAAGAGTGGGGTGGGCTTTAGCCCCGCCAGCAATTATTTTAGAGGTCTTGCTTTTTGAAAGTTACCCTTCAACTCTTGACAGAAATTTCCTAATGCTATCAAAATTTTAAAAATTACCCTTCACTTCTCATCAGAAATTTTATAATGCTACCAATTTTTTTATTATTTTATTAAAAATTAATTAATTAGCCCCGCCAAAAAAATATGGCTCCGCTCCTGTATACAACAATCGATTATCTACTCCAATAGGCTACAACAAAAGGATGGAGATATGGAAAAATCTGCAAATCCGGTGACACATTTTCAGTACTACTAGTTTCACCACCTAATCGTATAAATGGCTCATGCGATCCTTCACTCCGATTATGCTCCTTCATCATCTCTTACAAAAAAATTACAGTGCAAGAAAATGAAAATAATACATTAATGATATGATTTTTATGTGAAGATATTATAATCAAACTACACGCACGCATACATATCTAAAAATATATCCTATTAATGTAGCATACTTGCTCAATTTGACAACGAAATTGTTTTCCCTATATTTGATATTTGAAACTCCTTTTCCCTCCTCATTTTTCCTCGTTAACGATCTTTATTGAATATCTATCGGTTTGAAAGGAGAGTGAGATAGCGTCTCCCGACCAAATTTCTTTTTCTTTAACATGAATTGTCTTAATCTACGAATTAATTGCGTGTGATTCGCTTATGCTATATTTTGAAATTTCAGAAAAGCAGCAGCAACTGATTAATTTGTCCACCAAATTACTACGTAATTGAAAAGAATATAGATATATGTATTTTTGGATTTTGTTTTTGACTAGCTTACTATGGTTGCTGTCAATTGATTGAGGTGGATATGAATAATCCAATCACCTTAAATAGTTAGATGATAGTATAGTTAGGTGTAAAGAATAATATTGAAATCAATCCTATCCTATCCTACCTCAGTAACTGATCTCATATTCTGATCATATCTTAACCATTGATTTCAACTATCCTAGCACTATCCCCTCTCAAGAAAAGTGTCGGATGTTCGGAGGTGCAAAATTGGACCTGAAAAATTCAAGCAAAGGACGAGATAATCCTTCTGTGAAGATATTCGCAAACTGGAGTGAAGTGGGGACTTGGTGTAGACGAAACTTGCTCGATGAAACCAACTCATGAAAACAATGATAGTCAATATCAATGTGTTTCGCCCGCTTATGTGCAACATGATTAATCCGGAAAGATGGCACTATGTTATCATAAAACAGAAGCGGGCGACTGGACAAGGAAAACCTAAGATCACTTAGGAGATGAGAAAGGCAGACAACCCCTGCCGCAGTATTAGCCAAAGTACGATACTCAAACTCAGAACTCGAACGGGAAACGGTTAGTTGCTTCTTAGCGCCCCAAGAAAAGATGTTGCAACCAAGGAAGACAATATATACTCATATGTAGAATGACGAGTCTCGAGACACTGCGCCCAATCTGCATCAAAGTAACCCAACACTTCAAAAGAACGGACCGAGCAAAAAGACAGACCATAATGTATAGTCTCACAAACATAGAGGAGAATAAAAGTAACCGTGGAAAAATGATCATCCCTAGAATCCTGAAGATACTGAATAACGAAATTAACTGCAAAGGAACGATTAGGACCAGTGATAGTGAGATACCACAAGGCACGAACTAGTGACCGGTAAAGAGTGGATTGGTGAATTCTCCACTAGTACTACTGTTAAGGTGAGAATGCAGGAGAAACGGTGTCGAGATGACAACAACATCAGTCATCTCAGCTCTACAAAGAATATCACGAGCGTGGTTGGCATGACCTAAGAACAAACACAAAGAAATAAACTTTACCTCCAAACAAAGAAAGTAATGTAAAGGGCCCAGGTTCATAATGGACAACTTCTTATCATATCTGGCTATGAACAGACACCCCAAGTCTTTAATGGATAATTCCTTATCAGTTCTAATGAATTGACGAATGGCTGATGAGTCATTTCTAGTAAAGATAATATCATCCACATAAACCAAGAGATACAAAATATTAGCACCTCAAGAAAAGACAAACAATGACGTGTTAGACGAGCTGCAAGTGAAGCCAAGGTCGCGGTGATAAGTGTTGAAACGCTAGAACCACGCACAAGGAGCTTGCTTTAAGCTATACATAGCTTTTCATAGGCAATGTACATAATCATGATGGACATCATGTCCTTGTGGCCAACTGGTTAGGCCATGTAGATAGGAGCGTCAAGAACACCATTGAGGAAAGCGCTCTTGACATCCAGCTGAGGAAGTGGCTAACGACGTGTGGTGACAAGGACAGTACGAACAGTGGACACCTTCACAATAGGGCTTAAGGTATGATAAAAATTGAAGCCTAGAATCTTATAAAAACACTACACAACCAGTCGATCTTTTGTAGCAATCAATAGTACCATGAAGCCGGTATTTGAGACACAAAAACCCAATTAGAGCTGACAACATTCACATCTGAAGGGTGAGGCACCAAATCCCAAGTGTTATGGTGGTGCAGTGCATTCATTTTCTCATCCATGGATGAAACCCAACACGGATCATGAAGATCTACTTGATAATCCTAAGGATCAGTCCGAGCAAGTAGTGCAACAAGCAAACCAGATACTTCATAATAAGAGAAGGAACCGAGGGCACCAAGAACTATCCATCATCCTGGTGGTCATCTGGTGCATGCGAGTAGGTGGCAACTAAGAGGGAGAGACCAAGACAATATGAGTGCGAGTCGAGACACAATGACCAAGACAATAGGAGTGCGAGTCGAGACACGATGAGTGTTTACCAGAGACGAGACCAAAGGGGTCAAAGGTGCCAATTTCAAGGCTGAAAAATGCACGAAAGGTTTGGAGAGGAAACAATGAGCGGTGGAACAACCAGTAAAATATGTGGCATAGTATCAGACGAACATATCAAACAAGGCGTTGTTTCAAGAGATTCCACATTGGAAGAATGTGGAATGTCAACATGTGCATGTGTAGGATGATATTGAATCATTAGGAGAAAAAAGGTAGAGACATCCAGTAGAGAATGGAGATACTGAAGTGGAACCATCAACATAAGGAATAAAGGGTCGTCAAACCGAGCATGTCGGGTGACATAAATCTTTTGAGATGTAGGATCCAAATAACGATATCTTTTGTACTGGGAGTTGTACCCAAAAAAAGATACAAGGAAAACTGCGATAAGCAAGTTTTTAAGCTGCATATGGATGAATATAAGGGTACACACGGCGACCAAATTCATGGACGTTGGTTTATATGGGAATCCGACCATTAAGAATTTCAAATGGTGATCACCACTAAGAACAAGAGGGGGGAACTGATTGATACACTACTGCAAGACAGGGGCAATAGCAACGGTAAAACACCCCATTCGCACCGGTATTTTGACCCTTTGAAATACTGATGCGTAAGTATAGCGGTGTACCATGGGAAGTTATAGGCACCGGTATACTATACCAGTGCTAAAATGTGCCCATAACTTTCCATGGTACATCGCTATAGTTACACACCGGTATTTTAGAGGGCAAAAATGCTGGTTCGAATGGGGTATTTTACCGGTTCTATTGCCCCTGGTGATCAATATAAAAAAATGAGCACCGGGCTGTTTATTTTTAATTAAATATTTAGAATCAAAATATTTATTAGAACACAAAAAATGTACTAAAATATAGACAAAATGTGAATTGAATTCAATTAATACTCAATACTACTAATCAACTAAGGTCGTTAAAACTAACTCGTATCAATCTACACTAATATAAAAAAAAGTGCTTATAACCAAGGTAGCTACATCGATTACAAAAAGTCGGAGACTTTCTTCTGTCTTGATCTCCATATCCACCCTACTTAGTGAAAAAGCAAGCACTCCAAGTTCATTAAAAACTTGCTTGACAAAATTTAAAGGAGTAACACTTTGATATAAAATTAAGAAGAGTTAGTCAAAATCCCCGCACACAAAAATATATCCAAACTACAAATAAGAAAGACTTACCGATGAAGAGCATGCCCAATAAGTAATTAAAGCTTCTAAAAATGTTTGAACTCAGATTGATAGCAGATGAATCCTACAAATCAGAAACGTTTGAAGCAGTGAAATTCTAAAAAATAATCACACTAAAATATATATATATATATACACACACAAACACAAACAGAGAGAGCTGAGAACAACCTTATTCGCAGAGGAAAACACACAAATCAATGCTAATGAAGACTACACAAGAAGATGGTGACAAATATAAAGCACGAAAGTGAACAAACCATTTGGCCTTACTTAGCACTTTTCTTAATCTCGTCAATAAGTTTCTTCTCCTGTGTCTGTAGACTTTGCCTCTCCCTCTCTCTATATCTCAAATTGATCGATCCAGCATGCGCTTATTCTCCTGCAACAGCTCTGAAAATTACAAAAAATTACTTAATTTACACATAACTGCCATTTAGCAACCAATAATCCCAAATTTGAACCTGGCTTTTTCTAATTTCTCAACACCTAAGTCAACTCAGTTTTTGAAGGGAGCATGCATGAGGGTATCACAGTAATAAAAATATAAACCCGTGGGATTTTTTCTCTTGCTGAAGAGGAGAATTATGGTAATGGATGACGCAACTCCTGATTCACCATCACTTGACCCTCCACCACACTCTAACCCGGCCTTATGAATTATTGGATCAAATTCAAGTGTGTGAATGAAGAAAATGGAGAAGAACAGCCAATCCATAAGAACATGTTGGTATGCCTTGAATACGTATTAGCCGCTTCGACAGGTTGGTGCGGGGGTCTCGCTTGTTCTTTCTCGGTATTCCGCACAACAGAACATAAAGCAGAGAAAATGTTCCAAACCTAAACACTAAACAAATTAATTAATCAAGTAGAAAAATGCAAATCTCAAATTATCCTAATTAGATCTCCAAGAACATGATATGAATCTACATTACCTTGTAATAAGTAGTGCCATCTTCTTCAACTACCCCCTTATCAAACTCGTACTTCAAATTCTACAACCACATTGCAATGAAACAATTTCGAATTTAATCTCAGCAAATC
This sequence comes from Rubia tinctorum, assembly GCA_032355605.1. Classification (NCBI taxonomy): domain Eukaryota; kingdom Viridiplantae; phylum Streptophyta; class Magnoliopsida; order Gentianales; family Rubiaceae; genus Rubia; species Rubia tinctorum. Next base: position 8,028,082 of record JAULKM010000001.1, read on the forward strand.
CCCAAATCGGTAATCAAAAAAATCCATTAGAATCATGAGCAGATGAAGTGATGAGAATGCAGTCCACTCGGGCTTTAGTGATGTTAATTTCTTCATTTACGATGCCCTTGACCGTCCTCTAAGCAAGTAAAGTCCACTGCACAACATAATCAATCCATGGCAGGAGGAGATCTTCAATTCGAGTGTTTTAAATTTCTTTGAAAAATCATGTGCGGCGGCAGAGGGTTCAGTTCCGGTGGTGATGAGGCATCGTCAAGTGTCGCCATGGTGGGTAGGGATGAAAATGGTAGAGGTTGCCCGGATTTGAGGTCGCCAAGGGTGGGTAGAGATGGAGGTCTCGGGGGCATGTCGGTGGAGGCGGAGAGAGTGTATGGTGGTGAAGGTTGGGAGGGATGATGAGGTGGGAATAGAATTAGGGTTTCATATTATATATATAGCAATAAATTTTAATGGCTGAGATTAAATCAACAAATGAAATGAATGGTTCAGATGAAATCAAGTTGGCCTTTTTTACTTTTTTTTAAGTACCTAGCACCGGTATGAATTGGACAATATTAGTGCCTATGTGTGTGAAAAGCAGCTGCTTAGGGATGATTTAAATGGCTTTTTTTCTTCTTTATTTTTGGAACCCGAGAGAAAACCCGCGAGATTTTTTCTAAGTACCAAGCACCGGTATGAATTGGACAATACTGGTGCTTATGTACATAATAAGCACCTGCTTAGGTCTGCTTTAAATGTGTATTTCCCCTTTCTTTTTGGAACCCGAGAGCAATCCCACGAGATTTTTTCTAAGTACCTAGCACCGATACAAATACCGGCTCCTAATAACAAATACCGGTGCAAACTCCAATATTTTAAAATTTTAATCAATCCCTCCAAAATTTAAAAATACATTTTCCCGCCATGCTTGGAGGTGGAAAATCACAAAATTGAAGATACTAATACACAATTAAATAAGAGACGGTTGTGTGTTCAAAATTTGGGTTACAATGGATGAACGGAAGCGTCTCTAAAATATTTATAGAAAATTTTGCTATGGCCCAAAAATTCGTTACGACATTATCTTTCTCTAAAAAAATACATGATTTAAAATGCATGATTTTTTTATTCATGCATAAATATAGAAGTAGAAAATAAATTATTTTTTGGTCCAGTGTTGGAAAGCGCTAATACATGTTCGAAACTAACTTATATTTGATTATTTAGAAGTAAGAAAGAGAAATTGTAAAGAATTACACATATGTTCTTGTGCCCGATCGTTGGTAAATATTTTGTTATGGACTTGAAAAATACAATGGGGGTGTATAGGGTAGCATCACGTTCGAACGGATTTCAATTTGGAGTTATGAGTAAAGTTTTTACATTTTGTACTTGGGTCCCTCCAAGAAAGTTGGAGTTGCCGAATCACGAAACTGGTCACACCAAAATGCAATTCAATAATATACGATTGCGAATTTACGATTTGAGTATGTACGGGTGAACGAAAAAGCTTCTAAAGTCAACATTGATTACATCTACACAATCTTGAAAAATTACACTATGACCCAAATTTGTGTTACCCTATCATCAGTTGCTCTCAAATATACTCCCTCCATCCCATAAGTAATTGCATAATTTCTTTTTCACGGTCTTCAATGAGCACTTTTGACTGTAAATATCTTTAGTTACGTATAATAATATCGCATAAAAAATTAATATTTAAAAAATAGTTGTTTAGATGAATCTAACAATATCTCACATGATATTTTTGTTATATATAGATTTATTTTTTATTAACGGTGAAAGTTTTCAAAGTTTAACTCCCAAAAAGCAATTGTGCAATTACTTATGGGACAGGGAGAGAGTATTTTTTTTGTTATTCTTGCGAAAATATAGAAATATTAAATAGGGTGAACGACTTGGGAGGCTCCCGAACTCCCTCCAACGTCCCCTTTTAGTCCCTTATCTTTTTATTTGAATATTTTTAGCCCTTCAACTGACAAAACTGTTAAATCGTGACCCTTCCGTCCATTCAAAGAGTTAACTAATAGTCAAACGTAAATTATAAGGGTAAAATAGTAATTTATCATCATCTTTTTTATTTTCCCTTTTCTTTCCTTTTTCTCCTTTTCCTCCTTTTCTCATTTTCTTTTCTGTTCTCCTTTTCTCCTTTTCGAGCAGTGCCACATGCTCCATTTTTCTTCCCCCGAGGGTTTCAACATCGTCTGCTTCTTTACTCTCGTCGGTGAGCATCTCTGAAACCCTCAACGTCACTATCGGGAGGCTGATTTCATTGTTCATATGACTCTGAAAGCATCGGCGTCACCATTGACGTCACCTCGGCGTCATCATCTGAAACCCCCATCTCCATCGTTCCCCTGAACAACTTGGGAGGCCCTGATTTCACTGTTGGGATTGGTTTCTTGTGGGAAAAGCGAGTGGAGATGGCGGCGCGGGTTCCTGTGCCAGTGGGAAGGAGAATATATGGTGGTGGTGGACTAGCTGGCGGAGGATAGGTGGTGGTGGCGAGCTGGCGTGGTGAGGTGGCGGCAGGCGGCGAAGGACGACATAGGTGAGGAGGAAGACGGTGGCAGGAAAATGAAATTAGAAAATTAGAAAAAAATTAGGAAATAAAGAAAATAGAAAAGGAAATAAGGAAAATAGAAAAGGAAAAATAAAAACAGGAAAAAAAGGATAAAAGAAAATGCGAAAAGGAAAATGTGAAATTGCTCATTTGCCCTTAAAATTAATGTTTTTGACCAAAATAAAAGCTTTGACCAGACGGAAGGGCCACGATTTAACAGTTTTGTCAGTTAAGAGGCTAAAAATATTCAAAAAAATAAGGGGCTAAAAGGGAACAATGGAGGGAGTTCAAGGGTCTCCCAAGTCGTTCGCCTTTTTAAATAAATGAAGTTTTTGCCGCAATATTGGAAAGCGTTAGTACATGTTCTCGAGTAACTTAGACTTGAATACTTAGAAGTAATAAAGGAAATCGGAAAGGATTGCATATATGTTCTTGTACCCGATTGTTGATAAATATTCTTGACGAACTTGGAAATACAATGGGGTATATAGGGACGCATCATGTTCGAGCAGATTTGAATTTCGAGTCACGAGTAAAGTTTTTTACTTTTGGCACTTAGGTCCCTCCAAGAAAGTTGGAGTTGTCGAATCACGAAATTGACGACACTAAAATGCAGTTCAATAATACTCCCTTCGTCCCATAAGTAATTGCACAATTGTTTTTTGGGAGTCAAACTTTGTAAATTTTGATCGTTGATAAAAATAAATCTATACATAATAAAAATATCATGTGAGATACTGTTAGATTCATGTAAACATCTATTTTTAAAATATTAATTTTTTATGCAGTATTATTGTAGGTAACTAAAAATATTTACAGCCTAACGTACTATTGAAGACCGTGAAAAGGCAATTATGCAATTACTTATGGGACTGAGGGAGTATATGATTGCGAATTTGCTATTTGGGCATGTATGAGTGAATGAAAGGGTCTCTAAAGTCAATATTGATTACTTCTACACAGTTTTACAAAATTACACTATGGCTCAAAATTGTGTTACCCTTTCATCTATTACTCCAAAATATATGATTTTTGTTATTTTTGCAAAAATATATAAATATTAAATAAATAAAATTTTCGATGAAATGTTGGAAAACACTAATAAACATTCTAGAGTAATTTAGAGGTGGTTATATAGAATTGCATTTAATGCAATTCTAGCACCAGTATATTATCCTCGATACCGGTGCTAGCTATTTTTGCACTAAATTTTACCAGCCAAAATTACTATTGCATGTCATAGGCACCGGTATATGTCATTTATCCCTATACCGATGCTAAAAATTTATCAACCCAAACATATTTCCTTCTTAGGCACTAGTATCTCGAACTGGTAATCTGAGAACTGATGCTGGATTTATTCATAGGCACCAGTATTTTAGTTTATTGTCCCCTTAGTGGTGCATATGTTATCTATAACATCGGTATTGCTCTGCCAGCAATAAATACCAGTGCATATGTACCTATTTTCTATTAGTGATAGTATAAGTGGATGTAGCATAATCACAGGGTCGGTGGGAGAGAGGGGAGGGGGTGAGTGGTATAGCATAAACATGTTCATATCGACAATGTGGCGGTGTTGATGCTCAACCCAACCGTTCTGCTCAAGATTATATGGGCGGTAGGTAAAACCAAAGGAACCAGGAATGATCATCAAGGAAAAGAGCATAATAAGAGCAATCATTAGCAGATAAAATATTAGAGGACCCCATAAATCACAATGAACTATATCAAGTACATTGACAACACATTTATCATTTTTATGAAAAGACAAGTCTTTCCCTTTATCCTTTTCACACGCATCACAAATGGTGGGTTTAGGCAAAACAAATGGGACGGATAAAGAGCCAAAAGCACGCAAAACGGAAATCATTTAAAAAATAATCATTTTTGCCTAAATTAAAAAGTTGATGGAATTGAATTGAATTTTATTTTATATTAACAACTGAATAATAACAATTATTTACTAAATATAAATTAAAATCAAACAGTTGATATAAATAATAAATCAAATAAATCCATTGAAACAGACGACACCTGACGTCCGTTTCACAAACATAGCCATTAACACAAGTAATACTTTCATCGACTTGATATATGTCATCTATTTAGTTATGTATATCAATAGGTACTTCTTGTGCTTTTTTACTTGCTCCTTTTTCTTTACAAGTAATTTATGTTTGTATTTTCTTGTTGGACGACAAATAAATGTCCATTTTGCATTGATAGGATACACTATATAAATATATTGTGAGCGTGACAGATAAAGCCATGCAACAAATTTAAGTTGCCATGAAAGTACATGAATGGGTGTGATTATACACTTCCTGCCTTCTCCTAAAACTAATATTTGAATCAATTTTTATCTAAATTAAAATGTGTGAAGATATTTGAGTAACTATAATGAAACTTATAATAATGAATAGGTGGAAATTTATTATTTATTTATCTGAAAAGGAAATTCGACAATATAAATTGAAAAGTTTAATGATACTAGAAAAAGATAGAGTTCCAGAAAAGACAATACTTATGGAACAATCACTAAATATTTGAATTTGAATATTGTATTTTTAATTTAAATATTGTAACTTATAAGTTATAATGTAACCATGTATTATGACATGTTTGATAGAGAAAATACAAAAAATGTCACATATTTTTCAAAGTTTAAATACCATATATAAATTATAATATTTAATTAAAAATACAATATTAATAGGACAAAGTCTTGGAAAAAAACAATCTTTCCATAGACATATGAAAAAATATGGTTGAATTAGACTTATAGAAAGGTAAAGGGTTTTAGTTTCAATATAAAAAGTTTATTATTTATGCAATGTGTGGTAGTTATAAGTTTATGATCCAATTAATGCATCTCGAAAATTTTATCTTGATTTCTTTGAATTTGTAGTTTAAACCTTAATTTTTTTCATAATTTATGGAAATACCATATTTCAAAAGATGAACTCTATTAATCATTGCTCCATAAATGAAAAAAAGCCACTCTTCAGCAAACCATTTCCTAGAAAAATGAAGGGAGTAACCATAATATTCCCCCTCTTTCTTCGAGTTTGAGATCCTTTTCTTTTTTTGCTTGTTTTTATGAGTTTGACATATTTTTATTTTCACACATTTTTCTTTCTTGGTAAAATTCTTTCAATTTTATTAGCTCATTTTATTTTTCTTACTAAATTTAATTTCATCCACTCATTTCATTCATCATAAATTCAAACACTGAAAATTACGGTACCAAACCCATAGAAACAGAGAAACAGAGGGAGCCACAGTGTGGGAATTTTCGGGTTAAGTATCTGGTTAAATGATTCATGATCATGGGTTCAAATTCTCTGGCAGTCACAGTGTAAAATTTTCCTCCTTTTGGAGGGCTTGTAGGCACCAGAATGTGACCACCAGATGAGTGACACTTAAGCACCGTGATTTACATTCTTATCAATCTGCGCTATTGGGATGATGGGGTTTTGAGGACGAGAGATTTCTCCTTTTGCTCCAGATAAATAGAGGGAATACTCTATGGCAATTGGTAAGATCCAAAATTGTTTCCTTCCAAGCTTTTTACTTGGTGAAGAATTGCCACCCTTCTTTTATGTACCCACTTTGATGAAAAGCAAAAGCATAGAGAGAAAAGTAGAGAAAGAAAGAAAAGGGAGAAAACAATAAAGAGAGTAAAGAAAGTGAGAGAAACTCCATGATTTCAAAACACTCCCTCTCTCCTCTCTTCTTCATCATAGACTTTGCGAAAGTCGTTCCTCCATTTCTCTCTTCCTTCCTACACCTCAATCAAACCCTATGAAGACCTCTAAAAACTTTTCCACAAAGCTTTGATTTTTTCCCCTTTTTTTTAAATCACCTTTCCAAGTAAGTCTTCTTCAACCAATTTAAAGTGGCAAAGTAGTGTGAGTAAGTAAAAATAAATAACAAGCCTTCATCAAGGATGAATAGAGGCCATGTTTTGCAGAGCTCGCCGGTTCAGCAAATGATGGCGGCCGGAAGTCCAGCTGGCTGGTGGAACATCAACAACATGAGGGCGGCTTCTTCGGCTGCGCAGCCACCCCAACAACCTTCTCAACAGCCTATGTCTGATCCGTTAATCCCTAATAACTCCTCTCAGTTCATTCCTACACTTCCTTCATGGGCTGATCATAGCCAAGAGATGCCTGAATCTTGGAGTCAACTGCTCTTGTAATATCTCTTTTTCCTTCTCTCTCTATATATATATATGTTCGCTGAACCAGTATAGCTATAGATTGCGAGCTGAGCTGGTCGCACTCTATAGCTAAATACTGCGAGCTAACTGGCATCCAGCTAGCTCATGCAGTCGGTGGCCGGAACCAGCCTCAAAATTTAGGATGGGTTTTGTAATTTGTATATAGTCTTAACAAATTTTTTTTTGAGGTAATAGGGCAAAACACCCATTTTTACTAACCTTAATTACACAAGGCTTCACCTCTGCATGCAAGATTTTTTGCTTAGTTGGTTTCTTGCTTTTGCAACTATATACTCACTTCTTTTCAATACTAAACACAAAGTATTAAAATATGATTTTTTTCCAATATTGGCATGGTTAGTTTTCAAGGTAGTTGCAATAATTCTAAAGAGTAAAGCAGTTTTGAAATGGGATTTTTATTTTGTTTTGTTTTGTTCAATAGGGGTGGATTGGTGAGCGAAGAAGAACATAAGACGGGAGCTATGGAGGCGGCGAAGAAGATGGCGTCGGAGAATTGGGAAGAACAAGTACTGTTGCAGCAGCAGCAGCAGCCGCCGCCTCAGAGCGAAAACTCGTCAGTAAATGGTTACAATTTATACGAAAACGCCGAATTCCATGCTTCTGCAGTAGGAAGATCATGGTCTCAAATGATTCCAGTTTCATCTCCCAACTCGTGTGTCACCACTTTGAGCAGCAACATGCTCGATTTTTCGAGCAACAAGTCACCCGAACCCGGGAGGCACCCCGCCCTCCCAGATCCCTCCCCAGAGGTACAGATTAAGAGTCGTGTTTGTAATACTGTTTCGATCGAGAACGGTTCATTTCTTTCATTCCAGAATAAGAGTCGTGTTTGTAATCCTGTTCCGAGAGCAACTCGAATTTTATTCATTCTTATAATTAGTTTGTGTGTTTGAAGTGTAACAGCACAGGTGGGGCTGCCAAGAAAGCTAGGGTTCAGCCATCTTCTTCAACCCAGTCATCATTCAAGGTTTGAAATTAATGAGAATGAAAATGATCGAATATCTTTCCAAGTCCCACAGAACGTTTAAATTTCTTGCACTTGTTCCCTTAGCCGTAAAACTATCTCTATCACATTAAAACTTTGGACTAAAATCGTTGTCTTTACTCATTGTCCATTTCTTGAGCTGTTATGATTCTTTTCTTATCTCTCTTTTCTTTTTTCATCACGAATCACATCCACACAGGAGAAAAACATTTCAGAATATGCACACAAAAAAGCTGAATTTTTTTATATTTAGTAATTCTGATGAGTTTACAAAATGTTACAGGTGAGGAAAGAAAAGCTTGGGGACAGAATAACAGCCCTTCACCAGCTAGTTTCCCCTTTTGGGAAGGTAATTAAGTGAACTAATAAGGTCACTAATTGTACTTATATGGTAATCTTTTAGCTTTTTTTTCCTTTAAGCATAAATGCAGGGATTAATATAGTATTAGTGACAGAATATTATTCTTTGCTGCTTTTGCATTGTTTTTTTTTTGGCAGACTGACACGGCATCTGTGTTGTTAGAGGCTATTGGATACATTAGATTCCTTCAGAGTCAAATTGAGGTGATGTTTCTATTCCGTATTTCAATATTTCTACACAAACTACCATCCATTAATTCACCAACATTTAAATGAATTCATATCAATGTGAAAGCTCTGTGTGAGTCACATTTTCACGCCTTGGGTAGTTTTTTCCAGTAACTTTTTCAGGTTTCTTTTAGACTTTAGCGTGCTTTTAGGAATTTTCAGTCAAAAGGAATTAAAAGAAAACAAAAATATTCCTCTTTACCGATATATTCTCTCCCCCGCCTTCAATGCAGGCTCTCAGTTTACCCTACCTGGCCACCAGTAAATCAGGGAATAACCCCAGGCGTCAACACCACCATGTGAGTATTTAATAATAGATATGGGAATTGACAGATGCAAATACGTTACATGTGATAGATGTTGGGACTGACAGATGCAAATACGTTACATCTCAAAGTACATTTTTTAATGAATTTTTACCTCAAGAATGAATACATCTTTTTGTTACATTCTGAATCTAGGTCTGGAGTTTGCATGTGAAGTACTGACATGAGAATGTAGAAATAAGACATTATTTGATTGATGCATGATTGTCTTGATCCAATTGATCAGGTTCAAGGTGGGGAGAGGAATTGTTTATTCCCTGAAGACCCTGGGCAGGTAGCCTTTATTTTGACCCTTTTTTTCTTTAGAAAGTGTTCATTTCGATGCATATAAACAAAATGTGCCCGATTTTAAAAACACGACTCTTCACGTGAAACAGACAAACGTAAATTCACGTTTAAGCATTTATAAATCGATAGTTTCCTAAGAACGGATCATGATCGCATGATTCGCATTTTTTCATGCAGCTGCTGAACGAGAACTGCATGAAGAGGAAGAAGGCAGTCTCCGATCAGGTATTGAAGTTGAATCAATTATATCAAATTATACATATTATTCACCCACAAACACACACTGAACATACTAACTTTCACCCTAGGGTTCTGAGGAGGAGGAGGCAAAGGACTTGAGGAGTAGAGGGCTGTGCCTGGTTCCCATTTCTTGCACGCTGCAAGTCGAGAGTGACAATGGGGCGGATTATTGGGCCCCGGCTCTCGGGGGTGGCGGTTTCCGATGAACTGTTTTGGTGGCCGGCCAATCGGTCAACGGCAGCTAGCTAGTTTTCACAATTAATAGTAATTGATTAGGAGATGATATAACATCATGAGCAGCCAATCTGCTGGATAAAAAGGGTATTAAGGTTGATTGCTCATGATGCTATGCATCCATGTATTTTTCCTTCATTTCGTGTGCTGTAACACAATAATAATATTTACGCCCATCTGCAAATTAAAATTCAGCCCCTGATATACCAGAACTAAACATAATTTCTGAATATTATAGTATTATAATGTAGAATTTAATTATAGAATAAAAGGAGTGAATCGTAATATCGAATTTTGTGACAATTGACCATTCGACATAGAGTACTTGAAAAATAAAATGGTAAAGGTCGAGTCATAATAATTTCGTGTGTTGGTAAAACATGTAAGTGTGAATAAATAAAAGAATGGAATCCATAAATTACAAACATATTGATACAGTTCTTACTTTCTAATGATTTTAGGTGTAGCAAGAAAATAAAAATGATCAATAAAATCGGAAAATAAACATAGTTAAGGGTTACATTTGCAATGTTATGGAGAAAATAAGTTAATAAAAATAGAATGGCTCTCTTAAGAGCTAGTCAGCCCATAAGTTTATGGACTACTCACTGAATTTTTTACTTAAATTACATACTAAATTTAAAATTTTAAAAATGTATTTTATATTTTATATTATACAGTATATGTTTATATTTTCACATTCAAATACATATTATTAATTGTTTTAATTTTTAAAATTTTAATTTTATTAAAAAAAATTACAACATTTAATGTAAAAAAAATTAGGGGCCCTATCCATAAGGTTATGGACAAACCACCTCTCCTAAGACTTTCTCATAAAAATAATGTGTGTGTATATATATATATATAGAGAAACTAATCGATTGGTGCCAAGCTTTCTCCTATGAAGGTTAATTAGTGTTCTTAAATACTAAAATTCACAATTTGACATGTTTTTCAATCCTTGATTAATTTCACTATCTATTTTATTTAAATGGAAATACATAACTCTTGCCAAGTGAAAATGAAAATTTCCATGTCGAGGAAATATTTTTGAGTATCAAACTCTCAAAATTAGTCTATTTTGATTATACTAACTATAATATTTACGCATGAGACGAATATAGATGCGTTCTAATTAAACTTAGTGTCACATCTTAGATATAGTAGCAATTAGTTTGCAGTGTCTCAGAAAGAACTATACGTGTAAGAGATAGGAAGTATTGAGAAAAAATAAGGAAGAAAGCGAGAAGAATTTCTTTTAAAAATAGCGTTATACTGTCTATTCTAAATTTATTATAGGCATGGTTTTGAGAAAAACTGTCTTCAGGTTTAATTAGAATAATAGAAACGTAAAAAGTTTCAGTTGCAATATTAAAATTTTACTATGCAATGTGTAGTAATTATAAGTTTATGTCCCAATTAATGTTATCCAAAATTTTTATTTTCATTTCTTCTAATTTGCAATTTAAACCTCAGTTTTTCTATAATTTATGAAAAAATCGTCTTTCAAGAGACAGGCTCTTCATTATGTATAAACTTTTATATGTATTACATATAAGAAAATTATCTACTATTACATAAACATATTCTTGCCTTTTTTGTTGTCAACCATACATCATTACATTTATAGGTACTCCTACCAAAAGAAACAAATAGAAAAATGTACTCTTTCTCTAAAGCTAAATTAGAATAGAGAATTTGCACCCCTACCCTTCCTTTATAAAAGAATTGGGTTCTCCTTTGAAAAGGGAAAATGGAATTTAATAGTAAAAGGAGGCATAAAAAGCTCACAAGGAGATTAGTGTAGATAAAAAGGGAAGGTCCCAACTAATTAGTAGTTCATGACAAACTGTTTGGCCAGGACAATACAGGTGTAGTTTTTGTAGGAGACATCATCCACGCTATGAAGCCTATCATGGTTCAATTCAAGAAGTTGGACCGGCAAAACATGGGAGATCATACTCCCCCCAAAATATATACTCCCACCATCCCATCAATTGTTGGTTAATTATTTTTTTAGTTTTTCAATAATCATGTTTAACTGTTAATATCTCTAACTACATATAATACTTTCAAATGAAAAATTGATATTTAGAAAATAGATGTTAAAATAAATTTAACAAGATCTCACGTGATATTTTCATTTTATTTACTCCCTCTGTCCCACTTCAATATTCAGAAAGAAAAATTGAGGTGGTATTTTTGTACAGTAAAAAGAGGACTGAAAAGCTGGCCAAATCTACCATTGAACTGATTGAAAAGGTGGATTTTGTCCCCTATGGACAATGCCGAATTTGAATTTAAAAATCTGACATTTATATGTGTTTTACTGACTAACAGTTCCCTCCAAAAACTCTAATTTGCCTCCAAAATTTAAAATTTATAAAAGGCTCCAAAAAGCAGAAACTTTTACACATTGAAATCCGTGTCCCTAGACTTCCTACTAGGGATGATCATGGGTCGGGTCTGGGTCGGGTCTAATAAGACCCTGACCCGACCCTAAGAAAATTTAGTTAGACCCAAACCCGACCCGAACCCGTAGGGTCTGAAAATTTTAGACCCTTACCCAAACTCGGTGGGTCTAAACGGGTTTTGGGTCCAAAACGTGTCCTAAATGGGTCTAATATTCTATTTTTCTTCACTAAATTAAATATATATTATCTTAAATGCAAATAATTGAAGTTCGATATGTATTAGAATTATTTTTTCAAGACAACAAAATATACAATACATATTATTTGTTGAAATTGAAATAAACATACAAAGAGAATATGAAAGTAATTTAGAAATTTGGGTAAAATTATATATAGTTAGACTTATATGGGTCTATGGGTCTGGGTCTGGGTTTTAGTATCTTAGACCCGGACCCGTATCTAAAAATTTAGACCCGGACCCAATGGGTCTAAATACCCGACCCAATGGGTCTAGACCCTATGGGTCTGGGTCGAGTTCTAGACCCATGATCATCCCTAGGGTCGGGTCTAATAAGACTCAGACTCGACCCTAAGAAAATTTAGTTAGACCCGGACCCGTAGGGTCTGAAAATTTTAGACCCGTACCCAGACCCGATGGATCCAAAACGGGTCTTGGGTCCAAAATGGGTCTAATATTTTATTTTTCTTCATTATATAAAATATATATTATTTTAAATGCATATAATTGAAGTTCAATATATACTAGAATTATTTTTCAAGATAACAAAATATACAATATGTATTATTTGTTGAATTTGAAATAAAATACAAAGAAAATATGAAAGTAATTTAGAAATTTGGGTAAAATTATATATACTTAGTCATATATGGGTCTACGGGTTGGGTCTGGGTCTTAGTATTTTAGACCCGGACCCATATCTAAAAATTTAGACCCATACCCGGACCCGAACCCGAATCCGAACCCGATGGGTCTAATTTTTTGGACCCATACCCGACCCAATGGGTCTAGAACCTGTGGGTCTGGGTCGGGTTCTAGACCCATGATCATCCCTACTTCCTACCTCTATAAAACAAAAACAACGTTCATTCCCCTGCTATAACAGCATTAAATGCCCAAAAAAATCTCTTTGGCCAGTTCTTTGAAGAATTAGCCCTTTTCAACCTTGGGTACCTCAAATTTTTCATCTCCATTGAGCCTTTAATGCAATAGGGGTTGTGATGGTAGGTCACAATTTAACCGGTGAGAAAAGGCAGGAAATAGCTTAGTTTCTACTTCAACAAAATCAGTTAGGTGTTCTCCGGCACAACAGGCACCTTGAGGCAGCAGCTCAATGGGGGAGGGGGGGGGGGATTTACCACATGCACAATCAGCTTCATATGGGCTAGAGTAAGGCAGCAGATTGCTTGATATGATGGTCACAAAAACCTTTGCTTTGCTCTGATACCAACTGATATGGATCTCTTTACGAAAACTTTGGATTGCGGAATTTTGATGGTTTCTTGACTGTAGCAAAGGTAATTTCACCCACCTTTACACAGCTGCACAAACTATTTACTAACAAAATCGTAGGATTAGCTCACAAATTTGAAGGGTATTGCTAACTCAATTAACCCGCAAGATTAAGCAACAATGGATTGCTCGCAAGCAAAGAGTAATAACTCAAATTGTGAATGTATGATTAATAAAATGATGTAAAATTTATTGGAAAATCGAGGTTATGCTACTAAAGGTCCATTAAAATGTTTAAAATCATCCTCTATTTATGGTACAAAGGTATGACTTTCAAGAATACAAAGAAGACAAGGATTTGGTAATTCCTGTCAGAAAATGGAAAGACTTGTGACAGTTTAAAAAAGCTAAAATTATATCTAACTAAAATACCTAATTTAAATCTAGATGACCACATTCATCCAAGTAAATCAATCTAAATATTGGTTGAATTCTTGAATGAATCTGCCATACCTAAACCTACCAAATCTATTTCTAATGAAATCAAAATTGAATATTCTAAACCCTAAAATAAAATATAATTGAAACTCTTCTAAGCCAACATGGTCGAGTTTATGAGCTTTATTCATAATAATAAAAATAAACTAAAATGATCCCACTACATCATTAAAAATAACCACTAGGAAAAAGAGTATAAAAATACTAAACCAAGAAATTGTAATAAAATGATATTTTGATATCGTATTATTACTGTTGGGGAAACTGTGACAGCAAGGTCTAAGAGACATGGGAGGCCATGTCCAATGAAAAAACTCATCGACATTGAGGCATTAATGGTCTTACCACTGAGCAAAAGGCGAACTTGCAGAAACACTGTTATTGGCCTTCATATTGGTAAAAGCACGGTCCATCGTGTTCTAACAAACAAAGAGATAAGGAGACACACAAATGCAATCATCATTTCTTATCAGCAAATGCAAAACTAAAAAGGATGGAGTGGTGTTTGTCAAAGATTGAGTGCAACATGCAGTTCAAGGATATACACAACATCATTCATATTGATGAGAGATGGTTCTACCTTACTGAACCTACTACAAGGTACTTACTAGCCACTAATGAAGTAGAACCATATATAACCCAACATAACAAGCATTACATACCAAAGTAAATGTTTCTATGTGTAAGCCTATATTTGATATTGAGGGTAATTGTGTGTTTGATGGTAAAATTGGTGTCTTCCTCTACACTGAATACATTCCAGCCAAGAATAATAGTATCAATAGGCCTAGGGGAACACTTGTGTTAACACCAATTAAGAAAATAAATAGGGACTACATTAGAAAGAAACTAATTCATAATATTATCCCTGCCATTGAAACTAGATGGCCAAATTGGGCTAGCAAACACATATTCATACAGCAAGACAATGCACCCTGCATTTATTAGAGAACTAGATAATACATGTGGCGATGCATGAATTTATGAACAAAAATATATACTATAACATAATTTATAGTTTAAATTTTTGTCTTATTTATGAGAATTACACATGACGCGGTATTTAAAATAAATTAATTTATCACATAATATTATAATATCCGGTTCTATATTCTTTTTCTTAAAAAAAATGACTCGATCTTTATTCATATATAATATTCAATTATTATATATTTTATACATATAAGAAATATTAACTGTTGTATAGAAAATACTTAAAGTTGTAAAAACTATAGTAATAAAAATATGAAATATCTGTCTGTAATGAATCAATGATCAATTTATTAAACATTTAAAATGATCTATCTTTAAAAAGAAATATCATAAATAATTATAGTTATAAATATAGATATAATATAACATATTACATATAAAATAACAAAATCTAATTTTAAAAGTATGCTAACTAAATTTAATAGCTTAGTTTACTGTTTAAATAATACAGTATGTAAAAAATATGGTAGATACTTCATAACTTAATGGGACCTTATCAAAGAAGACTAAACTATAATAAATATATGATCTAAATTAAACTGTACATGAAATTAAACTTTTATGTAGTTTTACCACCACAATCATATTGAAGTGTTAATCGGTAGAAAGTGAACCACGTGGTAGATACAAATTTACGTGAAGAATGAGTAAATAAGAGAATATTACCAACTTGATTGTGACACTACACAAGGTTCCATTACGAGTACTACACAATCAACCAGGAGATTTCAGTTGGCTGGAAGGTTTGGAAATATCAACCATGCAGTGAAAATCCATATTTTCCTTGCCAACTATTTGAAACTTTCTTTGATGCACTTTGTGTGAATTGATTCACTGCAGTCTGAAATATAATGTTTCGACCATGAAAAAAAATCAATAAGTGCACTATTGAACATACCTTTGGTCACTACTGATCAATAAGTGCACTACTGAACACACTGAAATATAATGTTTTGACCATATGTATCTAGAGAGACAAGTAGTTCTAAGCGATAACATGTTGATAAATGCACTACTGAACATACCTTTGCTCAGTTTATCGCATCATCATCGACCATTAAGAATCAAATCCCCCATCAGAAGCAAAGTATCAAACTTTCCCCTTTCAAATCCAATAACCATTAAATTATGGGGGAAAATTGAAAACCTAGTTCAAGAATTACCCCCTTTCACCTTGAGGAGGTGAAATAATCAAATGGAGTCAAAATTTTGAAGCCCGCTGCCAAGAAGAGGGGGAGACAAGCTTAAACTTTGAAATTTTTTGTTGAACTTCAGAAGTTTCAAAGATTTGTTGTGTCCAATTCTCTTTTAATTGGAGTTTTGTGAAATAGTCTACATTTATGATAGATGCTTTGAGAATTGCAATGGGGATGGATGATTTTTCATCCCAATAAGCACAACTTTGTGTAAAGAAAAAAGGAGAAGGAAAAACTCAAATGAACTTAAACATAATTAGTTTCCAAGTAAAAATAATTATGATTACATTAATTATCAATCTTTTCTGTTTTCAAAGAATATATTTAAAGAAAGACATTAAAGGAGAATAAGCATATGTTTGTGTAAAAAAGGAGAAGGAACGACTAAATGAATCTAGACATACTTAGTTTCCAAGTACAAAGAATTATGACTGCATTAATTATCAATCTTTTCCATTTTCAAATAATATATTTAAAGGAAGACATTAAAGGAGAATAAGCACAACTTTATGTAAAAAAAAAAGGAAGAAGGAACGATTCAAATGAACCTAGACATAGTTAGTTTCCAAGTACAAAAAATTATGATTGCATTAATTGTCAAATTTTTCCGTTTTCAAAGAATGTATTTAAAGGAAAACATTAAAGGAGAATAAGCACAACTTCGTGTAAAAAAAATGAGAGGGAACAACTCAAATGAACCTAGACATAGTTAGTTTCCAAGTACAAAGAATTATAACTGCATTAATTGTCAATTTTTTCCGTTTTTAAAGAATGTATTTAAAGGAAGATATTAAAATTTATTATTGATACATTTTAAATACACAAATTAATTTATTGAATAAATTATTATTTTGAAAATGCTGATGTGGCAAGTTTTGGTAGTGTCATTTGCCAAAATTTTGTGAAGACTGATGTGGTTAAGTGTGGGATACCACTTAAACAAATGGTTGCTCTTTTAGATGATCTCGTATTCAAAACAACAGCCGACTCAAGTGGTTTCAGAATTACCCTAGTGTGTCAGCCACCAAAATCACCTAATGTAAATATCCTAGACCTGGGGTTTTTTTGCGTCCATTCAAAGTTTACAACATGAAATCCCTAACACAAATTCAGAGGGACTTATACAAGATTTTTACCATGCATTTGAAAGATATGACCCTAAAAAACTTGATCTTATTTTCATTTCTTTACAAAATGTCATGATTGAAATCCTTAAAAATAAAGGTGGAAATAACTTCAAATTGCTACATATGGGGAAGTAAAGAATGATGAGGTTGGGCATTTTACACATAATTTGATTGTGGAATCTGAAATAGTGAGTGGTTGTTTAGAAGAAATGACTGCTTTTGGAAGAACAAGGAAAATTCACGATCTACTGCTATGTATGGAGATTGGTTGAAAAGATGTCTTTTCAAGAATTTTGTAGGGTTGTACCATGAAATTTGGTTTTGAAAACATGTTTACAGTGCAACCTTGTAAAATAAGGACAATATTACCCCTGTTTCATTTTGGATGAAAAATGAGAATTATAAATGTACTATATGAATGCAATTTCAGTTTTTAGAAAACATTTCATGCTTTTACAATTTTATTTTTGCAAAAAAAACTCAAGTGAAATGAAAACAACAAATAGCAATCAAAATGACACGGCTGACTAGTCACAAATTAAAACATTCCTACAAATATATACAATACATATGAAAATGTCATCAAAAAGTTCATATTCAACTAAACTTGGTTGCATAAATCGGATATAAGCAGCAAACATCATCATTATTGGCTTTAAACTGCTAATACTCAATCACATTAACTCTAATAATTTCAGGCTGTTTTAAATTAATTTTAGTGCCCCGCCAAGATCAAATCAGTTTTTTTCAAACCGAAAGCATGGCTGCATTTAATTTACTCATTCGTCACAGTTTCATCGCCGATTTCTAACCAACTACATAAACTATGACCTTAAAGTGACACAAGCCTAATGCCCCGCCAAGATCAGTTAAGCATGTTAACCCAACTGCATGGCTGCATTAGTTGTTCGTATACTCATTTACACATTAATAAATCCAACGCTCCACCCCAATCACTCTCTATTCATATTAAAGCACTTGAATCAGATTACACAGCTGAACAATTCCATTTACAACATACATTTCAGAATACAGAGCATACAAATCTGATTATAGCATGCAATTCTATTTATATAGCACAAAAATCATATTAAAGCCCTCCTGCATTTCAGATTATAGGAAGCAACCGGATTATAACATAGATTACAACCAACATGAAGTGTCTCACAAACAAAGAGTTATAAACACAACCAACTTGAAGTGGCTCATACACACACAAGAATAACACACAATTAACATGAAATAGCTCATAAAGATACAAGAATAAACACAACCAACACGACGTGGCTCACAAAAACATAATAAGAAGTAATACAAATAACTTCAAAAGTAGAATTACTACAAACATAGTTTCACAAATAGTCTCATTCTTAAAATCACCACAGTTTCAAAGTTACCCCGAGGGAAATCGCGAACCAAAAGTCCATTAATTAATCATCCAGGTCAATCGAGGCCTGCAAAAACATGAAAGAGTTAGAAAAATATTTACATAAACCGCAAAAAATAACTAAAAGTAGAGGATAGATAAAACCTTATGGGAAAGGGTATTTATTTTTTTGAACTTTTTGGCCCATAGGGATCACAACCATCAGCAATGACCTTCTCATACATTTTATACATTTCCTTATGAACTGCAGAGGTAGCACAAATGCCCTTGGTACAGGGTCTTTTAGTTCTCTCTCTTTGGGGCCAGCTCTCATGGAAATAGCAAGCACCATATTTATAATATCCGAGCTCACCAAATTTGATGTTGCGATAATCAAATTTATCTCCACATTTAGGTGAGACTTCAGAAAACTCATAACCACGATTCTCTGTTTCAGAACCTCAGTTTCAGAGAACGTGGGCCAGGAATCAAAATTAATGGGAGAGAAATGGGTGGCCATGGGAATATCTGAACAGGTGAAGGAGTCACCACAAGGCAGTGAGTCACTCTCAACTTCATTTTGTTTCAGCACCAAGGAGCTGGATGCTCCGACACATGAAACTGGTTTATGAAACTGGAATTTCATAGGGACTGTCAGGGTTAAGCCAGTGGCAAGGGATGACTGCTCGGCCTTAACTCGGTCACCTTTTTCCTTATCTATATGTTATAACAAGATGACACATAATAAACCAACCACACATTAATTTATCAACACAACAACAACCTGTCACTAAGGCAGAAACAAAATTTGTTTCCAAAGTTTGATTGCGAGAGAGAGAGAGAGAGGGAGAGTGTGTGTGTGTGTGCGAGTGTGTGTTTGTGTGAGAATGTGTGCGAGGGTGTGTGTGTGCGAGTGTGTGTTTGTTTGAGAGTGTATGTGTGTGTGCGAGTGTGTGTGCGTGTGCGCGAAGGTGTGTGTGTGCGAGTGTGTGTTTGTTTGAGAGTGTATGTGTGTGTGTGTGTGTGCGAGTGTGTGAGTGTGCACGAGTGTGTGAGTGTATGTGTGAGAGTGAGAGAGAGAGAGAGTCAGTGTGTGTGTGTGTGTGCGTGTGCGTGTACGAGTGTGTGTGTGTGAGAGAGCAAGTGTGTGTATGAGAGTCTATGTGTGTATGTGTGTGCAAGTGTGTGAGTGTGAGTGTGTATGAGAGAGTGTGAGTGTGAGTGTGTGTGTGAGAGTGTGGTGTGTGTGTGTGTGAGGAGAGAGAGTGTGTGTGTGTGTGTGTGTGTCGGAGTTCATGTGAGAATGTGTGTGAGAGTGTTATGTGTGTGTGAGAGAGAGAGGAGAGATAATGTGTGTGAGAGTATTATGTGTGAGAGAGATGGGAGAGAGAGAGAGAGTGTGTGTGTGTGTGTGTGTCGGAGTGTGTGTGTGAGCGAGTGTGAGTGTGTGTGCGAGAAAGAGAGAAGTGTGTCTGTGTGTGCGCGCGCGAGTGTGTGTGCATGTGCGTGAGTGAGTGTGTGTGTGTGTGTGTGTGTGTGTGTGTGTGTCTGAATGTGTGCAAGAGAGTGTGTGTGTGTGTGTTTGAGAGAGAGAAAGAGTGTTTGTGTGTGTGTGCGCGAGTGTGAGTCCCCTCACTTCTTTATATAAGTCAATATTTCCCCCTCTACGAGGATAAATCTATTTTTCATTGTGCGCGATTCTGAGTGTTTGAGTGAGGGAGTGTGTGAATGAGAGAGAGAGAGAGAATGTGTGCGTGTGTGTGTGCTAGAGTTTTTTGTGTGGTTGTGCGCGAGTGTGTGAGTGTGTGTTTGGGCAAATGTGTGAGTGGGAGAGAGAGATCGTCAGTGTGTGTGAGCGTGTGTTTGTGAGAGTGTATGTGTGTGTGGGTGCAAGCGAGTGTGTCTGTGTATGTGCGTGCGAGTGTGTGTGCGCAAGCGAGCGTGTCTGTGTATGTGTGCGCGAGTGTGTGTGTGTGTGTGTGCGTGTGAGCGAGTGTGCGATTGTGTGTGTGCACGGGTGTGTGTGCGCGAGAGAGATACAGAGAGAGAGTGTGTGTGTGTGTGTGTGTGTGTGTTTGCAAGTGTGTGAGTATCTGTGTGAGAGTTAGGGAGAGAGAGAGAGAGAAAGAGTGTATGTGTGTATGTGTGTGCGAGCGTGTGTGTTTGGGGGAGAGAGAGAGAGAGAGAGAGAGAGAGAGAGAGAGTCTATGTGTGTGTGTATGTGTGAAAGTGTGTGTGAGTGTGAGTGAGAATGTGAGTGTGTGTGTGAGAGAGAGAATATGAGTGTGTGAGTGTGTGTG
>JAULKM010000001.1:8062340-8078249 GCA_032355605.1 Rubia tinctorum
GAAATCCGATCTTGGTCGGCCGTGGATGTAGCCAATTGGTGAACCACGTAAATTCTCGGTGTTTTGTTTTTCACTTTTTTTCTTTACTTGTTCTTTCTCGGGTATTCCGCACAACATGATATCAACTGATCATGTAAAACGTTGTTTAAGACTAATCAGATGATTAAGACTAATCCGATGATTATATTGATTTTGTAAGAGAATTAGGCAGTTAGATATATGCATGGAACCACAAAGTTTAAGGTTGTTTTCAAAAGCGTGCATCTCTAGTGAGTAAAGTTACGCACGTATGTGCCATTATTTGGCAGCAATTTATGAAAAATGGTTAGATGTTCACATGAATCTCACTGTAGGAAACCATCAGGAAATGAAGGATGTAGATTAGCAAAGTGTATATAAACACGCAACTGATTGAGATAAATGATGACCCCTTAGAAAAAGAGAAAAAGAAACACAACAATACATGTAATATTATGATTAAGAAGAAATTAAGGACTTTGAGAGAAGAACTTTTTTAATTTTCTCCCTCTTGGTATTTATTATTATCCTCTCTACCTAAGTTCAAAGTTCTTGGATATATTCAGTTCCGATGACAGGATAAATCTTCTTCGAAATTTTAAACTTGTAAAGAAAAGTAGTCAAAATGATTCATTGAATTTGAAGAAAAGACTGTAGAAAGTAAAATGTCACCAATTATTTTTTGTAACAATTCATATAGAGATTTCTAAGATTAAATATAAAAGCATTGGCATAAGCATAGATTACCAAATTATAGATTAAAAAAATACGTGATTTTCTCTACTAGAAAATAAGTATGCTAAATATTAAGGTAAAATTTTGGGAAAAATCGTCTTTTCATAAGAATATGGAAAGAAGTGATTGAATTAGAATTTTAAAAAGGTAAAAGGTTTCAGTTGCAATATTAAAATTTTATTATGTAGCGTGCACTAGGTATACGTTTATGACCCGATTAGTGCAACCTGAAAATTTTATTTTCATTTTTAAAATCTGTAGTTTAAATCTTGGTCTTATGATAATTTATGTAAAGACCGTATTTCAAGAAATGAACTCAAATATTAATCTAAAATAATATAAAATTAAAAGAGTAAAAAGATAAAATCATTCCAATAACATTCATGTGTGTCGTCTTCGAATACACGGTAAAAGTGTGAATTTTACTAATGAATGTGTGGTTGGGATTTGTGTTTTTTTTTTGTGTGTATTCAATAGTACTGGACAATTAAAGTTATTAACATTAAGCTACCGTTATTCACTGCCTCTCAAACTACATTTCATGCGTGATGTTAAAATTAGAGGCGTTGTAATTAAGTGAGATGAACTTTTGATACTCCCTCTGGGACAATCTGCACACTTTTGGTCAACTTCCTCAGACCATGTTTGATTATTGATAACTTTATTTATGTATAATAATAGTGTATTAAAATTTGATGTTTAGAAAATACATCAGAAAGTTGACCAAAAAGTGTGCAGTTTGAACTGGGACAGAGGGAGTACAATATAATAATTAGAAAGTAACTGTAACTTTTGCTTATAAATCTAAAAAAAATATTGACAATGACAGTTACATATAAATAACGTAACCAGGACAAGAGAAAAGGGATAACTGAATAATAGAGCAGCAAAGCAGATCATTTCTGCTAGGACTCTTGCTCAAAGGATGAATAATTCAGAGCAGGCACTTACGGTAGAGAATTAATTTCAAATAATTTCAAATGATGAAGACAAAAGTTGTTTCCAAGAAATGATGACCAGCTGATCATATGACGCACTAAGAATATCAAAAAGAAATTTGCAAGCATGAATCTTGAAAAACAATTAAGAGTTGCAAGAACAAATCCTAGATTTTGGTTCTGCAGTCTAGCAGAGAGAAAATATTCTCAAAAAATGTTATTATGAAAGATAAAATAATGCAAGACGTCCTTAAATACTGTATTGAAACCCTAGAACGATAAAAAATGAAATTTGGAAATAAATCGAAAATAGAACAAAAATAAAAAATAGTAAATTGCCGTTTTGAAACTTTAAACGAGCTCAAATGGCCAAAAAAACCATGCACTACCGTGTAACAATAATTGTTGTAGTACTCGTCGAGATGGGGCCAACGGCACTGCCCTTGCCTGATTCTGACTCTTGACGCAAAAGTAATGCTCAAAACCATATCGAACTTTTGCGGCGATCCATTGCTTTTTCAATTTTCGTCGTCATTCGTCCTGCATCAGTTTACTACTCCTCTGAAGAACTCAATCCCGATTTCTCTCAGGATAGAGAACTTCATCCTCATGATACTCATAAATATCAGCTACATTAAAAGTGTTGGAAATACTCATAGTATCCGAATGAGCAACAACATAAGCATTATCATTAATCTTTCGCAACACCTTAAACGGACCATACCTACGTGGTTTGAGATTACTGTATTTACCAACTGGGAACCGCTCATTGCGCAAGAATACAATCACATCATCACTTTCCTTGAAAACCTTGAGCTTCTTAAGCTTATCAGCTGCCTCCTTATTCTTCTTCCCAGTAGCCTCCAAACGAGCCTTAACAAATTCCTTAGTCTCCAGTCTCCACAATATCCTAGCCAAATTTTCTGCCGACTTGCTAACTCTAGGAACATTTAACAACTCGACCAAATCCACCACATGCTTCGAAACAGTAGTATAAATAAAAGAAAATGGAGATTTTCCCGTAGCTGAATGCACTGCATTGTTATAAGCAAATTCAACCTGAGGCAAAGCTAAATCCCACTGCTTTGGCTTCTCACCAAAGCACTACAAAGCATATTTCACAACGTCTTATTCGTCACCGAAGTATGCCCGTCAGTCTGGGGATGGGCTGCACAACTCTTATTCAAAGCAGTCCCAAACATCCGCCATAAAATAATCCAAAAATGACTAAGGAATTTGTATCCCTGTCTGAAGTAATGGACCTGGGAACTCCATGAAGACGAACAACTTCCCGAAAAACAGCTTCGCAATATTGGACACATTAGCAATCTACTTGCATGCAATAAAGTGTGATATCTTGGAAAACCTGCCCACCACTACGAACACAAAATCCACGTTGGGTACGAGGCAACCCCAACACAAAATCCATAGAAAAGTCTTTCCAAATATCTTCAAGAACAGGTAATGGCATATAAAGACCAGTATTTTGAGACTGGTCTTTAGAAACCTGACAGACATAACACTTTTGGACAATGGTGCTCACGTCCCTCTTCAAATCCGGCCAATAATACCTCTCATCCAAACTAGAAATGGTCTTATTTATCCCTAAATGACCACTAAGACCGCCGCCATGCAAATCTCGAATTAATTTCTCCCTCAACGAAGAGTTGGGGATGCACAACTGATCTCCTTTGAACAGATCGCCATCACGAACATGAAAATCTACTCCATTAATAATGCCCTCATTGCACTTTGCCCATATCTCCTTAAATTAAGCATCTTCCTCATATAGCTCTTTCAGATATTCAAAACCAACTATCTCCCGTGCCAAAGTAATCAACAAAGAAGCCCTCATACTCAACGCATCTGCCTTCTTATTTGACCTTCCTGACTTATGTTGAATAATGAAAAGAAACTTTTGCAGAAAATTGACCCATCGATCAAGCATCTTATTAATCATCTTCTGGCTATGGAGAAACTTAAAATCCTGATGATCAGTGAACGGAATGAACTCCCTCTGAATCAGGTAATGTTCTCACTGTCTAAGAGCTCTAAAAGTAGCATAGAACTCTTAATCAGAATTACTCCACTTCTACCGAGCCTCCGTCAGTTTCTCACTAATATTTGACACTGGTCCCTTCTCCTGGGATAGTACAGCCTCAATCCCTACACCACTAGCATCACATTCCACTTCAAAAATTTATCAAAATCGGGCAAAGCTAACACGGGCGTCGTACACAGCTTTTCCTTGATCAAGGAGAAACTATGCTCCTGCTCAGGACCCCAATGGAATTTTCCTTTCTTCAAACACTCAGTTATGAAAGCAGTCTCATCACTGAAGTTTCAGATGAAATGGCTATAAAACATAGCCATAGCATGGAAACTACGTACCTCCGTTACAGAATTAGGTGTTGGTCATTCGCGGATAGCATGCACCTTATCCTCGCCAACCTGAATCCCATCTTCACCAACAACAAAACCCAGAAAAAGTAACTTGTTAGTGCTGAACGTACACTTTTTCAAGTTAATGTATAACTGATTTTCAAGAAAAACCTGCAACATCTGCCTCAAATGCTCTAAATGCCCCTTTTGGTCTTACTATAAATCAAGATATCATCAAAGTAAACCATCACAAAAGAACCAATGAAAGGGCGTCAAACATTATTCATCAACCTCATAAAGGTACTAGGGGCATTGGACAACCCGAAAGGCATCACCAACCACTCATACAGTCCATCCTTGCTCTTGAAAGCCATCTTCCACTCATCTCCAGGCCTTATACAAATATGATGATATCCACTTTGAAGATTAATTTTTTAAAACACCATTTGACCCGCCAACTCATCAAGCATATCCTCCGATCGAGGAATCAAAACTCGACTCGATATTTGATAGTAATCTTGTTAATTGCCCTACTATCAACACACATCTGCCACTAATTTCCTTTCTTAGGTACAAGAAGAACAGGAACCGCACAAGGACTCATACTCTCACGAATGAACCCCCTCTTTAGCAAGTTTTCAATCTGTTCTCTCATAATCTCATTCTCCTCCGGGCTCATACGATAGTGTGGGAGGTTTGGCAAGCTAGAGTCGGGAACCAAATTAATCTGATGTTGAATATCCCACATAGGAGGTAACTCACTTGGAAGCTCATCACCAGCTAACTACTCGAAATCATTCAAAATTGCCTGCACTTCCACTGGAATCGATGTCTCCTCTTTCTCAGCACTCAGAAACCCCTTCATCACCACATGATAAAACACAGTCAGCTTCAGCAACAACCTCTTCAAGTTCCTCTTCACCTTTTTTCATAACCCGGAAATTCGACCGCTTACTTCCTGCAACATTGTCAAAATGCTGAATAAGAGCCATAGAAATCTCATGCCCACCCTATGCAAACAACATGACGTTGTCACACCCCTTGTGAGTAATGTCATTATCAAACTGCTAAGGCCGTCCCAATAAAACATGGAACACATCCATATCTAACACATTGCATATCTCGTTCTCCCTATAATGCTTCCCAATTGAAATAGAAACACTACAAGTTAATGTCTCCTTAACCTGATTACCCTTACTAACCTAACCTAAGGTATACGGTTTTTCATGAGGCTTAGTGGGTAAGTTCATATATTTAACTAACTCCGCAGAAACAAGGTTTTCAAAACTACCACTATCCACAATTAAATTGTACTACTTTTTATTAATCGAAAAGTGGGTTCTGAAAGATTCTTACGCTGCCCCTCGTCCTTGGATGACAAAAAAGTCTGCTACAACACAATGCTGACTTTCTCAACCGTCCCCTCTTCGGCAAACTCTGCTCCTTCATAATCATCTGTTGCATCATCCTCGCCATCTTCTTCCAGGAGAGCCACGGTCCTCGATGGGCAAACATTCGACATGTGTCCCACACCACCACAACAATAAAGTTTTTCACCACGTGGTTTAGCATACGGGTTACGTTGTGTCTGCATCGGTGTCGTGTTTGGGAACACCTTCATATTCTGCGTGCCACCTAAACCGCCACCACCAGTACCCAGGTTGGATTCCTTGGTTACCACGGTCTTCTCCTTTCTTCCAAAAGACTCGAAATTGCTTTGGGGCTGAAATTTCCTAACGGCAGAAAAACCACCACCTCTGCCACGAGGGGAGTTCTCCATCATCTCTGCTTTCATGGCCAAATTTTGAGCCTCGGTCAGAGTCCACGCTGTATGTAATCCCATCTTCTCCTGAATCGAAGGTTTCAGGACACTAACATACCCAACCACCTTCTGATTCTCATACTCGCCAAGCTCATTGTGTTCTCTGTAACACATGAATTTAGCTGTGTATTCCTGAACTGTCCTCCTTCCTTAAGAACACTCAATGTACAACTTGTGCAAAATCTGCTCGTAATTAGTGGACAAAAATCAATCCAGCATCATCTGCTTCATCTTTCTCTATGATTTGATTGGATTCTTGTTCTGTTTGCGCCTTGAGTCAGCCAGTTTGTCCCACCATACAACAGTCGTACTCTTCAACTTAACCGCGACCATCTTGACTTACTTATCCTCAGGTTTCCATGACCTCAAAAAATTGATCCACATCAATATGCCAATCCAACAACTCCTATACGCCCATGGATCCATAAAACAATGGGATATCAGCCTTAACCCGGTAATCGGGATTGTTTTGTTGATTACCCCGGTTCGTCCCAGTTCCCGTGATGGTTAATTCATCATCCGAACTTAATGAATCATCGACGGTATTCTTCCCCCTCGGATTCATCCTGGGTGATCGCTCGCCATTGCTCAGAGTCTCCACCTGCATGCATCGTCAATGCCTTCATCTGCCTACTCAAAATAGAAAGTGTTGTGGTAATCGCATCCCCTTCCGCCTTAGTTAATGGTTGATCACTCATTGTGAATCAATGGTAAAGGTCAGGGAAAATCCTGCTCTGATACCAATTGACGCTATCAGAATATCAAAGGAGATCTACAAGCACAATCTTGAAGAATAATTAAGAGCTGCAAGCACAAGCCCTAGGTTTTGGTTCTGGGGTCCACCAGAGAAAACATATTCTCAAAAAAAATATTATTTTGAAAGATAAAATCTTGAAATAATACAAGAGATCCTTAAATATTATAATGAAACCCTGGAACGATAAAAAAATCAAAAACAAATCCGAAATAAAACAAAAAGTAAAAAATAGTAAATTACCATTTTAAGGCCTTAAACAAGCTCAAATGGACAAAAAAACACCATGCATCACGGTGTAACAGATGCATTGTTGTACTCGTTGAGATGGTTCCAGCGGCACATGCCTTGCCTGATTCTGACTCTGGACACAAAAGCTCAAAACCGTATCAAACCTTTGTGGCGATCCATCGCTTCTTCAATATTTGCCGTCATTCGTCTTGCATCATAATATATGGCATAGATTTCACTACTCCCCCATCCCAACTAAATTCCACAGAAAAAGAAAGTTGATGATGTAATTTTAGGACGTAAAATTACTAAAATGTCATTCTTCTTCGTTCCATCCCTCTCTCCCCTACCTGCCTATATCCGTCTCTATCCTCCTTTCTCTCCTGCCTCTCTCTTCTTCGTTCCACTTGCCTCAATCTTGGATCTGCGAACGGTGGAAAATCGAAGAAAACCCAGAAATCATCGGAAAATTGAAGAATCAATGAAAATCACCAAAATAGAAAATTTGAGAAAATCCACCAAAATCAAAGAACTGAGAAAAATTAAAGAAAACCCACCCATAAACTGTGTCAGGGAGCTTCATCTTCGACAGTAGATCCTTTGCGAGTGGAAGTGGAGGGAGTTTCAGTCGATTGCGTTAATTTTGGCTTTGAGTTACGGGTGAGGGAGAGGGTTTGAGCGGCGAGCAACTGTTTAAGTTAAAGGCAAGGGAGAGGGTTTGAGCGGAGAACAACGGTTTGTGTTGCAGGTGAGGGAAAGGGATGAGATGAGGGAGAGGATTTTGTGGGTAATGGAGAGGATTCAGACTGAAAGATTGTGTGAATTTGTGTTAGTTTTGAGGAACAGTAAAGTAAAAGTGTGATTTTTTGCGAAAGAATGGTTGTGTAAAATTTTAACTTTTTAGGGATAATTATGTCTTTTGACATGTTGATTTTTTTTTAAAGGAAAAATATGCTGATTTGCGTGGAACGGACTAAAAATAAAAGTCTGCAGAAATGACTGAGACGGAAGGAGTAATAATAAATAAATAATAAATTATATTTTCTCAGTGATACTAGAAATAACATATTCAAAACGAGCAAACCTCCATATTTGTACCCATTTTTCATTGAAATTCACAATTTAATATTCTATTTTTGAGTTTATTCTTAAATGGTACTCATTTTTTTTCAATAATGTTTTGAAAATGTGTTTTTCAATTAAAAGTTGGTGTCATTTTGATTTGAAATGGTACTCAAATTTTGATGAAAGATACCTTTTCAGAACATAAATTTTTTTTAAAAAAAAGTGGATATCAGTGTATGGAACAAATTAAAAAATGGGATACCATACAAAAAAAAATCAATTAAAAGTGGGTCCCATTTAAATATTTTCTCGATTCAAAACACAGAACAAAAAATTGGGAATTGATCAATTTTAGGGTTCTTTATTCTCTAGTGTGGTCCTCTAACTTTTTATAAGATATGCCTAATATAGACTAGCTAGGAGGATTTTATTTAAGT
The DNA here is from genome assembly GCA_032355605.1 of Rubia tinctorum. Classification (NCBI taxonomy): domain Eukaryota; kingdom Viridiplantae; phylum Streptophyta; class Magnoliopsida; order Gentianales; family Rubiaceae; genus Rubia; species Rubia tinctorum. Next base: position 8,070,723 of record JAULKM010000001.1, read on the forward strand.
GTAATTGTGATGGAAATAAGCTTATTTTGGGATTAATATGGATGAAGCTTCTGCTGCTCCCTTGTAACACTTCTATTTGCACTTTTACTTTTTTAAACTTTATTTTCTATCAAAATTTGACCACATATTTGATTAGATTTATGAATAATAATATTATCGTATGATATTGTTCAATTTATCGTAACAAATAGTTTCTAAATATTAACTTTTAATTTACTGTTATTAAATGTATGTAAAGATATTAATGATCAAACATATTTCTTGAATAACATGATAATGATTACAGTGCAAATCTACTTGGACGGATAAAGTATTAAATGTGGCACAATTTATAAATCATAAAACAGCGGAAAACGATTGGTCGAGGAGGACCTGACCAGCAGTCACTTGTGACAAAAAAATGCAACTTGCGGCATTTATTGAAGAAGAGAAGATAGCATAATAACCAGGAAATCGACCATGTGGTGTATTAATTTTCGCATTATTATTGTGTCTCCACACTACTATTTCCGTTTCGTTGGATGTGACATCATAAATTTAGATGTTTAAATTTAAGTGAATAAAATGAGTAAATGTAATTAAATTTAGAAAGGAAAAAGAAAAATGAGTGGATGAAATTGAAGGAATCTTGTCATAAAAGGAAATTGTGTCAAATTCACAAAAACAACCTAAAAAAGAAAGTGTGTCACATCCAATGAAATGAAGAGTACTGTATTTTAACACTATTAGTACAAGACAATTCGTGATATATATGGGTGGTGGGGGGCAATTAATTTATCAAAACCAACAATATGTTACATTTCTTCTGTGTTTGTGGGAACATTTACAGAAAATTTTTAAAACATTTTTATACAAATATACTCCCTCTGTCACAGTTTAAATTGTACAGAATCGTTCACGGTCATTAAGAAATTTGTCTAACCGTTAATATGTTTAACTACGTATAATAAAGACAAACAAAAAGTTAATTTTGAGAAACTACTTGTTATGACGTATCCAACAATATCACATACAATAATATTATTGCTTATATATCTATTCAAATATGCGGTCAAAATTTGATAGAAAATAATGACAAATAGTAAGTGTGCAGATTGATATGGGACAGGGGATATAATATGGTGGGAGGAGAATTAGATGAGATATCCAATCAAACAAATATAAAAATGTCTTTTTGAATTATAAAATTATTCCTAAACGAAATCATATTTATTTTTAAAATAAATTTCTAAATCACACTTTAGATGGAGAGAGTACAATTTAAACATTGAATGCGATGCTTTTGGTACTCAAATCAAAATTAACTAAAATTTTTAAAGATAAAAATTTAGTTAAGATGGAGTTGGTGGAACAATACGGTAAATGAGGGCAACTATTTTGAGTAAAAAAATCACTTTATCCTAAGGCAAAATCTTGGGAAATACGGTATTTCAATAAGTTTATGGAAAGACGGGTTTAATTATAATAATAAAAGGTAAAAGGTATTTGTTGCAATATTGAAGTTTTATTATGCAACGTGTAGTAGTTATAAATTTTATAACCCGGTTCATACAACCCGAAAATTATATCTTAATTTATTCTATTTTACACTTTAAACCTTGATCTTTCCATAATAATCGTAGATAAAAAAATAATTGTAGCACAAGTTTATTTATGCCAAAGAGTATATTTAATCGGTTTCTTAATAAGATCCGGCAACACCTTCTAGAAGCATTGAACTAATCATTTTTTATAAACTTCTAGAAGCATTAGTCTGTTTGACTATTCCTGAAAATATTTCCTAACATATTTTGTTTATTACTCTTTCCGTCCCACCTAAACTTGCACTCTTACTTTTTAAACAGTATTAACTATCAAAATTAGCATATTTGAATATATATATATATATATAAACAATAATATCATCGTATGTGATATTATTGAATTTCACGTAACAAGTAATTTCTAAATACCATCATTTTTTATCGTTATTATACGTAAGTGAATATATTAACAGTAAAACATGTTTTTGAACAACGTGATAATGATCGATAATGATTGGTGTGCAAGTCAGGTGGAACGGAGGGAATAATATATTAGTAAATAGGGAAAAGTACATAAATAACCCTAGTAAATTTCGGAAGTGCAAATATGACCCAGTAAAATATGAAAGTGTGAAACTAACCCGAGGTTTTTATAAAATTGTGCTGTTATACCCATTTTTTTTCAGTTCCAGTGTTACTCAATGAAGTCAACTGTTGACCAAACCTAAAAAGACATAATTATCCTTAGGATTAAATCTGAAAATAAAATGACTATTCTACCCTATAATTCTTATTCGTCTCAAACACACCCGCTGCCTTCCACCGCCGCTCTTCTACCGCCTCACCCAGCCCGCAAAGAGATCGCCACCCAAAAACCTTCACCCACCACCATTGTCGGAGTTCTCCTCCAGAATTTTGTGCGCCCACCATCGCCGCCAGAAATCCCAACCCATCCACCACAAACCCCCAACCCTACCTACCACCCAACCCCCACCCATCTCTAACACCATTAATCACTCGTTAACTTACCCTTGCAGTAACCCTACCCTTGTGGGTGACGATCTCAAGCGTTCTTCCCATGAGATTCGTGCAAACTTCGCGCCACCGCACCACGACCATTTGAGCAAACATCGCTCCACTGCACTACGCTGCCTTCATGGATCTTTTGCGCCATAATTTGGGAGAGGGCCACAGACGGACGGTGATAGGGAGAGGGAGGCGGCGAAGAAAGGGAAATCAAAGGTGAAAAAGAGAAGATAGGGAGAAGAGTGGCGGAAACGGAATGGGAGGAGAGATGCGAAAAAAAGAAAAGCGAAATAGATGGTTATTGTTGTCTTTTCCTTTTTCTATTTTTTAATTCAGGGGTATAATTATCATTTCACCTATTTTCAATCAATTTGACCGTTGACATTTTAGTCAACAAAGTCTTGGGTTAAATTTGCACTTTACGATTTTATATACTCCTTTTTTCATTTAATCATGGCACTTCTTCCAAAGTTCTAGGAGTTGCTAATTGTGTGGTGTAAATCGAATAAAAAGTTGAAAAAGTAAAAAGAATGTTTCATCTAACCAAGTGAACTATAACTAGAATGTACCAAAATATAACGAACATTCCAAACTATAAGTGTGCCAATAAAAGAATAACGGAGGAAGTATCATCAAAATTATTTTTAATTAAATTATCACGTAAAATAGACTTTAAATAATCAATATTTATATTTTAATAATATATAATTAAAATTATTATTAAGAGTCCATCTCTTAAAAGATGGTATTTTCACAAGTTATGGAAATACTAATGTTTAAATTGAAAATTAAAATGTTTTTTTGGGTTTCATTAATCGGATTATAAAGTTATAACTATTTCACGTTGCATAATAAATTTTAAATATTACAACTAAAACCTTTTATCTTTTTATAAAGAGTAAAATGCATTCATGTCATTGAGTTCTTTGTTTGGTGCACATATACACCCTAGTTTTTTGAAAGTGCACATATAACCCTCCCATTTTTTAAAAAGTGTACATATAACCCTCCCAATTTTTCAAAAGTGCACATACACCCCTATAGTCGGAGATCAACGTTTGAAAAACTGGAGGAAAGGAACTGGGGGTACATGTACACTTTCGAAAAACTGAGCGGTATATATGCACTAAATAAGAAACTGGAGGCCATGAACGTGCTTTACTCTTTTATAAATATAATTCAACTCCATCTTTCCATATGTGTATGAAAAGACGGTGTTTCCCATAATTTTGCCTTTTATTAAATTCTAACAAATCATAAAATATGTACATACTGATTAGGATACTAGATGAATTACGTTTCCCTTAAAAACAAATAAAGTCACAATTTCACTTTTCTACAAGCGTTTGTGAATACACATTGTATGGGTAAAAAATATCCACAAACACTTATAAGCTGTAGCACCGACGTCCTTCCGTATATATCACGAAAAATATAATTTAGACGTTATTCCACATTTTTTTAAATGATAAAATATTATCTCATTTTTAAAGAAACTGTACTAAATGCAATTATTATTACTATATTATATTTAAAAATAAATTAATATTTAAATATACCGTAAGCATCATATGTCGAGATTAGGGGTGGATTCGGTATGATTACCATCATTTTTTTTACTAATATCAGATACCATACCAAAAATGTCAGTATACTATTTTTAAAAACCAATGCCGTACCAAATCACTGTCATACCAACACATCGGTATATACAAAAGTTGGTTGGTATCGCTACGATATGATATAATACCACCAAATATAAGTTATAATGAATTAATTATTTGATTAGAAAAAATTTATAAATAATTAAAATTTTCTATTGCATAATTTTAATTTTAGAAAACTAAATATATTCTAATCCTAATAATAATAAAGTAAGGTAACGTCAAAATAAGAATTGTACTAAGTATGTAAAGAAAATAATAAAGTAAGGTAATTATTAGACATGTGTTCCAACATATACTATTTAACCAAATATGTAAAGAAAATAGCACACGAGCACACACAAATTGGTTACGCAGTTCGGTGAAATTCACCTACATCTGTGGAGCCTAGCCCAGTTCAGGATAAACCCGTTAATCATAAAGATACAGTACAAAGTACACCATACAACTATACTTATATTTTCTAATTACAACGTGTGAATTTTGCAAGTTCCCCTTTCTACCAATCCGTCTTGATCAGACTCCCTCTGACCTCAAAACTCGTCGACGGTGGATCTGCTCCTCCCGAGAAATTAAGGTATACGACTCTGAATTTGATCAACAAGTCATTTGTGTTGGAACATATGAAAACTGACTCTTGCAAGGCTCTTCGGAAAGATAGAAATCTGAATGAAGATTTACTCAGTTAAATTCATGAGTATTGCAGCCGTGATGTCCATTATATATAATCGCAAGAGCATATTGGAACACTCCATAATTATCTCCATAATATTCTCATTTCTTATTTGTTTCTGAAGTATATCCAAATCTCATAAATAAATGAATTTTCCTTATATCAAATATCCCATAATATTCCATAAATCTAATTCCATAATTATATGGATTTGCCATAAATTCATTATGCTTCATACACGTCTAATTCAAATATTGCATAATCTCCATAATTTCATAAATCAATATCACACAATATTCAAATGCTCAAATACTGATTCTTTCTGTATGTTCCAACATGGAACGTTTTTCTTTTTCAACATTAGTTTGCAAATTGTCAACTCGATAATGAATAAAGTCCAAGTGACTTTACAAACATCATTTCAATAATTTTAAGATCGCACTACAATTATTTATATATTATGATACATTTTAAAGTTTTTCAAAATTATAAGATCAATTCTCGCTGCAATAAATAAAAATAAATATCAAATTACCCCATTAATTACATAAAATATAAAATGCCTCTGTCTAATGATTACTCGGTCTAAAACAAGATTCTGTGTAATAAATACGTTATAACAAATAAAAGAGAATTATGGTTTTAAATTTTTTTAAGCTTTAGAGCAAAAATGCCCGTTGTCAAAAAATTTAGTTTAAGAAAATATTTTAAACTTTACCAATATCCATCATATTGGAACACAAATATAAATTACATATATAAATGATTAATTTGGTTATAATATTAACAAATGACAAAGTTTTATAACTAAATAAAACCGTAAATTTCACATAATATTAGCTATACTTTTAATATATAAATATGTGGTACGGTACGATAATACCATGGTAATATTTACTCAATACCATTACCATTCCATAAAAAATGTGTGGTACGGTATTGTTGTACCACATCATCGGTTACCAACATATTCGGTACAAATGGTACGTGGTTCGATTGATAGGTTGGTTGGTACAGTATTTTGGTTCAAAATTTCAACTCTAGTCGAGATATAATAAAACATTTATGTGATATGAATAGTAAAAATAATATGATAATCATATTGTGAATAAAAGAAATGCTATTATAAAACCTGGGTTACTTATATAGATGAGCCTACTCTCACTTTATTATTTGGTTAGCTGAAATATCACTAATGTTTACTTTGGTTAAAAACACGAGCAGTACTCCAAATTATGATGTTTTTTCGTAAATTATGGAAATATCAAAATTTAAACTGTAAATTAAAAAAATAAAAAAAAATGATTGCATTAGTCGGGTCATAAACTTATAACTATTGCACGTTGTATAATAAATTTTTAATATTGCTACTGAATATTTTACCTTTTATAATTCTAATTTAACATCGTCTTTCCATGTACCTATGAAAAGACGATCTTTCCGAAAACTTTTCTTCCGTCCCTTGAAAAATGATTTTCCCACAACTTATGAAAAAATCAAGGTTTAAACTGTAAATTAGGAAAAATTAAGATAAATTTTTGAATTGCATTAATCAGACCGTAAACTTATAACTATTGCACGTTACATAATAAATTTTTAATATTACAACTAAAATATTTTATCTTTTTATAATTTTAATCCAAACTCATTTTTTACATCTACAATTATTAAGAAGTTGGCAATAATATAACAATGACAAATGATTATTGCATTACCAAATCTATCTTTTCCAAATATTATATTGTTTTCTGCTGAGTGCTGACTTTTGCACCATTAAAAAAATGAACAGTTTTCTACTCTTCAAGTTCACAACCTCCCAAACTCTCAAAAACTGAAGATCCCAGTTCAGTTCCAAGAATTTACTGAAGAACCAATTCCAGTAAACAGTAAAACTTAGTCGCAGTACCTAAGGCATCTCAGTTCTGTCTTCTTCTGTTTATACTATCTTCTACTCCACCGGCCATTAGAACAGTACAAAAACATAAGCACCTTTGAATCTTTCAACCAACAAGAGCATATTTTGAGGTTTCTGGCCGACTTTCCTTTTGTTCTTATTACATGTTTAGTTTCTTGCCTTCTTCACCTGGAAAAATTTCTGGGTTTGATCTTCTGAGCTCAAAAGATTGAAACTTGGTGAGTTTTTCGTGTTCTGGAAATGGCTTCTCCATCTGGGTCATGGCTGACATCCATGGAGTGTTCATTTTCAGAGAGTTTTTCAGCAGCAGATTGGTTAGAGTTCATTTTTCTGTCCCCTTGTTCTCAGAGGGTTATGTTTTCTTCAGTTGATGTTATTTTCCTGTTAACTTGCATAGTTTTAGCAGCCATTAAGGTGTATTCTAGGTTTGTTTCGAGTTCTCCTTCGCTCGAAAAGCCTCTGATTGAAGCAGCAGAAAGGCCTCAGTTTAAGGCCAGTCTTAGGTTTAAGGTTACATGCGTCTTGACAGCTTCGTTAACCCTGTCGTATACTGGTATCTGTATTCTAGCCTTTGCAAGAGGGATAAATTCTCCATGGAGTTTCGCGGAGGCGTTCTTTCGATTGTTTCAGTCTTTGAGTCATCTTCTTGTTCTGATTCTGGTTGCTCATGAGAAGAAGTTTGGAGCTGTTTACCATCCAATGGTGATTAGGGTCTTTTGGGTGGTG
>JAULKM010000001.1:8078349-8088780 GCA_032355605.1 Rubia tinctorum
AAGTATTTCTTGGGTATAGAGATTGCTAGAAGATCGGATGGGATGTTTCTTTCACAAAGGAAATATGCCCTAGATATGTTGTCTGACACAGTTTTATCAGCTTCTAAACCAACTGATTTTCCAATGGAGTGACCTCATGATCTTGCGAAGGTTGAAGGCCCACTTTATGATGATCTAGAGCAGTATCGGCGTCTGGTGGGTCGCCTCATTTACCTGACTATTATTCGTCCTGAGCTGAGTTATTTTGTTCATACTCTTGCTCAGTTTATGAGGTCTCCTTGTGTTCCTCACTGGCAAGCAGCAATTCGTATGCTTCACTACTTGAAGAGTCATCCTGGTCAAGGTTTATTTCTCTCTTCACGTAGTTCCTTACAGTTGACTGCTTATTGTGATTCAGATTGGGCTGCTTGTCCGATTATGCGACGCTCTCTTTCTGGGTACTTTGTGGCAATTGGTAATTCTCCGGTTTAATTGAAGACCAAGAAGCAACCTACAGTTTCTCCTTCTTCTGCAAAAGCAGAGCATCGTGCTATGGTCGTTGCTTGTTGTGAGTTGTTGTGGATTAAGTCGTTACTTCGTAACTTAGGTGTTGTGCATTCTTCTCCTATGTGACTATTATGTGATAGTCAATATGCTCTTCACATTGTGGAATATCCGGTGTTCCATGAACGTACTAAGCATATAGAGGTTGATTGTCATTTCGTCCATGATCTTGTCCAATCTGGTACCATTGTTACTCATCATATTCGCACGACTGACCAACCAGTGGATTTGTTCACCAAAACTCTCAGACGAACTCAGTTTCATTCTTTACTTGGCAAGTTGGACATTTCTGATCCTCATGCTCCAGCTTGAGGAGGAGTATTAAGGAAATAAATAGTTTAATGTGAATATTACTTGTAATTGTAATTAGATTGAAATTCATTTTCCTTTATAGTAAAGGTATTTGTACTTCTATATAATATACCCCAGAGAATGAATAAAAACACACATTATTACCCTTATTTTCTTCAAGACACTGAACGTGTATGAATTATTGTATTAAGTAATTTATTTTAATTTCATCGATGTCGCTTGACTTGACTCGACTCAAAAATTATTTAAAAAATTTGTTTGACTCAACTCAAAACTCATTAATATTGTCCACTTATATGGACATGAATTAAAGTAATTGGTCACATCTTTAAATAATGAAATTGGTAATACAACGAACGTGTATGAATTATTATATTACATACCTTATTATAATTTCATCACCGTCCATTACCGATGTCTCACACCTACACCTCCACCTCCCGCCATCGTACCACCATCTCTACCTACCACCATCTCTACCTCTGCCGCTACCACCGACTCTACCTCCGGTTCTCAACCGCTACTACCCATTTTAACTCCCCGTTACCTCCTACCTCCTGTTTGTTTTAGTTCTGAGTTATCTAGATATTGATTGTGGATTATAGAGTTGTTCTTAGAAAACCTATGTACACATGTTGTTTATATATATCTAAATTATTGACACATTAATGTAAAATAAATTATGTAGTTTTGTATTGATGAGGCTGGGCCATTCATGCCAAGCTTTCAAATTTTCTGCATAGTCATGGTGTTGATGGTGTAACTTTCCCGGTCATGTGAAGACTGGAATTCTGTAATAAAAAAGTTCACATGTGATATGTATTCCTCCGTTCATTCGTGTAGTCGTGTGTGAATTTTCTGGTGGTAAACTTCGTTTCACTCACCAAAATAATCTGCAAACTCTACAAATGAGATTAGTACAGCAGTAAACATAGTCGATCCCACAAGGAACGGAGCAATAACTATAATAAAAATATTTACTAATATAGATCAATTTCAGTATAGTCACCACGCCTTAAATTTCAGATTTTGTCTAACAACTAATGACGCAAATTAACAAATATCAAATATGAATTAAAATGCAAAATAACAAAGGTAAAAATGTAGCTAATATATGAATAAAGTAATAGGCACGGAATAACCCGCATTAGTTAAATATCGATCATCGGCGTAAAGATATATCAATTCATATGCATCTATCAGTTATAGGACAGCAAGTATTCGCTTAAACCTTCTCCATTCTTTCTTAATTTGTCGACAATTGATCAATTATAATTAACCAATTGATTCTCTTACCAAGATGCCCCCGAAAAGTATTCGCTGAACCAAATTCACATCTCGATAGCATTAAGAGTGAAAATAACCCGATATAGCAATTACCCAAGTATTCGCAAGTAGTAACGCACACTTAATTATTCCACAACTTGTTGTTTCAGTCTTAACTAGTTATCTGTATAGTTTCCACAAGAACTCGCTACTTACCTACTCTTTCCAATAATTACGTATTGGTGGAATTAGATAGCAATATCCCAATAATATTTAAGTTGGTCAGACTTAAACACATCAAGAATATATTAAATCAAGAACAATCAAGAACACATAAGAATCAATTATAAAACAATTAGAATTCACGATTCATAAACTAATACTTGTTATTCCATACCGATATATAATTTAGTTATTCATAATAATTAAACTAAACAAATAAATAATATAATAAGAAAACATAACTACCTAAATAATCAAAGAAAACGATATGCAATGATGCAAAGCAGATCTGCGCACGAATGAATATCACAACCAAATAATTAACCAAATAATCATGCCTAGATCCATTCAACCCGCCACACTCTGTAACGAAAAACCAAAACTAATTAAACTTCCTATCGACCATAAAAGCTTTCGTCCGCCCCTGCGTGCGATTACTTTTTTGTGTTCTCAAACTCTACTTTTTCAATCTTTTCGAAGAATTGGAAAGTAAATAAAATTTAATGAAAACTAAAACTATTAATATGCCTAACTAAATAATAATAAGAAAAGTAAATATCTCTTTTCTTAAAATTATATAAATCACAAATGCCAAAATTAAGAAGCAATATTTTTTTTCATTATTTCTTCAACTCTTCACTTTCTTCTTTATTGCTTCTTTTCTTCTTTTTCTTCAAATGCTGAAATAATGAAAATTCATTATCTATTGGAGCATACTACCTCATTAAAAAATCGTTGGGAAAAAAAGTCTAGTATTAATCTCCCATTTAAACTCCAAAATTCTTCAATTTCTCATCTTTCTTCTTTCATCTCCAAAATTCTCCCATCATCAAATCTGCACACAAAACACACCTAAAGTGCACATTATCCTCGTAAAAGATCAATTTAATACACCAAATAAACAACACCAATCGCACACATCACCTACTGAATAGAAGGTTTTATGTAGTTTCTTTTAGACAAGAGAAAATATAGATTTTCCCGTAGTTGAATGCACTGCACTGTTATAAGCAAATTTGATCTGAGGCAAAGCCAAATTCCACTGCTTCAGCTTGTCACCAGAAACACTACGAATCATATTTCCCAACGTTCTGTTTGTCACCTCAGTCTGGCCACTAGTCTAGGGATGGGTTGTAGAACTCTTATTCAAAACAGTCCCAAACATCCTTCAAAAAGTAATCCAAAAATGACTGAGGAATTTTGTATCTCTGTCTGAAGTATTGGATCTGAGAACTCCATGGAGACGAACAACTTCCCAAAAAAAAATAGCTTCGCAATATTTGACGCATCAGCAGTCTTCTTGCATGCAATAAAGTGCGACATCTTAAAAACCTGTCCACCATTACGAACACAAAATCTACACCACGTTGGGTACGAGGAAACCCCAACACAAAATCTATAGACAAATCTTGCCAAATATCTTCAGGAACAGGTAATGGCGTATAAAGACCAATATTTTGAGACTGACATTTAGAAACCTGGCAAACATAACATTTCTTGACAATGGTGCTCAAGTCCCTCTTCAAATGTGACCAATGATACCTCTCCTCCAAACTAGAAATCTTCTTATCACTTCCCAAATGACCATTAAGACCGCCACCATGTAAATCCCGAATCAGTTTCTCCCTCAACGAAGAGTTAGGGATGCACAATAGATCTCCTTTGAACAAATATCCATCACGAATATGAAAATTTGCTCCATTAATTTTGCCCTCGTTGCACTTCACCCATCTCTCCTTAAATTCATCATCTTCCTCACACAGCTCCTTTAGAGATTTAAACCCAACTATCTCTTGTGCCAAAGTAATCAACAAAGAAGTCCTCCTGCTCAAAGCATCGGCCACCTTATTCGATCTCCTTGACTTATGTTGAATAATGAAAGGAAACTTCTGCATAAAAATGACCCATCGAGCATGCATCATATTAATCATCTTCTAGCTATTGAGAAACTTCAAAGTCTGATGATCAGTGAACAGAATGAACTCCCTCTAAACTAAGTAATGCTCCCACTGTCTTAGAGCTTTCCACTTCTGCCGAGCCTTCTTTAGTTTCTCACTGAAAAGTGTCACATGCCTATTCTCTTGGGATAGGAGAGCATCGATCCCTACGCCACTAGCATCACATTCCACTTCAAAAACCTTATCAAAATCGGGCAAAGCTAACACGAGCGCAGTACACAACTTTTCCTTGATCAAGGAAAAACTCTGCTCTTGCTCAGGACCCCGATATAATTTTCTCTTCTTCAAACACTCAGTTACGGGAGCAGTCACATCACTGAAATTCCAGACAAAACGTCTATAAATGTAGCTAGACTATGGAAACTACGTACCTTCGTTACATACGTGGGTGCTGGTCATTCGCAGATAGCATGCACCTTATCCTCGTAAAACTGAATCCCATCTTCACCAACAAAACCCGGAAAAAGTAATTTTTTAGTGCTAAACATACACTTTTTTAGGATAATGTACAACTGATTTTCAAGCAAAACCTGCAACACCTACCTCAAATGCTCTAAATGCTCCTCTTTGGTCTTACTATAAATTAGTATATCATCAAAGTAAACCACCACAAACGAACCAATGAAAGGACATAAAACCTGATTCATCAACCTCATAAAGGTACTAGGGGCAATGAACAACCCGAAAGGCATCACCAACCACTCGTACAGTCCATCCTTGCTCTTGAAATTTGTCTTCCACTCATCTCCAGGTCTTATACGAATCTGATGATATCCACTCTAAAGATCAATCTTCAAAAACACCTTAGAACCCTCCAACTCATCAAGCATGTCCTCCAATCGAGGAATCGGAAATCGATACTTGATAGTAATCTTGTAAATTGCCCTACTATCAACACACATCCGCCACTGATTTCCCTTCTTAGGAACAAGTAGAATAAGAACCGTACAAGGACCCATACTCTCACGAATGAACTCTTTATTCAGCAAGTATTCAATCGGTTCGCTCAGAATATAATTCTCATTCGGACTCATACGATAGTGTGTGAGGTTTGGAAAGCTAGAATCGGGAACCAAATAAATTAGATGTTGAATATCCCGCATATGAGGTAACTCACTTGGAAGCTTGTCACCAGCTTAACTGTTTGAAATCCTCCAAAATTGCCAGCACTTCCACTGGAATCAATGCCTCCTCCTTCTCAGCACTCATCAATCCCTACATCACCATGGGATAAAAACAGCCAGCTTCAGCAACAGCCTCATCAAGTTCCTCTTCACCTTGTGTCATAACCAGAAAATTTAACTGCTTACTTCCTGCGACACTGTCAAAACGTTGAACATGAGCCATAGCAATCTTATGCCCTCCCCATGAAAACAACATGACGTTGTCACACCTCTTGTGCATAACATATCAAACGGCCAATGCCGACCCAACAACAAATGGCACATATCCATATCCAGTACATCACATATCACATTCTCCCTGTAATGCTTCCCAATTGAAACAGGAACACTACAAATTAACGTCACTTTAACCTGATTACCTTTACTATCCCAACCTAAGGTATAAGATTTTTCATGAGGCTTAGTGGGTAATTTCAGATATTCAACTAATTTCACAGAAACAAGATTTTCGGAACTACCATTATCCACAATTACATTACACAACTTATTATAAATCGACCAGTGGATTATGAAAATATTCTTACGCTGCCCCTCATTCTTAGATGACAACAAAATCCGATGTAACATAATGTTGACCTTCTCAGTTGCCTCCTCTTCGGCAAACTCAGCTCTTTCATACTCATCCGCTGCATCATCCTCGCCATCTTCTTCCAGAAGAGCCACAGTCCTTGAGGGGAAAACATTCTACATGTGCCCCACACCACCACAACAAAAACATTTTCCTCCATTTGGCTTAGAATACGGGTTAGGTTGTCTCTACACCGGTGCCCTGGCTGGGAACACCCTCTTCTCCTGCGTACCACCTGAACCACCACCACCAGTACCAAGGTTGGAATCCTTGGTTACCGATGTCTTCTCCTTACTCCTGGACGAATCAAAATTGCTTTGAGGCTGAAATTTCATAACGAAAGAAAAATCTACCACCACCGCCACGTGGGGAATTTTCCATCATCTCTGCTTTCATCGCCAAAGTTTGAGCCTCGGTCAGAGTCCACGCGGACTATAACCCAATCTTCTCCTGAATTGAAGGTTTTAGGCCACTGATATACCTAGTCACCTTCTGATTCTTAAACTCTCCAAGTTTATTGCATTCACTGCAACACATAAATTCAGCCATGTATTCCTGAACTGACCTTCTTCCTTGGGAGCATTCAATGTACAGCTTGTACAAAATCTGCTCATAATCAGAGGGCAAAAATCGATCCAGCATCATCTGTTTCATCTTCTTCCATGATCTGATCTTATTCTTGTTCCGCTTGCGCCTGGAGTCAGCCAGCCTGACCCACTACACGGCAGTTGTACTCTTCAACTTAACCGCGACCATCTTGACTTTTTGTCCTCTGGAATTTCTATGACCTCAAAAAAATTGATCCCCCTCGATCTGCCAATCCAGCAACTCCTCTACGCTCATGGATCCATAAAAGAAGGGGATATCAGCCTTAACCTGGTAATCAGGATTGTTCCGTTGATTTCCCTGGTTTGTTACAGTTTTTGTGTCGGTTAATTCATCATCTGAACTTGATGAATCATCAACGACATTATTCCCTTTCGGATTCCTCCTGGCCGATTGCTCGCCATTGCTAAGAGTCTCCACCCACATCGACAATGCCACCATCTTCGTACTCAACGCAGCCAATGATGCGATAATCGCATTCCCTTCCGCCTTAATTAATGGTTGATCACTCATCGTGAATCAATGGAAAAAAGTCAGGGAAAAACTTGCTTTGATACCAATTGACGTAGTCAGAATATTTGAAGATATTTGCAAGCACGAATCTTGAAGAACGATTATGGTCTGCAGGCACAAACCCTGGGTTTTGGTTCTGGAATCCACCAGAGAGAAAATATCTCGAAAATTATTATTATGAATAATAAAAATCTCAAAAAATTACAAGAGGTATTTTAATATTATAATAAAACTATGGAATGATAAGAAAGGAAATTCAAAATAAATTATGAAATAAAACGAAAATCAGAAAACACTCAAAAACAGTAAATTGTTGTTTTGAGACCTTAAATGAACTCAAATGGCCAAAAAACACCCTGAATCACAACATATGACTATGGTAATACTCATTGAGACGGTTCCAACGGCACTGGCCTTGCCTGATTATGACTCCGAACACAAAAGTTATACTCAAAATCGTATCGAACCTTTACAGCGATCCATCGCTTCTTCAATTTTCACCGTCATTCACCCTGCATCAAGATCACTGTCAACATTATCAGTTTGCCTTGAATTCCATCTAATCTTCAATGTTGATGTTGCTGTTGTGGTCGTCTGCTTTCTCTTCTTCAAGCCAAAGCCGCCCAAGATTGTCGTCAATACCATCACACTGTCGATCTTCTCCATCGCCAGCGTCAACGCCACCTTTTTAAAGTTGACGTTAATAAGCTATAAACTTCACCTGCCCGACATTCCTTTTGAATTGCATCTTATGCTAGATTCCGAGCTTGTTCAACCTGTCAACAAATTTTAGTGATCTGAGTTTGGCTTTCGTGAAGGTGTAAACCTGTCAGACTCGATAAATATTTTTTTAAATTATTAATAATATAAAAATGTATTGATAACATATTTTAAATATACACTGACCAAAATACAAATGCACAATTTAAAATAACACTTTTGTAAGTGTTTGAATAAACTCGTCGTGACTCTACCATCAAAACAAAGTGAAAATTTCGTGAAGGATCTGTTGGATGCTGGTTCACCATTTCCTCCGACTAGCTTAGCTACTCTTGATGTAGTTCTTGCGGTGACTTTAGTTATGGCTTGCATACATCCCAACCCTAATTGCCGACCGGCAATGGAGTGTATCGTGTAACAGTTTGCCATGCATGCTAGACAACTCAGTATGCCTCTGGAATCCATCACTGTACATCAGCTGTTGAATTCGGGATTTTTTACATAGTAGCTATTATTTTTCTACACAAAAACAAAATCAGAAATAAAAAAGAACCAACTTTCAATTGCGAAAGATTTTCATAGGTTGTCACAATATGTGCAAGCAACTCTAATTTATGTGCACTTTTATATATTGGAAATAAGCGCCTATATTCCTAACCATGGAACCTATCATTGGCAATTTTATGTGGCTATAGCTAGCATTATAACATGAATATTTGGATTAGAATTTGTAACCGTTCCTACCAGGTAAGGGTGCTTATCAAGCGAGTCGATTGCCAAATAGTGGATAGCTTGACATCAACTCGACTTGAAAGTACGACTCAAAACTCGTTAAGATTATCGACTACTTATATATGCATGAATTATAATAATTGGTCATATTTTTTATTAAAAATGAAATTAGTACTACACCGAATAATTGTATTAAATATCTTATTTTAATTTCATCGCCGTTCCAAACATTTTCTTAGAAACTTTACTGCTACAATGTACTCCCTCTGTCCCACTAAAATTGGCACACTTTCTATTTTAGTCTGTCCGACGAGTAATGACATGTTTTGTCTTTTTCCAAATTTAGCAAAATTTGAAGGCTCAAGATTGCCCAAATTTTTGTTCCAAATTCATCAATTAATCATACCTCTCCAAACATGTAAACCACCACAACTCTTAAAAATTGGTTCAAAAGTAAATAGACCATTTTTAGTGGGAACGAGGGAGTATCACCTACAATGCCCTTCTAAACTTTAGCAGAGGCATGCGCAATAGCGAGTGGTGGGATTATTATTTTACTGCAACAAATATGTCTGACAATGATCAATGTGACTGACAGGGTATAGTGTGTGATTATGGCATTAGGAGGACATAAGCTTCGAAAATTCAGCTTTCATTCTTTTTCTCTCCTTGTTCGACTTTCGCTCCAAAACTGTGGATTAAATGGAACTATCACACTTCTATTCTCACCTTCGATTTGTCACGCAATGAACTTGAAAGTTTGCTTCATGAAACTTTCGGTCAGTTTTCTAATTTATTCGATCTCGAAATATAAAGGCAGGAGTTGGCAAAATAAACATTGAGATGGTAGTAGACACCAGTAGCGAAACTAAAAGAATATTTGAGGATGGGCGGGGATGGGCTAAGAGGGGCGGGGCTGGTAGACACTATACATGGAGGCATTTTCAGAATTTGAAACTACACTGGATTATTGTATTAAATACTTTGTTTTAATTTTATCGTCGTCGCTTGACTTGACTCAAACTCGTTAAAGATTGTCAACTTATATGTACGTGAATTAAAGTAATTGGTCACATCTATAAATTAACAATGAAATTAATAATGCACCAAATGTGTATGAATTATTGTACTATTAAATACCTTATTTTAATTTCATCATCGTCCATTTCCGACATCTCACACCACTACACCTACTACTCTCCCGTTACCACCCATCCAAAAAGTCCTTGCGTTGTACTTTATAGAAGAAGAAAATGTTGACCTAATTAACTATGGTGTAGATGTTAGAAATTTCATGGTCGTTTCATTGTATCATAACATCCACAAGATGAACAAATAATGTGGGAAGAATAAGGCGTTGACTTCACTGATTCTATGCATTTTTTTATTTTTCTTTATGAAACAAACAGTAGGTCCATTCTCATTAACATATAGAAATTGTTTACAATTTTGGTGATAGACTAGTACTACTACTAGTCTATCTTCTATTACAATTGATGAACTAATAAACTATTGAAACATCATAATTAAAATGAGAAAAACCTAACTATTACAAGGTGGGAATAAATCCTACATGATTAGCTCACAGAGGGTGAGTGGGGTGAGTGTCCCACTTGATAGACCGTGAAGGTGTATCGGAGTTCCACACCAGCATGGTGTATGAGAGCTTTCTTCACGCCAATCTGGCATATAAACACTTAAAGACCATCATTTATAAGGGGAAGAACCTGAGTTGCGTCTGGTCAGTCGAACACAACGCCCTAAACTCCCCGCTTTCATCCAGGGAAGTCATGCTACAACGAAGCTC
>JAULKM010000001.1:8104254-8122621 GCA_032355605.1 Rubia tinctorum
ATCCGGCAGGGTAACTTTTTCCTTTAACCATAAGCTATTATCACCCTTGTTTGCTGGTGACCTCTGACCACTATTTGTCGGACGGATAGGGTTCCTATCCGACACATAAATTAGTGACAATGATTGTTGAATTTCAGAATCTGCCGACCGGCTCAGCCGAAGTGAATTTGTGATGGCTTTGGCCTTGCTGATTTTTGGTGAGGGGGTACTTAGTGATTTTCCATTGCGCCCCTTTTTGTGAGGCTGAAACACTCGGCCAGGTGGAGTGTTTTTTCCATCATCCACATTAATTAAGGATGTGATGACAGTAGACTTACTGTGTCCTGCAGAGAGCCAGGTCGCAAGAGGGTGGACCGAATCTTTGTTCAACCGAGCTGAGGCATTTTCAAGGTGAGCTACAACATCAGCCTCAGACTGCACCAAGCCACTATCTAAAACAGTGTCCGACTGAGGTAAAACATATTCCGCCCGTGTCTCACCCCCGGTCTTTTGTAATACACAATCTGCCTGTTTTTCTGAGGTTGTGAGTCCTGAAGTGGAGTTAGGCTGCAAAACCATTGGTTTCCAAATGGTATTCGATGGTTTAGAAATTGTTGCTATCTGGGAGGAGTTATGTAGGACTGAGAGCTTAGGCTTTGACTGGGTTTTGGGCAAAAGTGTAGGATTGAGCACTCTGCATAGAACCCTCTCATGGCCAATTTTCTTGCAATGAGTACAGTAGGTGGGGAGATTCTCAAATTCTAACGGATACTTATCATTGTCCGAAATAGATCCTAACCTGATGTTTGTCGGGAGTTGTGCTGTCAAGTCTATCTCCACACAGATCTTCATTGCCGAAGGTCTTGTAAGTCTTTCTGTAGCCGTATCCATTTTGATGAAAACTCCGATTTGATTCCCAATAGCTTTAATCGAATCTCTGTTGTAGTAGTATAGAGGAACATTCTTGATCGTAATCCACGCCGGAACTATGGAGGATTCTTGATTTGGCTTGAAATCCGGAGTCCATCGGAGGACCCTCATGTGAACCCCATTAAATGACCAGACTGCCTTAATCCAACACCTCTGGAAGTCATCCTTGTTCTGAAATCGGATCAGTATGTTCTTGAAATCGATAGCTCCTATTTGGTATTTGCCGGAGAAACCGATTGTTTTGAAATCTGCTTCAATCCTCTCCATTGCCGGTCTTCCTCTGGGATAGTTACCGATTAAAGCATTGCTGTAGTGTTCGGAGAGAATCTGGATCTGCTCCGATGAGTAGAGACATGAGAGTTCACCTTTGAACTAGGTGATCGGACTGAGGTTTGGAATAGACGGAAGAGAGTCCGAGATCGGAGGACTTCTTGCCTGAAGGATTTGGGAGAAAGACTTTTTGTTCTCTTGGTTTTGTGATTGACCCGCCATCGAGGCGGAGGAAGGAGGTCGTGGCCAGTAGGAAGATGGTGGAGATTGTGTTCAGGTAGGAATAGTGCTGCAGTTAGCCGTTATCAGGGGAGTTAGTAAAGTTAGAGAGAAGCTGGAGAAACAACGCATGTGAATGATTAAGTTGGAGAAACAACGGTCGTGGCCTCACGTTTTCAAGTAAAGTTAAGTTGTTTTTTCCTTAACTTTACGATAAAATCATGGGAAAGACCGTTTTTCCATAAACTTATGGAAAGATGAGATTTAATTAAAATAATAAAAGGTAAAATGTTTTAGTTGCAATATTAAAAATTTATTATGGAACGTGTAGTAGTAATAAAGTTTATAACCCGATTCATGCAACCCGGAAATTTTTTCTTCATTTCTTCTAATTTTAACTTTAAACTTTGGTCTTTCCATGACTTATGGAAAGACCGTCTTCCAAGAGACGGACTCTAACTTTACTTTATTAAATTAAATAAAATTATTTTTTTCAATTTAGTTCAAGTTATTTATATTATCACTATTATTAAATTTTCTTAGTTCAATCTAATTTATCTCAATTCAAATGAAAATAATATGATTTAAATTTAGGCAAAGTTTTGGGAAAGACCGTCATTCCATAAAAATGGAGTTTAATTAGAATAATATAAAGGTAAAAGATTTTAGTTGCAATATTAAAAATCTACTATGTAATATGTGGTAGTTATAAGTTTTATGACTTGATTAATCCCACCCAAAATTTTTATCTTGATTTTTTCTAATTTGAATTATTTGCAGTTTAAACCTTGATTTTTCGACTTATGGACAAACCGTCTTTGGAGGGATGACCTCTTAAATTTATATCTTTATTTAAAATAAAGAGTCCGTCTCTTGAAACTGCAAATTTGAAGAAATTAAAATAAAAATTTTGCGTTGTATTAATCTGGTCATAAATTTATCACTCCTACGTGTTGCATAATAATTTTTTAATATTGCAATTAAATTTTTTTACCTTTCTATAATTTCAATTCAACCCCGTCTTTCCATATACCTATGGAAAGACGATATTTTCCAAGACTTTGCTAAAATAAATTTTAAATATTTAAATATAATTGTGTTATACACAACTTTTTACCGATTCAGATTTAATTTATCATATTGGATGAATAAAATAAACGTATTAAGTCAAAATAACTGTAGATTGGAATTAAATTTTTGATGTTTAAACTCATATTAAACACATTTACCATTCTGAAAATTTTGGTTAGATACGTTCGAATTATTTAAAACTAAAAAAAAATGAAAACGTGTCAAATTTAATTTTGTGGTGATCATAGCAGACGACATACATAGAGTACTCTTGACTTTGACTTTTGTTTTGCTCTGGGTAAGTTGAATCATACTTTACATGTTTTACCTTTGGTTTTTTTGCTTTGACTTATTATTATCTACGTTTATGTGTTATTAGTTTTAATTTTTTCAATCAGATTTATTTGATTTTGTCGACGATTGTCACATGCTTTACATTTAATTTTTTCACTTTGACTTAATATTATCTATGTGTACGTGTTATTAGTTTTAATTTTTTCAATCAGATTTATTTGATTTTGTCGACGATTGTTACATGCTTTACATTTAATTTTTTCGGTTTGACTTAATATTATCTACGTGTACGTGTTATTAGTTTTAATTTTTTCAATCAGATTTATTTGATTTTGTCGACGATTATGCGTTATGTTCCGCATTTGGTTTTTTTGTTTTGACTAATATTATCTACGTGTTATTAGTTTTATTTTTTTCAATCAAATTGATAACAGTGTTTGTATGGTTGTAATGTTAAAAATTTAACGCTACCTAACGGTTCCAACCTAAGATTCTATTGTATATATTTTAAATATAATTAAAATTTTATCATAAAATCTAATTTGATATGAATATAAATAATTATTTGTGAAATTTGGTAAGATACGTGTAAAGCGTATTTTCAAAATATGATATATTATTTTAATTATACGTAATTATATTTGTTATGATACATAATTAAAATTTATATATTGAAAAATAAGATAATATTTTAAATGGATAGGTTAGAGTATGATAAGTGAGGTACATTATCAACCAAAAGATGCATCGTCACCCACAGTCTCATCTTGCTTGATTCTCTCATTTACCCTAATCACACATGAGGCTACTACTTAAACCTCATCTCCTCACCAATCGTTCCTCCAACACAATCTCTCATTCTCTCCTCTCTCTCTCTCTCTCTCTCTCTCTCATCACTGTCTGAAATGGAGTACTAGTGGTGTGATAAAGAGGAGTTCCCCTGTTTTTAATCCTTAGCCAAGATCAAAGTTCATTTCATTTCCTTTTCTTTTCTACTTCTCTCAGAATGGCTAAAAACACTTTTGATTTTGGTGATTCCAACCTGCTATGTTCTGAGTCGGTCTTTGATTATCTTGGGACCCCCGAAGGTGAAATGGATCATCTCGGGGATCACAAACCTCCAAGCATTGGCGATGGCGGATCATCCCTAATGATTGCTCTGCCTAGTGTTAACGAGGAAATTTTCTCTTTGATGATTAAGGAGGAAAAGAACCATTTGCCTAGATTTGATTATCTTCAAAGGTTGAGGTCTGGGGAGCTCGACATGAATGTTAGAAGTCAGGCCCTTGAATGGATTCTCAAGGTTTGCTATCAAGAGTTTTTGTGTTTTTTTAATGATTAGTAATATTCCTTTCTTTTTTACATACAAAAAAAGGAGTAGTTCTATCTATTCTTTTTCTTTTCTTTCGTTATTATTTTTCTTTCTAACAATTCATTTGATCGACCTCCTTAAATGGTCTGTTTTAATTGCTTATAAAGAGTCCCAATTGAATAGATCTACAGGAACATTGAATGGGAGTTTAATTCACTCCTTTTGAACTTGTCATTATTGATTATGAACGTGGGATCATTCATTGGTTTTGATTTTCTGTATGACAGGTTCATTCTTATTTTGGATTTGGAGAATTGGCTCTTTGTCTATCCATGAATTACTTAGATCGCTTTCTTTCACTCTGTGAGTTAAGTGTAAGTTCCGACCGAACCATCTTCCCGTGCATAAATATTTCATAAATCGTGTTTTTTTGGTGCTGATCTCGCTTTGTTCTTATCACCAGGGAGACAAGAAATGGGGGGTGCAGTTGTTAGCCGTGACTTGTTTATCCTTGGGAACCAAAATGGCTGAAGTCAATGCCCCCTCGATAATTGATTTGCAGGTAGAAAAGATTGTTTTCTGTCATCCGATTGAGTTGTGCTTCACATTTCAATTTTGATTTAGATTGATCATTGTGGATTCGCTAATTTGATTTTTGATTGTGATTGACAGGTTGGAGAGTTTGAATCTGTTGTTACTGCTAAGAGTGTAATGGACATGGAGCTGGTTCTGATGGACAGACTCAGGTGGAGGATGAATCCCAACACACCTTATAGCTTCTTAGACTACTTCATCAGGAAGATGGTGGTCGTGGGGAAGGAGAATAAGAATCAAGACGATGATGTGCCACCACCCTATTCGGAAGCAATGATAAGCAAAGCGGTCAAGCTCATAACCTCCACCATTAGAGGTCAGGAATCGATTCTCTTGACGTGTTTGTAATACAACTCTTCGGACGAAATGATGGTGATTTTTTTGTTGATAAGTGAATGTAGGTATTGAGTTCTTGGAATTTAAGGCGTCTGAGATTGCTGCAGCTGTGGCAATGGAGGTTGTTACTGGTGAAACAAAGGCAAATGTTGAGAAGGCAATGTCCGGTTTCCCCCAA
This sequence comes from Rubia tinctorum, assembly GCA_032355605.1. Classification (NCBI taxonomy): domain Eukaryota; kingdom Viridiplantae; phylum Streptophyta; class Magnoliopsida; order Gentianales; family Rubiaceae; genus Rubia; species Rubia tinctorum. The sequence goes on from JAULKM010000001.1 coordinate 8,109,438, forward strand.
GTTGAAAAGGTAGAATTTAAAAATATAAATAAATTAAATCCCCGACTTTGTTTTATATTGAGAATTTTGGTTTTGTGGAAACTTGCAGGAGAGAGTGATGAAGTGCTACAAACTCCTGAAGGATATGCCATTGATGATGGAGACTGGGACTGGGACTTGGACTGGGAATGAGACTTGTAGGGTACCTTACAACCCCATTGGGCCGTTGGAAGTAACATGCATTATAATCAGCTATAAAATTGATGAGACAATTGTCTCAATTCCAGACTCGTCTGCAAACAGCCCAGACGCTAAAAGGAAAAAAATTGACTAAAGTCAAGAAATGTGAATTTTGGCTTGGTGGTGTTATTTAAAATTCTAAAAAAAAAAACAGTTTACAAATTTACAGAAAAGAAAGCAAGTGAAGAAGAAGAGGTACCCAGTTCCAATGCTTTTTCTTTAGTATCAAAACAGTTGTCACCAGCTGTGAATCACAGTATTAGCAATAATTTTGGACGGACTCCATTTTGTTATAGGGTAGTTTAAGAGGGAAAAACAAAGCAAGAATTTGAGGAGGATGATTAATGATATCATTTTTATTGTTCAATTTATTTTCGTTCTGCAAAAATTTCAATAAAATGTACCATTACAATATTTACCATCTCCAATGGTAAAAAAATAGCTTTTCTCTTTTATATTTTAAACGAATGACATCATAATTTATCTGGGCGAATAATTAAATTTCAACCGTTCAAGAATTTATTTATTTTTATTCAAATTACTAATGTTTTGTGTATACGTGTGTGACCTTTAACATTTCTATTTTTTTATATTACACTTTGATTTTTTTTAAAATAATTACAATAAAGCAACTAATTTTGTTAGCTGAGAACGTGGAAATATATTAGGAAAATGCCTTGCAAAAATGAATTCTAATCCTAAAGTTTAGCCTATGTAGAATAAAACTTTAGCAATTTATTCTTTTAACGTAAGGAGAGCTCATGCTTGTAAGGTTGTTTTAAACTTAACTATACTATATTAAATTAAATTATTATTTTCAAATTAGTTCAAGTTATCTATATTATCACTATTATTCAATTTTCTTAGTTCAATATAATTTATCTCAATTCAAATAAAAATAATATAATATAATTTAGATTTATCTTTTTAATTTTTTATATATATTTAAATATAATTGTGTTATACAACTTCTCCCTGATTTAGATTTAATTTATCATATTGGATGAATAAAATAAATGTATAAATAAATCTTAAATAAAAAATAACTCTAGCTTGGAATTAAATGTTTGATGGATAAACTCATATAAAATAAGTTTACGATTCTGAAAATTTTGTCGGATATGTTCGTTTATTTAAAACTTATAAAATGAAAACGTGTAAAATTTAATTTTGTGGTGATCATACGTTATGACTTACAATTGACTTTGATTTTTTTTTTAATTTAGTCGGCTAGTTGAACATTATAAGTTCTACCTTTGGTTTTTTCATTTGACTTAAAATTATCTACGTGATATCAGTTTGAATTTTTTCAATTAGATTTATTTGATTTGGTCGGCGATCATACTGCTCCGTATTTGTTTTTTTTTTGTCTTTTTTGACTAATATTATCTACGTGATATTAGTTTGAATTATTTCAATATGATGACATTATTCTCCCGTGATATGAGTAGTACAGTCGTACTTGGTGAAATTTAACTATCGAAACAAAGTCCGCGTAAAGGTTATAACCTAAAATTCTATTATATATATTTAAACGTAATTAAAATTTTATCGTAAAATCTAATTTGATATGAATGTAAAATAATTATTTATGAAATTTGGTAAAATACGTGTAAAGTATATTTTCAAAATATGATATATTATTTTAATTATACATAATCATATTTGTTATATTACATAATTAAAATTTATATAGTGAAAAATAAGGCAATATTTTAAAAGGATGGGTTATAGTATGACATGTGAGGTACATTATCAACCAAAAGATGTTTAAAGTATGAGCTAATACTAAAAAACGATTAGATCAGTTATAAAAAAATTTAAATGTTATAATTACTTAGGCGAATTATAATTATTTATATGTATAGATTCATTTTAAAATATTTTCATAATTATAAATACTTCATTTTAATGTATAAAAATAAATTTTAAATCACCCTATTAGTCATACTAATTAAAAAATGACCACGTCTAACCGTTTATCGGTTTAAAACAAAATTTTGTGTTAAAGTACATTATCAATGTAATATAGAAAAAAAATGTTTTTATAAAGGTTAGTATGAAAACACTAGGAATATCAACTAGCAGTTTAGGGGAACTTGACTTAAGACCACACGTGAACAGTTTAGTCTGGTTTGGTTTGGATCTGATCGGGATGGGTCAGGTTCTCGGGAATGTTCAGTTCGGTTAGGTAACTTTAGAATTTGTTTTTTGAACCGATTAACCCTCCTAATGGCACAAGCGTAAAACACTCTCATTGTCTTCCTTCCTTTTCATTTCAGGATGTGTATTGCTCTCTTTAGAATTGAAGAGTCGTGGATTGCTCCATGATTGTCTCCTAGCCGTTAGTGCACCCTTGCATATAAAAGACGGCCTCTAGTCTCATTCTAACAAACACCAAGAATACAATCCTTCTCTCCTCTCCTTCTTTTGTTCTTCGCGTTCTTCACATTTTTCGTGTTCGAGTCCGAGAGTAAGGCACTAAATTGGTTCACCAATTTTTGCTGCTGAGTTGTGCAGAGTAGAAAGTATAGCAGTTGTATCCTGGGATTCAGAACGCCGTCGAAGGTGTTTTCAGAATTAAGGACAAAGATATTAATCTCACCTCTGCATCGATTTTAACAATTTAGCTCAGTTGGTATAATTTCTCTAGTCCCCTTTCATTTACTTAAATATGTTATTTATTTTTATAATTGGTTGCTTAGTTAATTTGGAATGTAGCTTCTAACATGTTGTGGCACATGTATCAGCCTTTGTGTGCGCTTCCTTTGCGCTCAAGGGAGTGTTCCACCCTTTCATGATAAGGGGAGTCATGGTTCCCTCCGTATCCGTCACCACAGGACAAGCTTTCCCACTCTCCTCTTTGTCGTCACTGCCGCCACCGACACTCGCGTCATTAGGGAGCCGACATATTAACCCAGTAACTTTATTGTTATTGGTTTCCTTGTTTGTTGTAAACTTAGTCAGCTGTGTATATTCGTTCCTTGTTAATAGGCTAGATAGTTTACCTAAATCGCTATAGATTAGGAATTTAGTTACAACACTCCCTGTATAAATCAATCAGAGCATTAATGAGAAAATCAACCAATTTCCATATTCTTTCATTTCTTTATATGGTATCAGGAGACTAACCGATCCTCCGCCATGACTTCCGAAATCATCCCGTCAGCATCGTCGCAGCTTCTCTTCACCGCCTCGGGCGGCGCGGCTGCCACTCTTCAGTTCCCCACCCTTGCCATCCGTTTGGATCACACCAATTATTCCCTGTGGAAAGGCACGGTTCTCTCTGCTCTTGAAGCCTACGAGCTCGACGGCTTCCTCATTCCCGGCGGAGCTCCAGACACAACCGTCGCCCCAGCCACTGACTCCATCTCCACCGAGCCTGTTCCGAATCCTGCGTATGTCTCCTGGAAGCGCAAGGACCGCCTTGTCCTGCTTTGGCTCCACTCCACGCTCACAGCCCCGCTGCTCGGACACGTTGCCCGCACCACCATTGCCTCCGAGGTCTGGACCATGCTCTCCATGATGTTCCAGTCCCAGACTCGTGCTCGTCACAATCATCTCAAGCAGCAGGTTCAAACTCTCACCAAGGGTTCCATGTCCATCATGGAATATGTTGAGAAGAAACGTGGTATTTCTAATTCCCTGGCCGAATGCCTTTTGGTCATCTCTGATGATGATTTTGTTTCATTTATTCTTTTTGGGTTTGGGTGCTGAGTATAGTGTGTTCAAGACGGCGATCAGCATGTGCCGTGACTCAGTCACTTCCAATGAGTTGCTCGGCCTTCTTCTTTAGGAAGAGCAGCGCATTCTGGACTCGTGTGATTCAATCTCTCCATCGGCTCACGTTGCTCATCGTCGCTCGGGACCGCCCCGCTCTCAGCCGCCTGAATCGCACCCCAGCGGCGGTGATCCACCTCGCAACATTTGTCAGATTTGTGACAAGCCATATCACACGGCACAGAACTGCCACCAGCGCTTGAATGTTGATGACTATCCACCAACGAACCGTCGCTCAGCCGACCGCTAGCGTCAGCATCATTCCGGCGGCAGGAAGCAGGCCCTCGCTGCCTACACCAGTCCATCCGCCATCACTGATCCATGGGTAGTGGATTCTGGCGCCTCCAACCACGTGACTGCTGATCTCGGTGGACTTGCTCTTTCCTCGGACTATGCTGGTTCTGACCATCTTGTTGTTGGCAATGGTGAGTCCCTTCCCATTACTCATACTGGCACTTATACCTCTAAGCTTTCCCTTAAAAATATTCTTATTGTTCCCAAAATCAATCAGAACTTACTCAGTGTTTCCCAACTCGGCAAAGACAATAATGTTTTTGTTGAACTCCATGCTAATCACTGTTTTGTTAAGGATCTTCAGGGAACAAAACTCCTCAAGGGAGTGGTTGAGAACGGCATCTATCGGCTCCCCATTCACGCATCTTTCCCTCGCGTCTTCGTTGGTGAAAAAGCTTCTGTTGCTTGTTGGCATCACCGGTTTGCTCACCCACATGAATCTCTTCTCCGCCGTCAGCTTTCATATTTTGATTTACCTGTCTCAGCGAATAAAGCTTTGCCTTTATGTACTGCTTGTCAGTTAGGCAAAAGCATAGATTTCATCTTCCTGTTTCTCATGTTCCTTCTGTTAACCTTTTTGATTTAGTGTACTCTGATGTCTGGGGACCGGCTTTTATTCCATCTTTAAATGGCAATCGATATTTTGTGTTATTTATTGATGACTGCACTAAATTCATCTGGGTTTACTTCCTCGCCACAAAATCAAATGTTTTCTCTGCTTTCACTCTTTTCAAAAGCATGCTTGAAACCCAATTCTCCACCAAAATCAAAGCTTTACAATCCGACTGGTGGGTGAATACCGAAATATCTCAACCTTTCTCCAAAACCATGGGATCCTCCATCGTTTTTCCTGTCCCTACACTCCTGAACAAAATGGAGCCTCTGAACGAAGAAATCGCATTGTCATCGAGAAGGGTTTGGCACTTTTGGCTCACTCTCATCTCCTCATTGCGTTCTGGGAACAAGCATTTCACACAACAATCTACCTGTCCAATCGCACCATCACTCCTACCCTTAATCACACCTCACCCTACTATCGCCTCTATAACCGCCAACCAGATTATGCTTTCTTGAAATCCTTTGGCTGCCTGTGCTTCCCATACCTGCGCCATTATAATTCTAACAAGCTCAATTTTTGCTCAGTCGCCTGCATATTCTTGGGCTACAGGGCCAAACACAAAGGTTACTTATGCTATCATGTCCCCTCATCCCGCACCTATGTTGCTCGTCATGTTGTTTTTTATGAGTCTTCTTTCCCTTTTCCCTCTCATCACTCTCAAGAAAATCTTCCCAACACTCCAATTTATGACCTAAACCTCTTGGATACTACTCAGCTTCTCTCACCGGCATAGTCCTCCTCCTCCCCGGTTGCCTCTGAACAGTCACCGCCCACATCCTCTCTGTCTTCCTCGACCGCCTCCATCTCCTCTCCGGTGACTCCCTCCTCGGCCGATCCAGCCTCCTCGGCTACCACCCTCTCCTCGGCCGCACCTACCTCCTTAGCCACACCCCTCTTCGAGGCTGACACTCCTTCCTCGGCCGACACATCCTTCTCGGCCGAACCAGCCTCCTCAGCCACCACTTCCTCCTCGGCCTCCCCTTCACCTCCCTCCACGGAAATAGTCCCCTACCAACGAGCTCCATCTTATTTTCGCCTGTCCACCACTTCTCATCATTCTATGACCACCTGAGCTGCTACAAACTCTCTCAAACCCGAAGCTCTACTCACTACTAAATATCCTGTCTCTCTTGATTCCCTTGATCTTGAACCAAAATCCTATCTCCAAGCCAAGAAAAACCCCCATTGGCAACATGCAATGCAAGTGGAGTATGATGCTTTGTTGAGAAATGGGACTTGGGACCTAGTCCCGAGACCTCCCTCTACTAATCTTGTTGGTTGTAAGTGGGTTTTCAGGATTAAGAAGCTGTCTGATGGCTCGATTGAGCGATACAAGGCTCGTCTCGTGGCCAAGGGTTTTAATCAGGAGGAAGGTGTGGACTACTTTGAGACTTTCAGCCCTGTCATCAAGCCTACTACCATTCGAGTTGTTCTTAGCATGGCTGTCACTCGAAACTGGCCTCTAAGACAGGTTGACATCAACAACGCCTTTCTCAATGGTGATCTTGCTGAAACAGTTTACATGGAGCAGCCCCCGGGTTTTGTCTCTCCTCACCGCCCCTCCTATGTCTGCAAACTCAAGAAGGCTCTCTATGGTCTCAAACAGGCACCTCGTGCTTGGTTCCGGAAACTTCATCAGGCTCTTCTTCGACATGGTTTCAACCAGTGCATCTCTGATACTTCTCTCTTTATCAAGCGCTATGGCTCTGATGTTGTTTATGTTCTCATTTATGTGGACGATCTCATCATCACCGGTTCCAACTCCTCCTTCATTGATGAGTTTGTTCGCTATCTCCACTCGGTGTTCTTTTTAAAGGACTTGGGCCCTTTACACTTCTTTCTTGGCATTGAGGTTCTTCGCAACTCGGGCGGCCTATTCTTTTCCCAAAAGAAGTACATTTTGGAAATTTTGGATGGAAGCAAGATGATGGGTGCCAAGCCTATTTCTTCCCCAGTTGTCCCTGGTTCTCGGCTCACTCTCTCCGGCGACCTTTTTCCGGATGTTCATCTATACCGCAGCATTGTTGGTGCACTGCAATATGCAACGATTACTCGCCCGAAGCTCTCCTACTCAGTGAACCGTGTATGTCAGTTCATGCAGCGCCCGACCGTGTTTCACTGGGCTGCTGTCAAGCGCATCCTGCGCTACTTGAAGGGCTCTTTGGATACGGGTCTTCATTTTCGGCCTTCTCGGGATTCTAGGCTGCTTACTTACACGGATGCTGGTTGGGCTTCCGATGTTGATGATTTCCGCTCTCAGCATGGATTCTGTGTTTACTATGGTGGCAACCTGGTCAGCTGGGCGTCGAAGAAACAAAATGTGGTTGCCCGCTCTAGCACGGAAGCCGAGTACCAGGCAATTGCATTTGCAGCCGCTGAGCTTTTGTGGCTTCAACAACTACTTCAGGAAATGGGTGCTTCGCACTATGCTCCGCCAATTGTCCTCTGTGATAATCTAAGTGCAACGTTTCTCACCGCTAATCCAGTCTTTCACCAAAGGTCGAAGCACATCAAGATTGATTTTCACTTTGTTCGTGAACAAGTTCAGGCTGGAGAATTGTGGTTCGGCATGTTAGCTCTGTTGATCAATTTGCTGATATCTTCACCAAGGCTGTTGGGACTTCTCGTTTTGGTAACTTGCACTCTAAGCTTCATGTTCGTGCTCGATCATGAGCTTGCGGGAGGGTATTAACCCAGTAACTTTATTGTTATTGGTTTCCTTGTTTGTTATAAACTTAGTCAGTTGTGTATATTCTTTCCTTGTTAATAGGTTAGATAGTTTACCTAAATCGCTATAGATTAGGAATTTAGTTACAACACTACCTGTATAAATCAATCAGAGCATTAATGAGAAAATCAACCAATTTCCATATTCTTTCGTTTCTTTATACCAACCAAGACATTTTTTCAAATGATTCTTGATAGGCTGAGTCGGGATAAAGCTTCTAATGAGTCTTCAAATTCAGTTGAGCCAAATCTTGCAAACAATGCTCTGGAAAAATCACTCCATATCATTGGTCCTCGAAGCTTTGCTAACCAATGGTATCATTGCAGAGCTACTTCATTTGGAAGAGAGTGCTAGTACTTGTCGATCCTGACTAATCGATCAGTACGTGAAGTACTGTTCCGCCTTGTACAACCACCCTGCAGAATCCTCCCCATTAAAAATGGGAAATTAAAGTTTTATGTCCTGGTTTGAAGGCCGATTCACATGGGTAGGAGTTTGGGGATTTTCAAAAAGAGTTCTCGGTGTTCTGATTGACACGCAAGGATTGAATGGCGGTGAGAATTTGTTAAAAACTGGATTCATGCCTTGCAAAAATTTCATAAACTTCACTACGAAATTCAATGTTGGTTTTATTACGAGTATCCATCATAAACAATTGAAACAATTGGTTCTGATACCAAATGATATAGTTCAAGGTTGTTAAGCTCGAATCAATTGGATATATTCGAGTGTGTTAAGCTCAAATTACACAGAATGAGAAGAAAGGTTAGAAATAGTATGGAAAGAATTTGTAAGAATAGGGGAAGAAATATAATTATTATTCCATAATACTAAATCACTTACACCAAATCTTTTTTTATATAAAGGAGCTCAACAACAAACTTCTAGATAATATCGACCAACGTTTAAGCGATCCCAACAACCACTACGCAACAAATTAGATAATATTGGATCAACGTTTACACGATCCCAACAACCACTATGCAACAAACTCATGTTCCACACGTAGCATTGGAAACAGTAAACAACAGTAAAATATTATTTCTAAATTGCTAATTTAATAAATACTAATTTACCAAATAAAATAATTATAAATAATCATCACAAAGTCTTATTTAAGGCAGTATAAACTTTAGGCCAGAGATTGTTATGCAATTATAAGAAATTTCATCTGGGAAGGGTTTTTTTAAAAATATTTTGAAAATTTTAGGGACTTATTGTGAAATTATCAAAATACTATATATGTCCCAAAAATATCAGAATTTTTATTTTATTTTTTTCTGTAACCGATCAGAAACTGTCTCTGTCGATCGGTAACCACCACCTGAACCCGATGACCACCACCGGACGCCAGAATCTTTTTCGGTTTTTGTCAAATTTTTGTCGATCTGCTTTCTCTGATCTGCTCTATCAATTATTATTTTTGATTTTCTCTCCTCCTCTTCGATCTTCCGCATCTACTAACCGCCATGATTCTTCTTCTTTCTCCGGTGACACAGCAAAGCTAGGGTTTTTCATCCTTCTTTCGCCGCTCTGCAACGGCGATGCATACTCATCGAAGTCACGGCAGATCGAGGCGACGTCACCAAATTTGCTTTTCAAAGTCGTTGTGACCTAAATCTGCTCCGCTCCGCTACACCTCAATTTGATTTTCAAAGTTACCGGTGACGTCTCTGCAACACCCTAGCTCCGCGATGACGAGAAGAGCTACGTCTCCGCTGTGCCCTAGCTTCTACGCATCTGTAATTATACCCTACTTTCGCCAGCAAAACGACAGTGAGCTTGCGGTGGAGGAGTGTCGCGCCGGCGAAAGAGTGTCGCGAAGAAGAAGAGGGGTGCGTGAGATGCACGCGCCCGAAGGAAGAAGACATGTCTGGCTTCACTCGCGGCCTGAGGCCGACGGCAATGCCTGGGGTTGCGGGTGTGCTTCGACCTCTGAGAGGTGAGATTTAATTTTGTGGATCTTTTTGAAAACTTGCTGAGATTTAATATTACTTGACTAAGGTTATTATTAACAAGGTTTTTATGGTCAAGTGGTTAGTACTCTTGTTGCTGAGCTTAAAGGTTTGGGGTTCGAATCTCACTCTGACATTTATTTTGAAGAATTTATGTTTGTGATGTACATTCTGATGTTTAATATTATTTTACTGAGTGTATATTAAATAAGAGTTTTTAGTGCAGTGGTTATTGCTGGTCTAGGTTTTGATGTTATTGCCTTGAGTTCAAATCTCGCTTGGTCCTTCTTTTTGAAGAAATTTTTCTTGATGTACTGTAGCTTTTTATTGATCTTTGTAGTTTTTTCTTTCTTATGTTGATGTTTTTCATTAATCGGGTGAGGTTTAATTGATATGAGTTGATGTTTTGTAATTTTTTTGCTTACATGGATTGATAATTGTAGTTTTTTTTCATGTTGATGTTTTTCATTTTCCAACTGAGGTATAGGTAATAGAAGTTGATGTTTGTTATTTTTCTGATGGTGATGTTTTTCATTTTTCAGATGAGGTTCAGGTGTTAAGAGTTGATGTTTATAGATTTTTGGTGATGTAGGTTGAGTAGTTTTTTAAAAAAAAACAAATGTTGAGTTTTTATGATTTTTGAGTGAATAATTTATACTCTTGAAGTACCCTAGTTTTTTTGGTTGATATTTTTTTCTCATGTTGATGCATTTTTTATTTTTCGGGTGAGTTTTAGTTGATATAAATCGACATTTTATAGATTTTTGGTTATATGGGTTGATATTTTTTGCTTTTCTTTTTTCTCTCATGTTGATGTTTTTCATTTTCTCGGTGAGTTTTAGGTGATACGAGTTGATATTTGTAGTTTTGGGTGACATAGGTTGACTTTTTGTAGTGTGTTTTTTTCTTATGTTGACATTTCATTTTCCGGGTGAAGTTTAGGTGATAAGAATTGATGTTTTTCGCTTTTGTTTGATATAAGTTGATTCATGTAGTTTTTTAAAAAAAATTGATGATTTAATCTTTGTCGATATTTTAAGATTTTTAGTTGATGTTTTGTTAGTTGTAGTAGGCATTTTTTTAAAAAATAATTTGTTAATTTTTACTTTTTTAAAAATATATTTTGCATTTCATTATATATATTTTTTACTTCAATTTTGCAGTTGATGTTTTATGATCGTTGATGTTCTGCTATTTTTTGCTGATGTTTATAATTCTCAGTTTGATGATCGTATTAATTTTTTGCATTTTAAAAAGATTTATTAATGTTTTTTTATATATATTTTTTTGCAAACTACATATGGCGGGAAAATGATGGGGAAAATGGACAAAAAGCCCATGAAAAATATTAGTGATAGGTACCTGTAAAATTATTAGAGATATGTCCCTGTAAAATTATTAGAGATAGGTCCCTGGAGCTAGAATATAGTTAGAATTGCATAAATGCCCCTGCCTAAATTTTAGGCTGCCTCACAGGAGACCATCTCAATAATCATAACAAAAATATCTAATCCTGAATTTATTTAACTGAGTATGTTTGTTGAATGGCGATTTTGTTCATAAGTTATAGAAAAATCAACATTTAAACTGCAAATTAGAAAAAATCAAGATAATTTTTTTGAGTTGCATTAATCGGATTATAAACTTATAACTACTACACGTTGTATAATAAAATTTTAATATTACAACTCAAATATTTTACGTTTTTATAATTTTAATTCAACCGCATGTTTCTCAAAACTTTGCCTGGAATGGACAAAATTTACAATAAAATAATGTTCCTAAGTACATTGTAAGGTGCAAATTTATATAGTTGGCAATTTATGCAATTTGTGCAAATATGGAATTGTCGTGTTGAAACATCAAAGAAGGAATGTTTGGAGTTTTATGGAATGACATGAAGAAATTTCGTCCACAATGTTGTTATTGGAGAATATATCAATTCCTATATTTATGGGATTGGATTATGTTCATGGAATTGGAATTGATTTGGAATATTTGACTATGGTAGAGATGTGGACAAGATATGTAGTAACATACGTGTGAGCGAAGACTTTTCATGTTGGAACATACGGAAAGTTGAGAGTTTGATTGATGATAGAATATTGTGTAATATCGGTTTATGGAAATATGAAGATTACGGAATATTGATTCAGACGTGTATGAAGCATAATGGATTTATGGAAAATCCCTATAATTATGGAATTGTTTTATGGAATGTTATGGGATATGTTGAGATAAGGAAAATCCATTTATTTATGTGATTTAGATATGTTTCAGAAGCAGATAATGAATAGGAATATTATGGAGATAATCATGGAAGATTCCGATCTGCTCATGGACTATTTATAGATGACATAATCGGCTGCATTACTTGCGATTTTAATTGCCAAAAAATCTGCACTCAGATTTTTAATCCTTTGAAGAGTTTATGTGAGGGTCTTCATACATATGTTCCAACATACGTAACATGTTAATCAAGTTCAGTGTCGTATACCTTAATTTCTCGGGAGGAGGAGATCCAGCGTCGACGAGTTTTGATGTTAGAGGGAGTCTGATAAAGGCGGATTGGTAGCAATGGGAGTTTGCAAAATCCACATGTTAATAATTATAAGAGATGAGTATAGTTGTATGGAGTACTCTGTACTGTATCTTTCTGATTAATGGATTTATTCTGAATTGGGTCATGCCCTGCAGATGTTGGTGGATTTCACTGAACTGCGAATCAAGTCTGTGTGTTTTTGCTTTAGATTTTTTACATACTTGGTTAGATAGGCTGCGTTGGAATACGATAGTAATTATTGAATTAAAACGGTAAAATCAAAATTTGAAATGCTTCCTCCGTCCGACTTAGAATGTATTTTTCATTTTTTATCATTACTTTTAAGATATGGTTGGACCATAAAATTTAATTAACTTAAATAATAATAATACTGCATTATATATTGTTAGGTTTAGGATGTTTTCAATATTAAAATTTTATATTTCTTTATTATATGTACTTAAATTTATATACAGTCAAACATGTCTTACAAATAATTGCTAAAAATGAAAAAAAAAATACATTTTAAGCTGAAAGAACTACACACAATAGTGCTTTTATTTTATATTTTATTTGAAATGGACTATTAGAATGCATTAATTTTGCTAAATATTAGCAGTAGTGATGTGTTTACGCAGAAAGACGCGGAACTGGATTTCGTTTTCCTAAATAAAAAAAGTTGATACTGTTTGGATTCGAACAAGCCTAGTTTCGCCAAGTGAAGATGAAGCAGTATCCCAAGCCAGTCCACTAATGCAAATGGATTTGACAACGATTTCCACCACTACAACTTGCATCTCTCGCTTTTTTTATTATAGCACGAGCATGCAACTATGCAAGCACTAATCCTTCTCACTCTTCTCTTCTTATTTATGTCTTTGTTTTTTATATAAAAAAAATCCAAAAAATTAAATAAATTGGGAATGAGATTATAGTAAAGTGATGAAGTGTTTAATCAAACTACCAGCAACAACAACAACTCAGCAACTAACTTAATCAGTTTTTAGTTAGTTAGAGGAAGTTAGTAGTTAGAAGATATTTTCTGAT
>JAULKM010000001.1:8122721-8134168 GCA_032355605.1 Rubia tinctorum
AGCAATCTTGCAACAAAAACATAACAAAAGAGATGTTAAATGCTTCGGAAAACACATGCATTTGTCGTCACATCATTCACCCCCTCTTTCCTCCTTCCTGCTTTATTCTCTTGGTTTATCGCCTATTGGATATTTCCCCGGCGGTCTACAGCGTGTATGCAGCCGGTGCTCGGTTAGATTCTCAATTCCACACCTCTTCACCTACTTTGCTTAGGATGGCCTCTGCTATGTGTCGTCTCTTCTCTCCCTACATGCCTCTTCATTTAAGGTGATTCATCTCTTCATTTTATTTCCAGTAGGCGGTAGATGGAACTTTCCACTTTTAAAGTCTTCATTTGCAGATTTACCCTACTTCCTCCTATCACGTCATCAATGGGTTTGTGGTGATTGTGGTAAGTGATTCTTCTTGTTGATGAATAGGTATATTTATACATGAATTTACAACTAAAAGCCAAACTAACTCTAGTCTGTTACAAACTAACAATCCTCACAATCAGGGAGAGAATAATGACTAATTCTCAATGACTAATTTAAAAGCTAACACCCTTCCACTAGGTCACATTTGGGTACGAACCAGTAGCTTGAACCTCAAATTATTGAACTGAGAGAAACCCAAGACCTTGGTAAAGATGTCTACAACTTGATCCACTGACTTCACATGAAGGAAAAATAGTTCACCAGGCTAAACTTGTACACGAACAAAGTAATAGTCGATTTTGATGTGTTTGGACTGTTGATGAATTACCGGATTGGTAGTGAGGAAGGTAGCACCGAGATTTTCACATAGAAGTATGGGTGAACCAAAGAGAGGGACATCCATCTCCAATAGAAGTTGTTGACGCCAAATCAGCTCAGCGGATGCAAAGGCAATAACCTTATACCCAGCTTCAGTGCTAGACCATCCCGCTGCTTTCGATTTGCGAGAGGACCAACTAATCAATTTTTTCCCAAAATAAATGGCATGCCATACTGAGAAAGGTAATCTTTGAGATCAAAGGCTCAACCACTAGCAGTGAAGGAGACGAGGAGATATTGACAAGAAGGTCGAATGAAAAGGTCAACGACAAGAGGATCTTTCATATAGTGCAGTATGTATTTGACTGTCGCCCAATGATATTCGGGAGGGTTGGCGCATGAACTGAAAAACCCTATTAAAAGAATGAGGAAGATTAGGACGAGTGATAGTAACATACTGCAAGGCACCAACAATATTGCGATAAAGATGCAAATCAGTAAAAGGATCACCATAGGTGACTAGCCGAGAGCCAGGAACGACAACGGAGGATATGGGCTTGGCACCAACCATCTTTCTTTGATCAAGGACATCTGGGATGTATTTTCATTAAGAGAGGTGGAGGTCGATCGGGCTGCGAAGAACCTCAATCCCAAGGGATAAAATGAGAGCACTCAAGTCTTTTAAGGAGAACACCGAATTGAGATATTTGACAAACTCATCGATGAAAGAAGAATTGAAGCCTGTAATAATGAGATCATCCACGTAGACAAAGACATAAATCACATCAGATCCATGGTGCTTGATGAATAAGGAGGTATTTGCGACACATGGCTTGAACCTATGATGAAGCAAGGCATGATTTAGTTTCTGAAACCATTCATGGGAAGCCTGTTTAAGGCCATAAAGTGCCTTCTTTAGGCAGAAAACATGAGAAGGGCGATCAGTAGCAATAAACCCAGGGGCCTGCTCTATAAGCACTATCTCAGCCAAATCATCATTAAGGAAATCATTGTTGATATCTACTTTCCAAAGAGGACAACTAGGGGTGACGGGAAAGCTCAGAACAACCCTAATAGTGGTTGGCTTAATGATAGGACTGAAAGTATCGAAGTAATCAACACCCTCCTCTTGATTGAAGCTCTTTGCTACAAGAGGCTCTTTGTAGCACTCAACTGATCCATTTGGTTTCTTTTTTTATCCCTAAAACCCAATTAAAACCCACAATATCATAAGCAGAGGGCCTAGGAACTAAGTCCCAAGCCCTCCTAACCATCAGTGCATTATATTCTAATTGCATAGCATGTTGCCAATTCGAGTTCTTTTTTGCTTGGAAAAACGTTTTTGGTTCAAGATCAAAAGTGGGACAAAGATGGGGTGTTTAGTGGTAGTATATAACTTGGGTTTAAGTGAGTGAGTAGAGGCGCGAGTAATCATGCAATGTTCAAAGTTGGCGGCAGGCTTGAAGTAGGAAGGAGCTTGTTGATAGCTTGTAGCCGGAGACGGATTAGACGGAGAGTCGAAGACCGGAGGAACATGAGGCATGTGGCTGAGAGAAGATGGAGGTGAGGAATGAACTAAAAATGGAGGAGCCAGAGGAATTACCGATATATTGTCCAAGGGCATTATAGTCGAGGTTGCCTATGGTTCATGAAGAGATATATTAGAAAATAAAGTTGATGGGAGCCACATTGGGAGGTGTGTTCAGGCAAAGGAAAAGAAAATTCATCAAACAAAACATGTCGAGAAATATAGGTTCTAGAGGATGGGACATGAAAGCATAAATAACTTTTATGTTTGGCACTATAACCAAGAAAGATACAAGAAACACAATGAAATTCCAACTTGTTGCTAGTATTATGACAGAGATAAGGATTGCACAAGCAACCGAATGACTTGAGAAAGTGATAATCAGGTTGACGATGATAGAGGCAAGCATAGGGAGATTCATTATCAAGAACAGGGGTAATGGTTCTATTTAAATGGATAGCAGTATGGAAGGCATGTTCCCAAAATTATATAGCTATATAGAAGGAAATGTGATTGCGCCTTTTTAAAGAACCATTTTGTTTGGGTGTATGAGGGCACAAACTAGATGCAAAATCCCATAAGATTGAAGAAAAAAGGAAATTTTAAGATATTATCCTCCCCAATCAGATTGAAAATCTTTAATTTTGGAAGAAAACAACATTTCAACCATGGATTTAAACAAGGAGAGAGCAGCGCAAATTTGATATTTATTAGTTAGAAAATAAATCTAAACAAATTTAGTGCAGTCATCCGTAAAAAGGATAAAATATCGATTGCCATTTAAAGAAGGTACATGGGCATGCCCCCAAAAATCCAAATAAATAAAATCAAATGGTTGCTTAGAACGAACATGACATGAAGGTAAAAAATGTGTCTGACTTTTACCTAGCTGACATGCACTACATAAAGGCAAAGATTATTCGCAGAGGTGGGTAAATTAAATGAGACAATTGATGACATAAAACAGTTTCATGGGGATGAGCAAACTGATGATGTTAGCATGCCACCAAGGCTCGTTCAACCACAAAGACACGAGGACCGGATGAAGGAGGACTAGCAGGAATCTGGTACAAGCTATTTTCAAATACTGCCTTGAACATTATTTTGCTCTACCAACTCCTAAGATAGAAATGGTTAGGATAAGACTCAAGAATAACATTGTTATCCTTGCACAATTTTGAAACACTCAAAAGACTTTTAGAAATTTTTGGAACGACAAGGATATCGTCTAAAGAAAGCGAATTAAAAACATACTTAGAATTTAAAGTAGAGAAACCAAGATGGATAATAGGGAGATATTGACCATTCCCAAAGAGGACATCGTGTGCACCATTGTAATTGGACTGTAGGTTCAAATAGTGGAAGTCCTCCGCAACATGGTGAGTTTCACCAGAGTCGACGACCCAAGGATCATATAATGCTAAAGGAGTCGAGCCATTGCCACCGTTGTAGAAAGTGTAGGAAGCCTCAGCAGAGGTCTACGACTGGCGTTGGCATTTTTCCGCCCACCAATTCATCGCTGGAAAAGCGCTAGTGGCAGTTTCGGGCGTTATGGTGCTGCTTGGAGCAGATTTGGCAGACCACACGCAGTCTATTAAAATATTGACTTTGTCATTGTATTTATCTTATATCCATATTTGTAGGGGTTCTCTGTTCTAACTTCTAGAGTTAAGCTCAGAAGATTGTTGTACTTTCCGCTGTATAAATCTCCTCAAAATCAATTAAATACAAATCAACCTTTTCCACCCTTATCATATTCTCATATTGTATCAGAGCTTTCGATCTTACTATTTTCTCCCTATTTTAACAGTAGTAGCTTTCTTTTTAATCCTCCCTTCCCGATTCATTTCACAATCATCCATATAATAATCCTATGTCATCTCTCCTTTCATAATTATCCACTTATTCCCTAAATAATTATTCACCTAATTCCACATAATTATCCACCTACGTACCTACCTCTCTGTTTGTTTTCTTCTGCAATTCATGCAGACCTTAATGATGTAATTTGACTACAGAACTGCAACATCCTTCACCATGTCTTCCGAAAATTCTCAATTCCTCACCTCTGCAACTCATATTTTGTTCACGGTCTTTGGCGGTGTTGTGGCCAATCTTTTGTTCCCGGCTCTTGCTGTTCATCTCGATCATACAAACTATTTCTTATGGCAAGGTATAGTCCGATCATCCCTTGAACCTTATCAATTAGAGAGTTTCATTCTCAATGACACTTCTCCACCGGCTGACTTTACCACCTGTTGTTGGCTCTTCTGTTTGCGCTCTAAATCCAAAGTTCACTGTTTTGAAGCACATGGATCAGTTAGTCATGTTGTGGCTGCGTTCAACCCTCATAACTCCAATTCTAGACCTTGTTGCTCGAGCGAGAACTATGTCTGAAGTTTGGTCTCTATTGGAACAAACGTTTCACTCCCAGACTCATGCCCGACAGATGCATATCAAGCAGCAATTACAAACCCTTTCCAAAGGATCCCTATCGATATTGGAGTATGTCAAAAATAAATGCACCATCTTCGATTCTCTGGCAGAGTGTGACACGGTTATCTTTGATGATGACTTTGTCTCCTACATCCTCTTCGGTTTAGACCCTGAGTATGCCGCCTTTAAAACTTCCATCAGTATGCTTCTGGAGCCTCTCTCATCGCACGAATTACTGGGTTTTCTCCTCCAGGAAAAGCAGTGGATACTTGACTCCTGCTTTGACTCTTTTTTTCCAACAGAAAACCTTGCTCAGCGGAGGCGATATGAATCTCCTTGTGAAAACTCTGGATTGTAAAATTTTAGATCTTTGACCAAACTAAGAATCTCATCAAACCTATTATAGATGCACAAAATTCAAGAACCTATCCCTCATGATGCTCTTAATTTCATCTTGCACACTAACTAGCCCGCGAAATTAGTTCATAAAGTTATTTATACTTAATTAACCCGCAGGATTAAGCAACAATGAAGATGCCCACAAGCAATGAGTATAACTAAAATATTCTTCGTATTTAATTGATAAAAAGATGATAAAATTCGTGGACAAGCCCTTCTATTTATAGGGAGGAGTCTCGAACCAAAAACCCTAATCACAAATGGAAACTAAATCGACTTATGGCAGTTTTAAGAAGCTAAAACCATATCTAACAAAAATACGTAAAATAAATAGTAAATGAGGTAATATGGCTGAGATTTTTCAAGAAGTAGTCTTGAAAAATATTACCTTATCTAATCTTACCAAATCTAATTTTAATCAGAATAAAATTGAATATTCTAAACCCTAATGGACTGTACTTTCAAAATTCAGCTCTTCAAACCCCACATGGCTAAGCTTATCCGTCCAATTGACCCAAAATGAAATTATTTTACAATATTTTACAAAGATCATACTATCTCATTTAAAACCTAGTGGGGAAAAAGTATAATGTTCTTCACGACGTTTTCAGTTAATCGACAAGTTTGATTAATTAATCCAAGCCTTAGCCGTCTTATTCTTAAGCTTTGTTCTTGACCTTGTCATTGTTCTATCCATGTCACTTAGAGGATTCTGAACATAACTCTTGAATGTTTCATCAAGTCGTGGAATGTCTTCATTTACGGTGGTAGTCGTCTTGGCATCTCCATCATTCCTTTCATGGTCTAAACTTTTCGCCCTCGAAACTGAATTGTCTTCAAAGGTAAATGGAGATAAATCAGAGCAAAGAAAAAGTTTATGTGACCATTACATCAGTCGACATCAGTTGGTATCATAGGCCGAAATCAGGTGAAACATTCATATCCGTAGTTTTATTTAAAAAAAATCAGAAATTGAACCGACAGCCACCAAGCAATTGCAGCTGCCGCTCACATCTAGCTCCATCATCCATCCTTGTTCCAGCTCCTAGATCAGACTACCGCTGCCACCCGTTGCACAACACCGTCTCCAACCGAGCACCAAAAGCTGCTATTTCATCACAGCCGCTAATTCTCAGGCGAGCTTCTCCAGATTTGTTCCTTTATCTCCAATCGAATCCGTCTTCGTTGAAGTAGTTAACTAGCCGGATCTTCATCATCATCAGGTTCTTCGGCACTGTCTTCGGAAGTTGTTCTCAAGTAAGCGAAACTCTGGCGCGGGTAGTTCCAGTTTAGCGTAGAAAGACACTCCAGCAAAGAAGCATTCAACACAACAATCATCATAGCGAGGAAGACTTCCGGCGCATGTCCAACACGAGTGAGCTCATAGCTGGCACGTGAAACCCACGCACAGATAATTTTGAACGCGTGTCTGACTCACACAAGGGGTAATTTTTAGTTTTTCATCTCACAGGTCTTTCAATATATCGCAAGTTGATCAAGTGCTCGCGAATCAGTTCATTTTATCATCAATTGTCCTCTGTTTCGCGAGTTCAAGTTGTTTTTGGCCAGTTACTGCCTAATCAACATCCCGTCACCATTTATTAGAAGGACGTTGCAGGGATGGTGTGTGACGTTTATCTATATTTTTTGAAGATCATTCTCGTTTCGAGGACGAAAATTTTAGACCACGGAGGGAATGATATGATATCAAAATTATCGTTTATTATAGTTTTCTTAGTTTAGTATTTTGAGGACTATACACCTTTCCCATTGAGTTTTTTTAATGAGTTAGTGTGTTCATATTTAGAATTAAATTTGAAACATTGTAATTTAGGAGTTTTGAATTGATTAGAATTAGATTTGGTAGGTTTAGATAAGGTAGATTCCTTCAAGAATTCATCCAATTTTTGTATTGATTTACTTGGATGAATATGGTCATCATTTAGATTTAAATTAGATATTGTAGTTAGATATGGTTTTAGCTTCCTAAAGCTGCCATAATTCTTTTCATTTTATATTTGTACTGGCTGAATTTTACCCTATAAATGAAGGGGTTTGGGCAAGATATTTTACACAGCATTATTATCAATCATAAATTTGGATTTTTGACTTTATTCCTTGATAGCATTAATTTTCGTTGTTACTTAATCCCGCGGGTTAATTAAGCATCAATACCCTTTGTGAACCAACCTTACGGACTAGTTAGTGAACAAAGAACCCTTTAGTTGTGAGTTAATCCTGCCGGCTAGTTAACGAGCAAATTTTTGAATAGTGAACCAATCCTGCAGCCTAGTTGGCATTACAATTCTCGAGTTGTTCAAGATCTCGAGGGCTAGTTTTTATTAGTTTGTGCGGCTATACTAGGGTTTGCAAAATCTATCGTTTAGTCAATGTTCTAAAATTACGCAATCCAGAATATTTGCAAGGTGATTCATATCTGGAGGACTACCTCTGCTGCTCAATCACTGGCGCTTGAACCGGTGCAACCGCTCAGCCGTCTGCCGAGTTTTCCCGTCAAGGCTGTCAGGTCTGCAACCGAGTTGGCTATGATGCTAGGAATTTCCATCAGCGTCTGAACATATCCTCTTTCCCAGCCACCAATTAGCGTACGACAGAACGTCTCCGCCAGGCCACCGGGAAGCAAGCCTATGCGGCTCATACTGAAAGCCTCTCGGCCATCTCAAATCCTTGGGTTGTTGATTTCGGAGTGAAAAATCATGTCACGGCTGATCTTGCTGGTCTTAACCTTCAGTCGGAATATTCTGGTGGTTACAATCTTGTCGTCCCAGATGGCCAGTCTCTTCTCATTATGCATACAAGATATTATTCTTTATTTTCTAAGCATGTTACTAATCCCCTTCCACTTAAATATGTTCTTGTTGTTCCTAAAATTTCCAAAAACCTTATTAGTGTTCGTCAATTATGCAAAGATAACAATGTTTTTGTCGAACTTCATGCTAATAACTGTTATGTTAAGTATTTTTAGGGTAGGAAAATACTCAAGAGAGTAGTTGAAAATGGCTTGTACCGGCTTCCTGTTTGTTCACCCTCTGATCCTAGTATTTTTGTTGGTGAAAGAGCTTATGTGGCTTGTTGGCATCATCACTTTGCTAATCCTCATGAGTCTATTTTGCATCATTAATTATCTAATTTTAATTTGCATGTTTCTGATAATAAATCATTACCTGTGTGTAGTGCTTGTCAATTAGGCAAGATTCATAGACATCATTATTTCATGTTATGTTCCTTCTTAACGTCCATTTGATTTGATTTATTCAGATGTTTGGGGTCCTGCTTTGAACCTTCTTTATATGGTAATTGCTATTTTATCTTTTTTTATTGATGATTGCACAAATTCATTTGTATTTATTTCTTGGCTACAAAATCTCAGGTTTTATGTACCTTTACATCCTTCAAAATCCTGGTTGAAACGCAATTTTTCACTAAACATAACAGCTTTTCAATCTGATTGGGGTGGTGAGTATCGAAATGTATCATCTTTTCTCAAAATTTATCGCATAATCCAACGCATTTCTTTTCCTCATACTCCTAAACAAAATGGTGCTTTTGAAAGACGTAATAGAATTATTGTTGAAAAATCTTTGGCTCTTCTGGTAAATTCTCATTTTCCTATCATATTTTGGGAACATACTTTTCACACTGCCATCTACTTGAGTAATAGAAATATAACTCCTATGCTTAAACACAAGCCTCCTTATGCATGCTTATATCAACATCAACCTGATTATAATTTTCTAAAATCTTTTGGTTGTCTATGTTTTCCGTATCTTCGTCCCTGTAATAGTAGCAAGTTGGAATTCCACTCTGTTGCATGCATATTTTTAGGGTATAGTCCTAAACACAAGGAATATCTCTTCTACCATGTTCCTTCTTATTGTACGAGTCATCCTTTCCCTATCTCGAGCACAACTCTCAGTCAGAACCACAAAATTCCTCCAGTGCTGATGTTTCCGTACTTCAACTTCAAGAAGCCTCAATGACTCCCCTCTTGTATGTACCAAGTCCGTCAGCTCCCATCCCTCCATCACCGATTTCATCGTTATCTCTCTCTGGCCTCACGCTACCTTCTCATATGGTGGCAGAACCTACCCCACCACTGGTCGTCTCCCCTCTCATCTGTAGCAAATAAATGAGGGGTGTTTGGTTGGTTTTTTCTTCTAAGTTATAAATGTCAAGACAAGACAACTAGAAAATCAAAGTAAATCTACTAAACATGTAACAAGATACTAGAAATAGAGTAAATTACAAGTTACGGAACATTGGGTGCAATTGATTTACACTTCCAAGCCTCTTATCAATTCTTGAACCTGTAACCTATTTACTACTTTTACTACTTGTTGTGAAGACAAATTTTCTATCCTTCTTTGATAGTAGTTTACAAAAGTGAATTCGACATCTCTTCTTAAACCTCACCAATGAACCCCTTGTCGAGAAATGGCTAATGATATCCCATTAATGGCATTGAGTATGAAGGATCAACAAGCCTCATAATACTGATAAAAATTAATCTAAATGTCTAAGTATTGAACTAATTCCTGCATTTACACAAGAGTAGTCAAGAACATTCGACGTTCATAAACCTCTCTTATTTACTACCTAAAACAAACATGAAAAAGAGTTCAACATCATCACATTCATCTAGCAATTATCAAATCATCAACCCAATTAGAAGCTATAACTCATGCTCTTGGATTCCATATCAAAAGAGCGGAAACTTAGCTAATTTTTCCCAACCTTAACAAGCAATAATATAAGAAATTCATACTCTCAAACTTCCAACAACATTAATGATATTAACAGTCAACATCCAAAGCTCCAAAAATGCACAATAGCAAAGCATTAAATAGGCATAAAGAGTTCTCAAGACATGGGCTTGGAAGCCTTAATCAATTGCTCCCAAGACTAAGTTTAGCTAATACAAATCGTACAAACATTCATGGAAAATTCATAGATAAAGAAAGAGATAAAGGATGAAGACAAATGAAGAACTGGGGTTTTTTGGAGAGGATTTTCGGCTGGAGAAAATTTGGGAGTGAGGATTTTTGGCCCAATTCTCTTTCATCTGCATCAATTCAAATGCCATCTTTATGTTTCCTCCGTGTGGCTCCCGCCTCATAGTTAATCAGTAGGGGGAAAATTGATGAAAACTCTAATTTCTCCGTTGTAACCTCGGAATCAATCTCATCATTAAAACAATATTTCTTACCTTGTAGGACAATCGACCACCCTACATTGCATGGATTATCAACGTAGAAAACTTGTCTTACTTGGTTGGCCAAAACAAACAGATCATTTTCATAGTCTTAACGACTCGTCAACCAGTGTAAAACCCATTGGATCATCAGTTTGAACTCCGGTTGTGTTGTCAAACCATATGCACTTGAAAACTGGAATCTTGAGTTCTCTGTAGTCAAGCTCCCAAATCTTATCAATAACACCATAAAATGACATCACAACGAGGATCAGTTTGTTGTCTTTCTTACTTGCTTGCCACATTGTTTCACACTCAACATAAACCCCACTATTTTGTGTCGCACTCTGTGAATCTTGGTCCCTAGTAGCAAAACAGAAACCATTCATGTCATATCCAGAATACATCATTATTGTGCAATTAGGCTTCCTTGCAAATGCTCGAATCTTTTTGCGTACTGATCACCGACATTGCATCGATCATAAAACCAGTTCACAAACGTTTCATTGTGCTCTAACTAAACTTTATTGGGGGCTACGTGGGATGAACCTCTCTGATCAAATTAAGGTGTTCAGTCACTAATCTACGGTCTCCCTACAATTCCTCATGACATATAAATGAACTTTCATTAAGTCGATATGCAATGGAGTAAATACCATTCCCCTAGACCTCGGTTTACCCACCCGCTGTCCACCATGTCGATTCTTTGGCATCCCAAAACTAACACAATCTTCCAAATAACTGGAGAAAAATTCAATTACTTCTTCAGTAAGATACCTCTCAACAATACTATTATCCGGCCAACTTATATACTTCTGATATCCCTTGAATACTTTCACGTGACACTCAAAAGGATACATCCAATGCATACCAACTGGGCCACATATATTTATCGCCAGTATGAAATGAACAACCAAGTGAACCATTATATTAAAAAAAGCTGGAGGGAAATACATTTCCAACTTGCACAGCACAACAACAACCTCCTTTTGCAGGACATCCAATTGGTGGCAGTCAATAGAATTCCGACATATGGAGCCGAAGAAGAAAAAAGTCTAGTGATTGAGTACCTTACATCATCCTCCAAAAATACATGAACAGCAACAGGTAACAGTTGCTGCATCAAAACATGACAAT
>JAULKM010000001.1:8139941-8160301 GCA_032355605.1 Rubia tinctorum
AGGGTCAAATGGTTAAGAGAGGGAGATACAAACTCTAAATTTTTCCACTCCTCAGTTAAATCCAAACACAGAAGACAGTTGATAACTGAGATTAAAAACTCAGAGGGTAAATGGATAAACACAAAAAAGGAAATCAGTGAAGAGGCAGTTGCCTTTTTCTCTGATTTGCTGACTAATGAATTCTCAGATCCCTCTGGCATTAATAATTCATAGATTCTGGAAAATATTCCAGAAGTAATAACATCACAGATCAATCAAAATCTAACTAAGCCTGCAACAATGCCAGAGCTAACATCCATTGTCCAACAAATGGACAGTGATTCAGCTCCTGGTCCAGATAGCTTCTCTGGGAGCTTTTTATAAACACTATTGGGATATTATTAAAGAGGACACACTTGAAGCTGTAAATGATTTTATAAACCTCACTCCAATATCCAAAGCTATTTCTTCAGCCTTATTTGTTTTGATCCCCAAGAAAGATGTTTGCTCCTCCTTTAAGGACTACAGACCAATAAACCTTTGTAACTTCTCTAATAAGATTATGTCAAAACTACTCTCTGAAAGATTAAAGCCATATTTAGACTCAATCATTAGCCCTGAGTAATCTGCTTTCACAGCAGGGAGGGAGCTGTCTGATAATGTTTTGCTAATGCAAGAAATTACCAATTTTTTGCATTCCAAAACAAAAGGCCATAATATGATTATCAAGTTAGATATGATGAAAGCTTTTGATAGAGTATCCTGGCAGTTTCTAAGTAAACTCTTGACTGAAATGGGATTTTCTAACCATTTCACAAATCTAATCCTAGGGAACATTAGCTCTGCTTTCTTCTCTATCCTTGTAAATGGTTCTCCAGATTGCTTTTTCCAAGCCTCCAGAGGGTTAAAACAAGGAGATCCTCTCTCCCCTATACTCTTCATTTTGATGGTTGAAGCTTTCTCAAAAAACTTGAATTGTATCTATCAATACTCTAACATCAGCACTTTTAAATATCCTCCATCCGTGTTGAGTATTTCTCATATCTCCTTTGCTGATGACACAACAATCTTCCTGCAATATTCGAAAAGGGGACTTCAAACTCTTATTGGCTTCCTAAAATCTTATGAATTAGCAACATGCCAAAAGATTAATTTTGAAAAATCATCCTTTTACCTATCTAAACATGCTCCAGCTCACATAACACCCCTTATAAAAAATGAGACTAAAATGAAGATGAGATCCCTACCTTTCAAATATCTAGGCTGCCAAGTCTTCACAGGATGAGCTAAGAATTCATATTTTCGTTGACTCCTGGATAACATTAATGCAAAACTCCAAGCTTGGTAAAAAAAACTCACTGCAGCAGGAAGATTAATCCTTATAAAGCATGTTTTATCATCAATCCATCTGCATTTAATAACTGTCATTAAGCCTACTAAAACTATCATTGAAAATAACCATAAAATGATGGCCAAATTCCTATGGAATCATACTATTGCTGATAATAAAAGAAGAAGAATATGGAAAGCTTACCAAAAACTCTGCTACCCTCTGGAAGAAAATGGAGTTGGTCTAAAAAATCTCCACACGATGACTAAATGCTTTTCACTAAAATTATGGTGGAAGCTTCAATAGAATAAATCTCTTTGGGCCAAATTCATGTGGTCATGCCATGAACATCATAAAAAATCTAAAACATGGAAGAGAATAATTGAGGTTAATGACATATCTAATCAACATACAGCCATACAAATAGGAAAGGGTAAATCTCTTTCTGGAATTATAATTGGACTGGAAAAGGTTTTCTTACAGATTATTTAAACAACAATTTCACATTACCTTTTTCCTGATATAACAGTGGCAGATTTCTTACTCCACAAGTCTGATTATATTCCTACTCTGTAACACCCGTTGCCACCAAAAATTATCCAAACCTTGGTACAACAAACTCAGCTCTGGCCAGAACATAAAGATATAATGATTTGGAAGCCATCAACAAATGGAAAGTTCTCTACTAAATCAGCATATGAGACTCTAAGACTTAAGAAACAGAAAATTGGCTCATCAAACATCTTTGGTCTTCATACTTGCCTACGAAAATCAGTTTATTCAACTGGAGACTTCTTAACAGACTTCTCTCACTTCCAGACATCTTAGAAGACTTTAATTTTAATATGCCATCAAAATACTTCAACTGTAAAAATGAGCCAGATTCTTTACACCATAGCTTCAGTAGTTGTTAAGAAATCAAAAGAATATGACAAGTCATTGACCAAATCTTCTTAATTAATTCTCCTAACTTCTTCTACTTATGGGACCGATTCTATTTCTATTGGTAACTAAGTATTTCCAGTCAGGTAGCCAATAAAATAATTAAGTAATACCTTGCATCATTACCTGGTCCATCTGGTGTGCTAGAAACAAAATCCTCTTTGATAATTAAATACCAAACATACGCTTAATCATCGAAAACATCGTCTACCTGCTAAATGACATTCTTCTTAGCAAGAAAATAAAATGCTTTTGGAATTTAACCTGCAATACACCGAAGCTAATGATAAAGAAGATTCCTCATAACAAGAAGTTACATAGGATTGTAAAATGGAGCCTTCCAGTCCATTATAGATTGAACACTGATGGCTCTGTTTTACAAAGTGGGAAGACAGGGATCAGGGCTATAATTAGAGATTCTAATGGTTTGGTTGTTGCAGCTCTAGCAAAATCTATTTCAGATAGCTCTATCATGTAAGCTGAAGCTGTTGCACTAGATACTGGCATTCAACTCACGGCAGAGTATAGAATCAAGGAACTGGAGATTGAGGTGGACTCTCAAGTTCTACATAACATCTTAATGAAGCAACATGATGAACCATGGTCCTGCACTGCTCAAATCAGGAGTATTAGATTACATCTTCTGCAGTTTAACTTCAAGCTACAACACATCTATAGGGAAGCCAACAGTGTTGCTGATTCACCAGCTAAATTGGCAAGGTCTTCACAGGTAAACAACATATTCTTTTTTGCAGATTTGCCCAAAGACATACAAGGAAAGGTTTTGCTCGATGCTGGCTCTGTTCCTTATTTTAGAACTTAGCTTCAGGATTCTTTTGTTTCCCACGCTGTATCAATACAATATATTTCTTTGTTCTATTTTTCTTCATTGCATCTGAGATCCAATAGAACTTATAGGTCTGATGTATTTTGGATCTGCAAATTTTTCTAATCAAAGGTAAGGTATTACGTCCCCCTTTTTTGTACAATTTTATTTTTAATCTAATAAATTGGTAGGGGTCCGACCCCATCATAACAGGTGGTATTTCTAAAAAAAAATTCAATGAATAGAGGTAGAAATGCCAAAAATCCCAGATTAAATAGCCGCTATCTAAAGTAACATTGTAAATTAGTAGTGTGATAGTTTGACTTGGTAATAGCTTTGGAAATGCATTTGAATGGAGTATATAATTGGTGTCTCGTGTGGCATTAACAACATTAATAGATGTGGAAATGCATTTTCACCTTATATGATTAGATTGTATTGCTATATTGATACAATATATTTATTTGGGATAATTAAGAGTTAAGAGTACTCCATCTCATTTTAAAAATAGCAATGGATTTGGAGAATAGTTGAATATAACGATTTTCACTACTTATTTGTTACTAAAGCAATTTGGGCGGCCTATAAAAATGACAAGGTTGCTGCTATGTTGATGTTAAAAACTGTAATGAATAGGTAGGTATCTTAAAGCAAATACGGTATCTGGATAGAGCCCTGAACTGATAGTTTGTGGGTTAATGTTGTTTGATTAAAAGAAAAAAAAATGATGTGGGATTGATTAATTTTGTTCTATTTGGGGATTTTGTTTAATTATGAAGGTAAAATGACACGTGGGACTGATTAATTTTGTTCCATTTGTGAAATTCTTATGGTGTTAGTAGAAGTAGGTGCTCATTTTTAGACTGCTTTAACTATTTTTTATTATTGCTTTATTTTAGTGATTTGAATGAATTTAGCTGGTTATAGTATAACAGAAAGTTTTCTTTGATTTTCTTATATTTTTACTTTTGCATGAAATGTTGCTTTGATCACGGTTTTGTTTAGTTATGGAAAACATGACATGTGATATTGGAAAATTTGGTGTTTTTAAGTCAAAGAAGTGGATGTTTAAGTTTTTTTGTGATATTCTTCTGGTTTCAAGTCTAGATGTCAGAATATAAATTTTATCTGAATTAGTTGTTTTTGTTATTCTATGCTGTTAGTTTGAGAGTTCTGGAATAATGTGAGAAGATAGAGGGTTGTATTTGCCTAGAATGTTATCTGAATTTGAGTATGGGGTGAAACACTTTCTTGAAACTTCATGTGCTACGGCATCTAGGGGAGGCCAGGTTAAATGTCCTTGCAAGTGATGTAAAAATCGATATTGGTCTACTGGGGATGAAATATACAATCATTTAAAAAAGAGAGGGGTTTTTCGAAAACATGAAGTATGGATTTTTAATAGGGAGAAATTTTCATCATCATCATCAAAATCTTTAGATGGAAATAGGTCGATGCATGAAAATACTGATAACTTATGGCATGTCACATTTAGAGATGGCCTAGAGGAGAGTAGTGTACAAGAAGGTCCAAATCAAGATGCTAAAACTTTTTATAAGTTGGTAGAAGATGACATGGAAGAACTTTTTCCTGGGTGTAAAAGCTTTTCTATAATTTATTTTATCAATAGGATCTTTATCTTTAAGACCCTCCATGGTGTAAGTTATGTGGTCGTGGATGATCTTCTTCTACTTTTAAGGAATAATTCCAGATGCGAAGTTTCGAAAAAAATTAATGAAGGAAGGAAAATGTTGAGAAAAATAGAGTTGGGTTGTAAGAGAATATATGCATGTCCTAATGATTGTATGCTATTTTGGAAAAAGGATGAATATGTTGATAAGTTTCATGTATGTAATTCCTCTAAGTGGAAACAAAATGATGATGAAAAGGGTTAGATAAGAATGAGGCAGTCAAGAAAAAATATAACACTCTGGCTAAAGTCTTGTATCATTTTCCTCTTAAACCACGATTCCAAAGACTATACATGTGTGTTGTGAAAATTGTAAGTACATGACATGCCATGATCAAGAACTTTCTAAAGATGAGAATTTGAGACATCCTGTTGAAGGGGGAAGCATGGAAGGGATTTGATAACTTATGTCCTAAATTTTCTAAAGACCCTAGAAATGTGAGATTGGGTTTGGCTAGTAATGGACTTAATCCATTTTGAACAATGAGTGTTGCCTATAGTACTTGGCACGTGGTACTAATTAACTACAATCTACCACCATGAATGTGTATGAAACCCGAGTTCTTCATGTTATCCTTATTAATTCATGGTCATGACTCTACGAGTAATAATATCGATGTTTTCTTACAACCATTAATTGTTGAATTAAAATAATTGTAGAATGATGGTTTGTGGACCTATGATAAGTTTAAAGTAAAAAAATTCAATTGTTTTCTACCTTTAATTGGACCATTAGTAATTTTCCAGCTTATTCTATGTTGTCTGGATGGAAAACTAAGGTTAACTTTGCATGTCCATGCTATAATTATGAGATCAGTTCATTATACTTGAAGCAAAGTAAAAAGTACTTGTAATATGGATAACCGCAGATTTTTAGATGAAGGCCACCAATGGTGGTTTAGTAAGAGTTCTTTGAATGGGCATACTGAGAAGAGGCCACCTCCAACCCCTTTGTGTAGGGTTGATACTTTTAAGCACTTGACTACGTTCCAAAATGAGTTTGGAAAAACTAGAAAGAAAAATAATGATAGCCCTTATCCTAGGAAGAAGAGGTCGGTTTTTTTTAAATTACCATATTGGAAATTCAATGCATGCTGACATAATCTTGATATAATGCTTGTGGAGAAAATTATTTGTGATAACATCACATTTCTAGATGTACCAGGGAAGTCAAAAGATCATGAAAATGCTCGACTTGACTTGTTAGATTTGGGCATACAAGATAAACTACATCCTAAACTTTCTAGTGATAGTCAGAAGGTTGAATTTCGGAGGGTTTATTATTGTATGTCTCCATCTGAGAAAGAGACCTTTTGTGGTGTTCTTATGAGAGTAAAACTGCCTTATAGTGCGCATCAAATATAGCTAGGTGTGTACGCTCTTCCAAACAAAAAGTGATGGGGTATAAAAGTCACGATGCTCATATTTTACTGCAGTATTTACTGCACGTTGCAGTGAAGAGATCATTGCCAAAACATGTTACAATCCCTTTAATTAGTCTGGGTCCTTTTTTTAATGCTTGTGTAGTAAGGCTGTGAGGCCTTAAGACTTAGATCATTAGCAAAAGGAGATTGTTGTGATATAGGGTGAGTTTGAAAAGATATTCTTGCCAGCTTTTTTTTATGTCATGGTATACTTACCAATTCACTTGGTAAATGAAAGAAGACTTGGTGGACCCGTGCAGTGCAGGGGCTTATTTTATGCAGAAAGATACTTTAGTAAATTGAAGTCTTATGTGCATAATATAAGGTATGTAGAGGGATCCATTGTTGAAGGGTATTTGTTTGATGAGTGTTCAACCTTTCTTTCACGGTATATACATGAAACTGTCGAGTAGGACTTGATAGGGGTTTTCAAGATTATAATGTGCTGTTTGGTAAGAAAAATAAGGCCAATCCAGGTGTGTTTGAAAATGTTGGACACCCTTTAGGAGGCAAGAAAATAATAAAAAAGAAAACTCTTCACATTAGATCTTTTCCATCATGAACAAGCACACTGATATGCCCTATTTAATCCTGGTTGTGAAGATGTTGATCTTTATATCATGTAAGTGATTCTTCCACTCTCATGATTATAAAATTATGGTTGTTTTATAAGTTACTGATACTAAAAATACATATACAAATTTTGGTTGTTTTATAAATTTCATTTTTATATCATGGCTTGTTATATCTGTTTTATTTTCTAAAAATGCAATGACTTACAGATACAAATTCTGATTTTTTTAAAATTCTGGTTGTTTAATAAAATTCATGTTTTTATCTAGGTTTTTTTATACTGGTTGTTTTATTTTATAAAAATGCAGTGAACATCGACTCAATGTTGATAGTCATTCAAGACAAAGTAGATGGGTGCAAGCCTGAAATCATAGCAATCAATTTGCATACTGGTTTATAGATGAAGTGATTACAACTAATGTTCTGGAACACATATTTTGGTTAGAGAAAGGTCCAAGTCCCACCACAAAGAGATATGCAGACTATTATGTCAATGGTTATACATTTTATACAAAAGCACGTTATGATAGATGTAAGATTCAGAATAATAATGATTATGTGAGAGCTTCAATTCCAATCTTTGCAAGCTCTAGGGATAAAAATCTAGTTATTGGGGATGTTGATTATTATGGTGCGATACTGCAAATATTGAACTTGACTATTTGACCCAATTCAGCATAGTATTATTTCGTTGTGAGTGGTACGGAGTTGAAGAACATGAGTGTGGTTTGCCTTATGTATATGTGAAAAGGTTAGGCTATTTAGATGATCCTTTTTTCATGTCTTCCCAAGTGCAACCGATATTTTATGTTTCAGACCCTGTACTCAATGATATGAGTTATGTTATAAGTTGAGTTCCTAGAGACCCATATGATTTTGAGGATAAAAGAGAAAATTTTAAAAACTTATATTTGTTTAAGGCTACTGAAAATTGGGTGGATTCTTTGGTGCAGGTTCAAGACGAAGAAATTCAGTTGTCAAGAGATGATATTCCTCCTTCCACTCTCAATTCAAACCTAATATTGGTTGGTTTAGAGGGAGATAAATCAAATAGATTCTGATTCTGACAATAATGATACATTATTGGATTGGATGGATGAGGTTGAAGATAAGGAATGTGAGAATGAAGATTAGATGGACTTTTTCCACCATCGAAGCTTCTGAGGGTACTCTCAATCCAGAAGAGTAGGTTCTTCATGCTTTGCAGGCCTGAGCACAGCCAGTGTCATTTATTGAAGCCAAAAACATCATAGCTTTGATGTGAACTTATAATTGTTAGGTTTTTGAACTTAATTCATGTGATCATGTCCAGTGTCCGGCAATATTGCACGTAAAAATGCAAAACTAACATGTACTTGATTGATATCTTTACTGAATTGATCCCCCCCAGCTCTCCTTGTTATATTCTTATAGTAATTTGTATAATTTATGACGTGTATGTATGTGCAGGAGCATTGCTTCATTGCAAAAGACCGATTTAAGTCTCAAAAGAATATGCACACAGCAGGTCCAAAAAGTTTTGCTTGAATTCGAGAAGAAATGGCAATCTTGAGTTCGTTGGAAGCTTTACATTATCCATACTGCTCAGCCCGATTAGAATTGATCTAATGTTCTAATTTTTTGATGAAAAAAAATTGAAATAGAGGAATGAAAATCCCAAAAAGGAACCACCCTCTTTGGCTCAGCCTATTGAACTCACGCGCAAAAGAGAAGTGGAGAGGTTGTATGCTGAACCTTACGATGACACGTCCAAAATAATTGTAAGATTACATATTTGTTCTCTTTCTTAATAGTTTTTATATAAGTCAAAATTTATACTTTTTTTGAACGATTCAAAATTTATACATAACAATGCATAACAGGAGGATATGCATAACTATAAACCCCCTACTGGTGGAAATGACCAAGTTGATTCCTTCCTTGGTGTCATAGGAAAAGAGTATAATGGACATCATAGGTTGAAGAACTTAGATGGTTTTGAAACATCTTATGTGGTATGAATGGAGGCTCTTGAGTCATTTCAAAGCAGCACCCACATTGAGATGACCTTTCAGGCAAGAAGGAATGAGCTGGAAAAAATGCAAGAATATATGGGAATTGATCATGAAATGAAAAAAAAAAAGTGGAGTTAGAAGAGATTCGATTGAAGGTGTAAAGTGATCGAGATAAAATCATTGAAGATGCACTCCAACCATTTTTTTCCAGAAATGCTTCCTGAAATGACTAAAGCTGTGTTGACCTAAGGTGTTTTTAATGATATTTTTTCTAAATTTTTGTTGACCTAATTAAGTTACCTTAGACCGATGGTTATTCTGGTGTTGGAGTATGTCTGATGGTTGTTGTACCCCAGTCTGTCCGAAAGTGGAACTGGAGATGTTCAACAAACAGCATTTTACCAATGCATTGTCTGAAAATCAATTGGAGGTAATAGGCTTCATTGCTGATATGGTCATTTTTGCAGTGATATCGGTAAAAATTTGTGGTGACATTAAGATCGTCCAGATTGCTAGTGAAGCGACTATACTATTCCTTGTTTTGTACTGATGACTTGATGAAGCTATAACTGGAAATTTGGAGTGTCCGGTGACAAAATTTTAGGGGAATTCTGGTTTGCATCATTTAATTCGAGTGTCTAGAAGTTGATATCTCAGAATCTGACAATTGCTTAGGAATTCCGCATAGCTTAAGTGTTTCAAGGCGTGTTTTAATCAGCTAAAGCTTGCATTAGGTTTGTGCTCTTTAGACTTCAGTACTACTCACCATTTTTGTTTTCTTTTCTTACTGGCCAAGTGCATCGTGGATTTTGGAAAGCAAGGAGCTCTTGAATCCCTGTCTATGAGGGGAAATCATTGGTGTTGGCAAGTAACTAAAGTTGATGTGAAGAACCACATAAGTTCATAACCGATGAATCAGCTGTCTAAACTACCATATTTTTTCTTATACTATATTCCCTTTTCTTAGAGCATAAAAAACATTGAAATTGTAACTCTGTACATGATTGCTTTTTTTGGTTGAATAGGGAAATGAATTTGATTAATCTTATATGTTACTTCTTCTTTATGATGATGTAGGAAAATAAAGCAACTGACTTTTTGTTGCAGCATGAAATTGTGATGAAAATTATGCATATCATAAATTGATTAGTTTAAAAGTGTTACATTATACTTTTTAGAAGTGTTACATTGTAGTGTTTAGAAGTGTTACATTGGACTTTTCAAAAGCGTTACATTAGATTTTTTAAAAGTGTTACATTAGATTTTTTTTTAATGTTATATTATATTAGACTTTTCAAAAGTGTTACGTTAGACTCTTCAGAAGTGTTACATTAGATTCTCTGGAAGTGTTACGTTAGATTTTTCAAAAGCGTTACATTAGACACTCCAAAAGTGTTACGTTAGACTCTCGGAAGTGTTACCATAGATCTTTAAAAGTGTTGCGTCAGATTAGCAGAAGTGTTGAGTTAGATTAGGATAAGTGTTACCTTAAATATGTGTTGCATTAGCTAAAAACATGTAACACTTTTGGAAAGTGTTTCCTTAATCATGATAAGTGTTGAAAGTGTTGCCTCCATCCATCCTAAAGTGTTACTATGTAATTTGGTTATTTGTATGTAATCTTGCAAAAAAAAATATATATATATATATATATATATATATAATGCAACATTTTAGTACCTAGTGTAACACATTTAGAGTGATACAATAGACCTAGTTAGTAGTAATGCTATATAGCTATTTTAATATTTTTAATAAGTGTTGCAAGAAAAATGTTACGATAGCCCTCTTTTGTAGTAGTGCAGACACCAATATCATCATGTGATATATTATTTGATTCTGTGCATTATGTATTTTCTAAATACCAAGTCTTAATACACTATTAGTATGTGTAGCTAAACTTACAGATGGTCAAACATTAACTAAGAAAGTCGACCAAAAAATGTTTATATTCGAATGGGACGGGGGAGTACATTATATGAAATAATCAAAAATCAAACTAAATGTCTACTCCCTCCAAGTCACTCTAAATTGCTTATTTAGTTTTCACGATTTTCAATGAGTATGTTTGACCGTAAATATATCTAATTACATACAATAATACCGCATAAAAAATTAATATTTAAAAAATAAATGTTGAAATAAATTTAAAAATATCTAACATTATATATTTATTATATATATTAATATATATTTATGGTCAACGTTTATAAAATTTGACATTCAAATATTAAATAACTAATTTAGAGTGATGATGGAGTATAATTTTTCACTTTTTTTTGAGAAATCTTCTCGAGACCACATGCAAAATCTTGCACTCAATCACTCATCATTAGTTGGAGCTAAAACTCCGTATTATAATGATTGTAACACCTATGCTCAGAAGTTGGTCAAGATTTTAACCTCCTAAAAATCATAGAATAAGGTACTCTATACAATTCCCCTGCCACTAATATGAACGACATCCACATGACAAAATGTAACCTAATTCTATTATTGGTGACGAAACACTTAATAAGTGATAAGCAAATAAAAGTAGATTCAGAAAATATTCTGGATTGATTTATTAACTGTTCATAGGGCTAAAGTCTGGCTACCAAACTACCCAGATAAACCAACCAGCCCCTAAAAGCATCTTCGGCAGAGAACCCCATGAATGATTAGCCAGGAATCTAGCTTTATTGGTACATGGCCAAAAACCAGATCATCTCAATCGCCGGAGTCCAAAACTTCGAGGAATATATTCAGCCAACTATATATTTTTGCAGGTGCAGAAGAAGTGTCCACGCCCCCCAAGCGAACTACCATATTTCTTTTTTTGGCAAAGTTTTGTATAAAATCGTCTCGTATTGAGATAAAAAATTAATGTGCAGTATTATGAAATTTAATTAGGGATGAAATTTTTAATAAAATTAATGCATCTTAGAATCGTCTAGAAAGAGTTTCCGAAGGTGTCCGTTGGGTAGACTCTCCGATGGTAAATGAGAGATTAGGTGAATAGTGTAACTTTTATCTTTATATATGACAAGCTCATTTCTAGGTGAAATTAGGTAGGGATAGTATTTTATTTTCGTGTGGACCAATTACTAGGGTTTTCTATCATGATGAGCTGGCTCAATATGCATTGTCAAAGGGGTAATACACATTGGACCACCTTATCACTATGGCTGATAGGTAGTTGGGCTTGATCTATATGCGTACTATCAATAAGCCCCTAGAAAATAGAAGGATATGCCAATAACCCTTAGACTTTGATTGATCGTTCGAAGCCCCGGTCTTCGATCCCTTGGTTATTCATAGATCCTTCGAGCTTTGACCGAGGGTTTGTCGTAGGTGGCGATCATTGGCTTTCTTTTATCGAATGTAAGGAGTATCAATCTTCGATCGTTCCGAAGCCTTCGAACTTGGATCTTAGGAGTGGGAAAGATGCTTGACGCGTGTTCTGCACCTGCCCACGCAGGGAGCTGCATTAAATGGGAACATCACGCGCAAGTCTAATCACATTAAATGAGGGACATGATTCTCTCATGTGGGTGCATTATCCCATGTCTGCACGTTTCCCAGTTCTTCTCTTTGGTTCCCTAGGCAATCATTACCCTTCCTTTTTTTCTTCTACTAGATGTTTTGGGCCGCACTGATTGTGGCCCTTAACCCATAGTTTGTGGCTGGATATATCCTCCCAAATCATGATCTTATTGGGCAATAATCTCTTGAAATATTTTAATAATAAGAAAGCGTGTGGATGTTTAAAACAATGCTCTTACATGTGTAGGAGCAATATATCTTAAACATTTCTATCAGTCCGGCTATTTCTTCTTCAGACAACGAGTCTGCTATTATCTAAAAATTTAAAACATGCTCACGTTAACCAGATAGTAGAGACTAAGCAACGTAGTTTTATATTCTATTTACTGCACTTCAATGCATTCAAATGAAGTTACATGTATCCAATTGATAAAAAATGTGAAACTGTTGTACTGATGATTTTAATTCTGATATACCCCTAAAGCCATTTTCTTCAGTTTGTTCATTGTAGAGAAAGGAAGAAAAAAATAAGTAACTTATGAAAACAAAGGAAATAGTTCTTGAAACAGCATTTGAAATTCTGACAAGTCCAGAATTGAGATACACCGCTCAGTTAGAATGTAGACAATTACTCTGGCATTCCAGACATCCGCTACCGGGCCATAGTGCTTATGGAGGACCTCTGGTGCAACGTAATATGGACTGCCAACAACATTAGTCATTCCTGGAGTAAAATTTGAGCAAAACATGACAATTAGGAGCAAAACAAGGAAAATAACTTATCAAGATTATCAACGGCTTTTACCAATTCTAATTTTTAAACTTCCTTTTGCAGGTTCCCTATTCTCTAATTCATCAATTTCATCAATACATGCATCTAGCAAAGATGGGTTGCTTCGTGGGAAAACCAGCAACATTTGAATATATTACACTACACCACTCACTGTAACATGCCTTTCCCAGCATTACACTAACAAATCACATAAAATATGAGCTAAACTCTCATAACCATTCTATTAATCACAAAGGTGATCGTAAATGGTTACAATCGACAGGGTGAACAGGTATGAAGGGTACCTATTTGACACTGAACCACAACGGAGAATATTCAGTGTAGCATTAACCACATGTTGAAGAAAGAATCTATCCTTAAGATAAATTGATGAAAAGAAGTAAGAGTGCCAGAATGTTCATTTCAACTTGTCATTGATATAAAAAATCACACAATATGGATATGTAAAATTTACCTGTTGAATCAGTAATCTAATAATCTAAGTATTAGTTGCTAATAAAACTTCCTTGTAAACAACATTTCTTGTGTAACCGGTATGATGAATCAACAAAGTCAATGTCCTGATAAGTACTTGTAATTGATCTATATTTTTGGCCCTAGATAATGCAACATAAAGTTGTCCATGAGAAAATACTGGTTCCTTTAAATAGACACCTTCAAAATCTAAATTATGTCTTTTTGCTTTATTGATTGTCATTGTAAAACATAAACATATAGGAAATTATTTTCTTTTAAATGGAATAGAAGAAAAACTATCCTCTTGAGCTTCTAAGGTTATACGAAGAATGAATATAGACTTTCCTACAAATGAACCAACCGAAATTTCAGCATGGATAAGATTTTTATCAAAAAAGTTACAAATAAGATGAGTACCGTTACAAGGCTTTCAGTGGGATTAATATTTCTAAGCAGTATAATTGACACATTTTTTTCCAACCGACAAAGTTTGGCAGAAATCACCACTAAAGACAATTATTTTACCACAAAAAAATATGTTTGTAGTCATTATGTCTCTTAGCATTTCATCGAACTTTTCAATAATATTACGTTTCACCATTGTAGCTTCATCCCATATAATCAATTTCGCTACTTTTATTAAGTAAGCTAGTGTACTATTATTTACTGATATTGCAACATTTGGAATCATTTTCACGTAAGGGAATTTTAAAGCGTGAGTGTGAAGTTCAACCTCCTGGAAGTAAAGATGTAGCTAC
This sequence comes from Rubia tinctorum, assembly GCA_032355605.1. Lineage (NCBI taxonomy): Eukaryota > Viridiplantae > Streptophyta > Magnoliopsida > Gentianales > Rubiaceae > Rubia > Rubia tinctorum. The sequence continues at coordinate 8,154,232 of JAULKM010000001.1, forward strand.
TCCTGAGAGAGCAGTAGAAACTACAATACCACCAGCTGATCTTATTGTTGCAAGACGAGCCTTATATGAAAACGTTTTCCTGTACCTCCTGAGCCGCCAACGAAATATATTTTTGGAGAATTATTATATACATGGTATAGTATCTTATCATAAGAAAATCTTTGTGCCTCATTTAATTTATCAACAGCAACAAGATCTTCAATTGTTGCGATAATTTTTTTTCTGTTTCTAGTCCTCTAGTAAAATTGTCTTCCACATTTTTATATGTATCACTATCAAGGGAGAAAAAATCTTCAATTTTTTTCCCATTGAATGAAGAAGGTAAGTTAGGGAATCTAAAAATTTGATGTCTAATTGTACAAGAACTAAGTGTTTTAACTTTTTTAAAATCTTCGGAAAGAAAATCTTCAAATTTCAGAAATAATTCCTTACGATTTTGAGGATTAGAGTAAATAAGAATAGTGGCAAATAGTTGGCGTAAAGCGCCAAGCATGACATAAGTGCACGCCTCTTGAAGACACATTTCAGTAGTATCATCGGCATCCATTAATCCTAAAGCTTTAGCAACATCTCTATATGTATCAAATATAATTCCAACAACCGTCCTTAATTCCTCAAATGAAGTCGGGGGGAGCCATTCTCTCAAGACAGAGTGCCAAGTAAAATATTCAAGAAATTCAACATATAAACAGTTCATACTTTTAGAATAATTATTGTACTTATTCATAGAAAAAAATTGTGTAAGCATAGTTTTTTTTTCAAAAATGGATTATCCGTAATACTTTATAAGAATTGATTTGCAGGAAATGTTACAGATTGATGGTTTTCTAAATGTAAAGTTAAGCATATAACAGAAGGATGTATTTGATTAAGGTCAAAACCAAATATTCGCCGCTTCTGGAGGTGGAATCTACCTTGCTTTCTGGAATGTTTTTATTCATCATGTACAGAATCTTGGTAATTTGCAAGTGAAGTATAAAATATTTTGTCGGGCCATTTATAAATATATTTTACAGCCTGAATAGTCGAACATATTTTGACATTAATGTGTCAGTTGAATTTAGCAAGAAGATATCGATTATAAGTTAAAACCAGACGATTATCAAGTTGTGAACCTCTTATTTTGACCAGGGAATCATTATTTCTATGGCGGTAAATAGGGTATGAGTTAGCTGCAAACATTTTCTAATCTGAAAAATCTTTTAGGTAATGGAATTTACAGGAGTTGTTTTTCATACAAGCGCACATTGGATTATGAATACCACAAGGGTCATGCATCATATGCTTTATAACCATAGCAAACAAGTATGGTTCTTTTTTTGGGTCAGGGATCTCAGCATAAAAAACTTTGTCAAAAGTTTCAGAAGTAAACATTTTTGAAGCCCTATATAAAATAAGCAAAAATGAGCATGAGATATACCGCTTTTCTGAAATTTTATCACATAAGTATAAGCAATAATGTTACCAAAGACTTTTTTTGTTGTGAAGTTCTTTTTTTTAGCATTTTAGGTTTTGAACGGAACACTCCAGCTACCAAATCAAGCCTATTTTGGATTTCATCGGATGCAAGGTTAAAGCTTTTATTTCAGGCCAATTTAGATTTGAAATAATGGTTAGAAATATATAAGGTTTTCCGTAGCGGCAAACTAAAGCAATGGAATCCATATATCTTTTGTGCATATCTCTAAGACCTCCTATAAATGAGCTTGGTAATATGAGATGCCTACCAACGTCAGCACCTGTGTGACACTCTTGTGCTATACCATCTAATAAGCCATGGTATAACTAGTTTTGTAAAAAGGCTTTCTATTTTATCATTTCGAAAGAAGTCTAGTCTTGATGTTTAAATCTTAATGTACATATCTACGACATATTTTTGTAAAAGTCTACCAGTATGCAGCAAAAAAGATTTATCATTTTCTCGGATCTGTAACTTGTAACAATAATATTGTCGAAAAGAAACTTTTCTTTTAGTGTTCTTATTTGTAGAAGTTTGGTTTTCATATTCTAAGAAAGCATCTACGTTTATATAGTTTCGAGTGTGAAGAGTGCTATCATTACATGCACTTTGAATTCTAGTTGGTGGTCTACTAATTTTATCAATTCCTCTATGCCAACCAGATTTGCCATGAGGAAAAATGAGTGGATATTGCATACTATCATAGCAACGAAAATAATGCTTAATAATTTGGGGACTATTATCTTCTGAATAAACTTAAATATTTTGACTTATGTTCTGTTCTTCTAAATTTGATTATAACCATATTCCAGCGACATGTGAAACAGAGGGTTTATTAAAGATATGGTGGTTGAAAACAGGTTCAGCATATAAAGCAATTTTGTATTAATCTAAATTAGGTATATTATTTAAACTTCTGAAAAAGTAGCATCGGGGTTCTGTTTCATAAGATTGATCAATTTTGTGACGATAATTTCTATGAATTATGAACTGATAGACATATGGTGAGAAACTTCATGTTCTGTATCATAAAAGTACAATTGAAGATTTTGTGGGTGTTCATCTGGTGGTGTAAGTTGATCAATAAAATGGTAAACCTGACTTTGGACACGAAATGTGTATATTCCTTCATTTCTCCTAGCTAAGTATTCATAAATATGTACACCAATTGAAGTAAATGCAAACATATTATTATAACTACGGATATAGTCGCGGAAGTGTGCACTATCATCAGAATTTGAAATGTAGAGCTGAAGTAATTCCGAAGGCATTTCACTTTATAGTAGCTTTACTTCTACTAATGAACAACAGAAGGCTGGTGGTTCTAAATGAATACGTTTTGCATTGCAAAACGTACAATCAGGAGCATCAGATAACAAGTCAGGACAGTTTGGTATCTGATTTAAAGGGTCGTCTACATTTGTTCCAGTGGTTGGAAAATTAGGTGGTATATAGTCTAGGTTTCTACGTTTTGCATTTTTTTACCTATTTGTGATCATTTAAAGACGCATACTTTCTCTTGTTATATGTAGAATCCTTGTTTCGTTTTTGAATTTCAGGTTGTTTTCCTTTATCCATTTGCACGTTAAAAAGTTATATGCACACAACACGGAAGGAATGAAAGGTTGTAGAATATAAATATTCACTTGTTTACCAGGGAAGTTGGGGGAAAAAATCCAGCGTTGGGACCAGAGTAGCACAATTTTTTCCGTACGATTGGAACCAGATGCAAAGTGCAAAGAACACGACACATAAATGAACCTTTAACAATTCATAATCTTTCAGTCAATGGACGTTGCTAAACTCCGTACTATGGTGTATGCACACTTATCACAAGAAGAAGTAAAGCATGATGAAACTTGGCAAAAAAAAAGATGTATTCAGTAGAATGAGAAGAAAACGTTATTAACTTGGTAGGAATATAAACTTGTTCAGGAGAACACAAGTAGAGGCAATTTAATTATTTCGTCATTCAAAATTGTAGAGAAGACTTACTGTTTATTTAAACAGTATGTGAAAAAATCCAACCTAATCCTGGAATACCTTACACAAATTTTCATGAAAGAACCAAGTAGCAGCAAACTATTGTACCTCATTATGTTAAAGTAATCATTTTTTTCCAAGGATAGAAAAATAAAGGGGTTGTTTGCACCTCATTATGTTAAAATATTCTTTTTTTAAGGACAAAACAATGAAGGGGGCTCTACATTTTAATTAAGACACATAGTAAGTGATGAACCCAAAGAAAATACAAGGATCACAAGAAAATACAATGAAGGGGTCTCTGGATTTTAATTAAGTTGCATTGTAAGTGATGAACCCAAAAAAACAGAAGGAGCACAAGAAAATGCAAATGTCACAAGAGAATATAATGGAAAAATTTACAGGCTCGTGTTTTAACAGAAAAGTGGGAAAATAAACAAAAGAGCATGAAGAAAATAAAGTGGAAGAATGGTTCAGAAAAAATGTCAAACACTTAGAGTGCGTAAACCTTCAAGTGTGAAGTGGACTGTTACTAAGTCCCCCGGTGGAATCTCAAGCCAAACCTTATGAAATCAAATGAGTATCGCATGCCCGAGAGCTTGGTTGGAGACAAGGATAAATTTTTATGAGTCGTTGGACGTCAGGAAGTTCGAAAAATAGGCAAGCGATAATATGTGACCGCCATAAGTATAAGAGCGGTGGGCATACAACAAGCCCCCTATGATGATTAAACCACCTCCCCTATTGGGTCCTCTACGGCACCCTCCACGAAGCAGGAGAAAACCAAAAAAGGAGAAAAGTAAGCCTGCATCGGATGTTGTGGGGCGGGCTCCTAAAAAATTAAAGAGAAATAAGGATAAAGGTGAAGACCCTTCGAGGATCGTTTCCCCGGCTGGGGAAGAGAGTTCATTGTCCAGGGGCCCTCGACTAAGAGTGCTTCAGAAGAGGTTGAGACCTTGGCGAAATATGATCCCCTCTCTTGCTTAGGTGTTTTCCGACACACTTTTTTTTTCTTCTTTTGTTGTCTCCTTATCTAGATATATATATACACACATATATATATACACACACATATATACACATATATATACACACACATATATACATATATATATATATCTTTGCTTGATCCTTGTTCTTTCGAATTGCAGTGGGTCTTGGGAACGACCTTTTCGGTGATGAGGAGGATGTGACTGTTGTCCCCCAGGAGGAATTGACTGGGGTACCAGCCTCGAGTAGCTCAATCCGTGCCGAGGTTGAGATCGAGGATCAAACAAAGAAAGGTCGTGAAGGGCCGCTGTCTCTAACTCCTCTCAAAAGAAGGAACCTTTTTGGACGTGATTCCTATGCTCCTGAAGTTGAAGCTTTTACCAGGGCTAAGGTTGGGGAAACTTCGCAGCCCCTAATGACCTTGGGCCCTTCGGATTCTGATCTTGTCGAGGCAGGGGCGGAGGCAGAAAGAATTCGTGGCGGGGGCTTATATGCAAAGGAAAAAAAATCGTCAATTTTTCTTTATATCGGAGGGGGCTGGAAAAAAATTTTAAAAATTTTTACCCTAAAAATACCCGTAAATTTTAGCTTGGCAGGGGCTGGAGCCCCCTCCAGCCCCCTTGTACCTCCGCCCCTGTGTCGAGGACCGGGTGGTAGCCTCTATAATGGGGGCCATGGATTTTACCCTTCAAGGCCTTTTTGGGTAAAACTCGTCAAGTTGAGGCACTCAAGGCTACGGCTAGCCATGTTAAGGAGCTTGAATCTCAAGTAGGTATCCTCGAGAGCGACTTGGAAAAGGCCAGCACTGATCACCAGCAGAGGTGTCCGACCACCAGGAGAAACTGTCCAAGACTGAGGAGTCAAACTAGGCACTGTTTGAGTAGAACACTAAGCTCAAGAAGCTTTGCTCAACTGAGCACCAAGCCTATGTGCTTAAGGCCTACACCAATATGCTCATGAAGACACAAGGGTTTAGGAATTTTTCTCGAAACACTCCGGCATCTTGGCTTTCTAAAAAACTTCCGGCCAAGTACTCCTCGATGGTCGATGTCCACAAGGAAAACACCGCAAGGTTCATTTGGACTACCTGTGGTTGGGGTCCATACATGATAGGAGTGTTGAGTTCCTTCTCCTCAAGCATCTTAAAGCTTCGACCAAGCACTTTATTGCTGAGGAACTTCGGGCCCTTGAAGTGGACGTGAATGAGGAATGGAAGAATAAAAAGGTTGACCCTCGAGCTTCCCCCGCTAATCCCGAGTAGGCGGCTATTGACAAACCTAGAACTTCGACCACTACTGTGGCCAATGCTAGCGTTGATCTTCACGTATGAGAATTTTTGTTTTCCTCAAGCATCTGCTCGAGGTTCCTTTGATGTAATATTCTTTTTTATCACGATCAATGAGAAAAAATTTCCTTTCAATACTTACGTGTTTTTAATTTTTCTTTGTAGAACTTAGCCCAGTCCCCTATCATCTTCTTCAAACATCGTGGGGGACGATCTTCGGCTTCTTCTTGTTGGAGTTTATATTGGAAATATCACAATTAAATTCTCGAAAATAATGTTAACACAAGCATGCATCAAAAGAATAATTTTATTAATTGATCATGCATTACAGTTCATGCTAAAAATTAAATACG
>JAULKM010000001.1:8177935-8191989 GCA_032355605.1 Rubia tinctorum
TTGAATTGAAAGCTTATTATAGGATAATGTAATATAAAGTCATCTTTTCCCACCAAAATAATGTTTGTGAGTTGTGATCCGTTGTCAAGGTACAAGTTCGTGAATTGTGATCCGTTGTAACATGAAATTTGTGAATTATGGTATGCAAGGGGACCTGTAGTTTTTGGAGGTATTGGAATGGGGAACCAGAACTATCCCCTTGAGCAGTTTTTGGTTTAATTATATCTGAATTAAATTCCCTGATGAGTCCCAAATTTTGAGGTTTTTGCCAATCCTGAGTCCACGTGCAGTCCACTCTAACTCTGATTCCCATTGTATACTAAACAACCTGTAAATGTTGCCTGGGATAAATGATTCTTGCAAGAAGATTGTGCTCTTTGTTTTCCTTGGATACCTACCAATTTGTTTGTAGCATCAAGAAGTGAATTATGCCTTCTCTGGTTAGAGGCTTGACATTGTTTGGCTCCTATTTGCAGTGAATGATGCCTTTGTGATGAAGGCATGGGCGAAGTCATACCCTGAGAACAAGCATGTCAAGTTTATTGCTGATCCCCTTGCCAAGTATGTGAAGGCCCTAGACCTTGAGCTTGATCTCACCGACAAGGGACTTGGCATCCGATCAAAAAGGTTTGCCCTCTTGGTTGATAACCTCAAGGTCACTGCAGCCAATATTGAGCAAGGTGGAGAATTCACCGTGTCTGGTGCTGATGAGATTCTCAAGGCTCTTTAAGTCCCTTGTTTTCTGAAGTTTTTGTTTTGAATATTTGGTTGCATCCTTTCTGATGATGGATTTTGTATGTGGAACCCTGTGGGTTGAGCTGAATTGTTATGGCATTGTGATTTCTTTAAATAAAAATACAGTTGCTTGGCTCTATCTCTATCTTGTCTTGCTAATGTTAAAGGTTTCCAGAAAACGGAAGATTCTTGGTCACAATGTGGTGGTATCTTCTGGTGGTATCTTTATATGCCTCAACGTGAGGTTAGAATCTTTAGATGACATCAATGTGAATCTAGGTGTGGCATGTTGGATGGTTCTATGGTACAGTGCTTTTGGTGTTGAATTTTATTATGGTACACTGTCTATCTCATTCTTTGAAATTTCCTTGTATGCCTAATGAGAGTGCCATAATTTGATCATAGGGAGATGGTTTCAGATCCTTCAGGTACTGAGTGTAGTTTTATCTCATAAGTGTGGTGTTAAGCTATGTTACCCGCCTGATCGGATACGTACAGACACACGATGACACTTGTATTTGATATTTTAATTGACACGCCGATTCGGTTAACTCAGTGCTTTGATCATTTTTTCGACGCGTCTATCATAGTATTGTAGAATATATTCCGACACGCCTATAATTTATTATTTATTGGTTATCGACGTGGTATGGAAGCAGGGGATCTTAGTACATTTTCAGTGGTAATTTACAAGAGGGGTGTAGCTTGACTTGACATGTCATTTTTTCAAACTAAAATGATGTGGCAAGCTAAACATCACCACAATGGTAAGTGTTACGACTTTATTTCTAGCACCGTAAACTTGTGGAACACTTAACCCAATCAATTCCTATAACGTAACTTTTCAACTCAAGCAAAATAAAACTAAGAACTCAAGTAATTTTGGAGCCTGGCTCCAACCTTTGCTTCTTTATTATTTTAGTCACAGAGTATAAAGAAAATATCTAGTGTAAATCGAACATCCACGAGATTCTATGTCGGGGCTTTGACATTACATGGTTTATTTATAGACAACAAGTACAAAGGTCGCATCTTTTCGGTGAACCCGTTTGAAGGTTTAGCACCGTTTTGGTGGAACTTGTCCAAGAGACTCACACAGCTTAGCACGAACAGTAGTGCATGCCTACGGTTTGCCTTACCAAAATGATTACATCGCTTGATCAGTGCAGTACCCATAACTCGCACGCTTGCATTGAACGAACGTACGTCATCATGTATCGGTATCTCTGTGTTCGAACCTTCCTGGTTTGCCAATTTCTCCCTCAAGTGCCTGGCATTTCAAACTTGCCATCAACCCCTTCTTAGGTTTCCATTGGACACACCCTGTTACGCCCATATCTACTTGGCACTCGTCGACTTGTTTCCAGCTTATGTTTCGGCATACTTGTAAGTCCCTCCATGCCGACTTCTCCCAAATGATTGGCACACAGCCAAAATAGGCCTTACGAACTTCCCCCTTTAAGTAGTTGACGTCCTCGACAACCCACGTTGCCAGTTCCAGTATTCAACAATTTGTTCTTCAAACAGCCAAAGATCTTTTTCTAGCATCCACTTGCCATCAACTTCAGCTTCACATTTTTGATGGATTAAAACTTGGTGCGCCGATTTTTCTTACTAGCACCCAAGGTCTCGTGGGCCAGAATCTTATCAATCTCCTTTGCATACTGATTTCGTTCTATGGGCGGTGCCCGCTTGGTCTGCACCCTTTTGAGTTCATCATGTTCTGCATAAAATTTCTTCAAGTAACTCATATGAAAAGTTGGACACACCTTAACCCAATCAGGTAGCTTTAGCTTGTATGCAAAATTCCCAACTCTTTCCAATACTTCGAACGGTCCGTCATACTTTGGGACGAGGCCTTTATGCACCACTTTGTTGTTGATCATCTTGTAAATTTGTGGTGTAAGCTTGAGCATCACTAATTCTCTGACTTGAAACTCCAAGTCCCTACTGTTCTTGTCGGCATGACGCTTCATGATTTCTTGCGCCACCCGAAAGCTATCCCTTGCCTCTTCGATCAATTCCTTCTTGGCCCACACAAATTTGTATGTCTTGGGGCATTTACCCCCGGTTTCTTGGACCGCAATCTCGTTTAGGGAGAGCGGTTTCTGCTCGTTTATAAGCTCGAAGGGGCTCATGCCCATTGGTGAAGACATGTGCAAATTGTAGCATAATTGAGCAACATCAAGTAAATCCAACCAATTCTTATAACTTGCGGTTACGCAGTGCCACAAATACTCTTTAAGCAAGATGTTCATTCTCACAGTCTATCCATCGGTCTATGTATGGTTTATGGTGGAAAATTTCAACTCTAATCCCATCAAGTTGAACAGTTTTGTCCAAAAACGACCTGTAAATATTAATTCCCGTCGTTAATAATTGTCTCCGGCAAACCAAAGTATTTTATTACATTTCTCATGAATAGCTCTGCTGTTTTATCCGTTGGACATTGATCTGGTGCCCAAATATAAACTCTATATTTCGAAAAACACTTAACAACCAGAATCAAGATCATACCTTCCACCTTAGGAAATACAGAAATGAAATCCATCAAGACCGACTGCCAAGGACGGTCTAGGATAGGCAACAGCTATAGCAGTCCGGAAACTTTCTTTCTTTCGTCCTTATCAAGTTAGCAGACTAAACACGATCTCACGTAGGCCTCAACACCTTGATTCATCTTTGGCCAGATAAAATTTTAAGAGAGAAGTACAAACATTCGCTTGGCTCAATGACGTCCAATCCATTCAAAATTATGCGTCTCTTTCAATAACATTCTTCTTAGCTTACCCGTGGTTGGCACATAAGCTCTATGGTCTTTGGAAAACAAGATCCCATCTTCCAACCAGTACCGTAGAAAGGTACCATTTTATACTTGCACCACAAGCTTTTGATATGCCAGGTCTGTCTTGCTTTCTTCTTTGATTTTGTCTAGGAAGTTGGACACTACCCCAGTGATGGCAGCAACATATTCTCCCATCCGTTTCCTACTCAACGCATTAGCAACTTGGTTATCTCAACCCGACCAATAAATCCAATCAAAATTTAATTCTCCAGGAACCATTTGCCATTGTGCTTGCTTGGGACTTAGCTTCTTTTGGGTCTTGAAATATGTGTTGGCAACAATATCAGTCACCATCCTAATGGGGATTCCCAAAAAATAATGCTTACATGTCTCCAAACAGTGGACAACCGTTGTCATCTCATTCTCATAGGAACTGTACTACATATTGTGCTCCTTCAACTTCCGGCTCTCAAACGTAATGGGGTGTTTTACCTGAACCACCACTCCTCCAATTGCCCGGTCCGAGGCGTCTGTGTGCACCTCAAATGGCACACAAAAATCTGGTAAACTTAGGACTGGCTCTGAGGACACAACCTTCTATAATGCTTCAAATGCAGCTTCACACTCTTTGTCCCATTCCCAAGGAACATTTTTCTTTAGTAAGTCCGTCAGGGGTGTTGACATCTTTGAATAGCCCTAAATAAATCTTCGGGAGTAATTTTCTAATCCCAGGAAGGACAACAAATTGGCTACCCGAGTTGGCACTACCCAATCCATCACGACTTCTACCTTCTGAGGGTCCACCTGGATCTACCCTTGGCTCAGAATATGCCCAAGAAAGGTGATTTCCTCCCTGCAAAACTCACATTTCTCCTTCTTTACGTAGAGCTTATGCTCCCGTATTTTATCTAACACACACCTCAAGTGCCCGATGCAATCTTCCAATATTTCACAATACACAACAATATCATCCAGATATACTACTATGAATTTATCCAAAAACTCGTGAAGTACGTCATTCATAAGATTGCAAAATGTAGTGAGGGCATTCATCAAGTCGAAAGGCATAACAAGAAATTCAAATGAACCATACCACGACCATCATTTTCTCCTCATCCCCGTTTGCAATCCTCACTTTCCAATATCTAAACCGAAGGTTGATCTTTGTAAAGAAATAACCCACCACCAGTCGATCAAAAAATCATATGTATTCGGCACTGGATACCTGTTCTTCACATTGATTTTGTTCAGGGCCCGATAGTTCACACAGATCGTTCGCCTTTTTCTGGAACAAGGCATTGGCACCATAGGGCTCCTTAGACGGTTGTACCAGGTCTCATTCCAACAATTCATTGAGTTGTCATCTCAGTTTCACTAACTCTATTGGGCTCATTCAATACGGGGCCTGGGGAGGCAGTTTAACACCCGACACCAACTATATCTTGTTATCATTCTTTCGTCTTGCTAGAAACTTCTTTGGAAGCTCTGCCTGTACTACATCTGCATACTTATCTAGTAAACGTCCCACATATTCAGGTACCTCTTGGAACACATCGGGCTTGGTATCAACCAGAACAAAGACATACGTGGTCTCCCCTCTTTTTAGACCGTGTTTCAACTGCATTGTCGAGAGCATCCCTTTCTGTTTCCCACCATTAAATACTGCCTATGGCGTTATCAGCGTGCATGTTATGAATATCAGGTTTTGGTCATACGCAAATATTCCGCCACCTAATTGAGGGATAAGGAATGCCCGATTCAGTACCATAAACTCCTTCCCTCAACTAAATTCAATGGGATCCAAATTTTGAATGATAATCATACTTATGATTCCCGTTTAGGCTCCCAAAGCCAATCTCATTTCATCCTTTTCTATAGATTTCTCAGGTTCAACATTCATCGATTTCATATGGCCATCATGGGTTTTGACTTGTAGTCATCACCCCATATCTACCAAAGCGGATGTTTGAAATCCATTCACCATAGAATAAAACAACATTAAAGCATTTATTGCAAAGTTGAGTGAGACATACCAAGGGTGCTCAATAGCATGATTGGATTCACTCGTGTTGGGGCTTCAGTATTATCTGCATCGGTAGTGGCAATCATTGCATTTACCTGGCCATATCTTTCTTGAAAATAACATGCATAACGCGATTCACCACACTTAAAACATCTACCATATTTATTATCTTTTTTTCTCAACTCGGTTCTTTACCCGACTCCTTCTCCTTCCTGAAGTCCTTTTTCTTAGACTTCAGATCCTTACCCTTCTTATCGTTGTGAATTTTCGGTCACCCGTGTCAAGCCCTTGTAGTCTAAGAGTTTTTCAGTGGTGCTACTGTGTAGGCAGGTTCTGGAAACCCTGCCTTCTAAGCTTTGAATGCGCCCAATTTTGTATCCCGCCAATAAAATTTAAAAAATTATCTTTCTCGGGCATACCTGAAATGTCAACCATGATTGACGTAAAGTCCTTCACATGTGTCCGTATAGACCGAATTTGTTTCAATTTCCTCAGGGCATCTCTTACCTCCCAATAGGAATTCGCAGCCATGAACTGCGCCTTTAGGGCCTACTTGAATTCATCCCACATCTCAGCGGTTATTTCAGTTGTATCTGTGTATCTTGTTCTCCACAACAACTTGGTGTCACCTGTTAAATACATCGAGGCAACATTTACTCGTTGACCTATGGAATTTTTTTTGCAGATTTTAGGTACTACTCCAAGTCCCGTAGGAAAATTTTCAACTCTTTAGCACTACGTACCCCATTGAATGAACTCGGTTGAGGCACCTTGTGGAATCGAATCCAAAGCCACCTTTAAATCTTTGATTTCTTTGGATAGAGACTCCAGACCCGAGGCAATTTCCATCCTTGTAAGTCATCCCTCAATATCATGTTTCGTATTTGTGATACCTTTTCGAATGGATGCGATTGCCAACTTGAAATTTGGTGTCTCTGCCGCATAGATGAACGAATATGTGTGCAACCCGAAGTCATCACCCACCAGTGTTTGCACTTTGGACTTCAAGTTTTCCAACTCCTTTTCCTGACTGTCCACCAGTGCTCTGAGTTCGTCATAATCTTTCTTGATTAACATCACATTCTGTTGTGCTCTTCGCTATATTTCATGCACCAAAACACAACATAATTATTTTCACGTAAGTCTAGGCTCTGATACCATATTGTTATGGCTTTATTTCTAACACCGTAAACTTGCGGAACACTTAATCCAATTAGTCCCCAGAATGGAACTTTTCAACTCAAGCAAAATAAAACTAAGTACTTAAGTAATTATGGAGCCGGCTCCAACCTTTGCTTATTTATTATTTCGGTCACAAAGTACAAAGGAAATATGTAGTGTAAATCAAACATCCACCAGATTCTATACTTGGGCTTTGACCTTACATGGTTTATTTATAGGCAACAAGTACAAAGGGTCACATCTCTTCAGTAAACCCGTTTGAATGTTCAATACTGTTATGGTGGAACCTGTCCAAGAGACTCGTACAACTTGGCACAAATAGTTGCGATACCCACGGTTAACCTTATAGAAATAGTTATAGGGTTTGAAGTTTCAACACCATAACCCACACGCTTGCACCGAACGAACGTATCTTCTCACACATAAGCATCTCTGTGTTCGAACCTTCCCGGTCTGCCAACTTCAGAATTCCTCACGTGCCTGGAACTTCAAAACTTTCCATCAACCCCCCGTCTTAGGCTTCTATTGGACGCACCCAGCTACGCCCATATTTACTTGGCACTCAGCCCCCGGCCATGCCGACTCAGAATTTATTCCCAGCTCATACCAACTTGTTTTCTGCTCACGTTTAGGCATACTTGTAAGGAACTCCATGTCGACTTCTCCTGAATGATTGGAAGAGAGCCAAAATAGCCCTTACAGTTAGCTACATGTTTAATTTGATAGGTCTCACGCGTTTTCACAATATTCGTCTTTGTTTTAAATTAAATATAGTGTTATGCATCTAACAATAATAATTAATAAATTAAGCATTATTGTTATACTCTAAAATATATTTATTTAAAGTAAAAATATATAATATAAAAATATTTTTTAATAAAATACTATGATATTTATAAAAGCATCATATCATTATTGTAAAATGATATCATTTCTAGTTTTGACCACTGAAACGTGTAGAAATGTGCTCCACCGAATCTGCCTTAAGTTGATGATGCATTCCTCTATCTCAAATTACTGCATCCCGAACAATGTATGCTTCGAAATTCATATCATGTCCTTGTTGAACATCCTTGTCAATGTTGGGAGGAAAATCTTCATCAATAAAATTCTGGCGATATTTGTGGCGTTCATCTTCAACAATCATATTGTACAGTATAATACACGCATCCATAATAAGTCTCCTTTTATGCCAAGAACGAGCTGGTCCACGAACTATTAATTGCAAATCGAGATTGGAGTACTCCAAAAGCTCGCTCAACATATTTTCTTGCGTTCTCTTGTTTTTCTTTAATAGAAACCTCTTTGGATCTCAGGGTTGTGAAAATCTTTTAACAAACGCTGCCCACTCGGGATACATGCCATCAACTAGATAATATTCGATATCTTATTCACCACCATTAACAGTGAAACGAACATATGGAGCTTTTGAATTTTCCATGCATAATATTTCATGGATCAATGCAATAACGTGTCTTTTACTATTAATTGCATGCTACTGTTTGAAATTTGAATGCACGTAGAATGTATTTATAAATAACTCTTTTACTATTGAATTGGTATCGAGCTATAATATCAAATTTGATATGGCAAATTCTGATGAACAATTTTGTCATTATCTTACATTTTTGGATAATGGATCCAGTATTTAGAATCAAACATATCCAATATCTCCCAACCCTTCTCACAACCTCAATCATGTTATATTCGTCCAATTGTGAATCAATATTCTCAAAATTATTGCAATCCAAATCCTTCTCTCCCTAGCTACTATACCCTCATTTAACCATTTCAGTTGTTCGACCAACTGTACCAAGATACAATCCACAACCTCGAACTGATTATTTAGATATAGGCAGTGCTATGAGAGAGAAGCGTTGGATCAAGCATGAATCAAGAATTTCCACATGTTATTGAATATGACATTTCTCAGCCACAACAAGAGGAGGTTAATATTTAGATGGCAAGTAAAATACAAAGAAAAAAATCAAATGGAATGAATTCAACGATGAAGATTTATGCTCAAGTTGGTTTAATTTTGCTGAAAATTCAATCAAGGGCACCGGTCAAAGTAAAGATAACTACTGGAAGAATATTGTTGAATATTACATTCAGTGGAAGTGAGAAGGTCATGTCGTTACCAGTGAGCAAGATTACAATCATTGGTACAAAATGAGTGTTGATATCAGAAAATTTAATGGATGCTACGTGCAGTTTAAGAGTAGTCATCCAAGTGGCCACGATGAAGATCATTTTGTAAGTTGATCTGAGGAATTATTTAAGTCACAACATAAAAAAAATACTGATGATAGGGAGAGTGAAAATTCATAGTGAAACTTATAGTGAATGATGTGGATGCTGGTAAAAGACTAAATCACTAATCGCCTTCCTTAAAAGGTGCAACTAATTAGGGATACAATTGTCTTTTAATTATTACCACATCTAGCACTGTTTGGTTTCACTATAAATTTTCACTCTCTTTATCATCTTATTTAAATTGTTGGAAAATTCTTCAACATGCTCAAAAGTGGAAGGACTTTTTTACCATACAAGGTCTTCATTCAAAGAGAACTAAAATTTCTTCAGCGACAGCACATGCTTCCTCATCCTTTTCCACACTATTTGATGCAAGTGATGTAGAAATAATAGAGGATCATCCCATGGGATAAAAGATGGCAAAAGCAACAATAAGGAATAAAGAAAGGCAAAAAAAAAGTATGAGTGTGATAGATGAGAGGTGGAGTGAGTACAAAGATATACAATTGAAAAAGTTTACGAGTAAATATGTGAACTAAGTAAGTATAGAATGTCTTGATAGCATATTGATGTAGCTTTTAATTAATTTTATTTTTAATTTTGAATTTAGACAGTGTAATTTCATTTAATTTTCATTGCATACTTTTCTATATTCATTATTTTTGAAATATATTTTATTGATGATTTTACAATTCTATTCATGCTCGAGAAATAAAATAAAATAATATTATTGTATTTTGAATAGATTTATTATTGTTTTTGTTGCATGTGGAGATTGTATACTTGATAATCTGGAGATTGTACTACACTATCCAACTTAATTGTATGCGGAATACACTCTGCATTTAAACTATTAAATGGACATCAAACAACTTAATCCCACAAGCTATAGTGGCCTGGAAACTGGAGACATGTACTCTGTAACAATGGTAAGCAACCCTGCTGCAATTTATGAAATTTTACAAGTAGGTCCAAAAACACACCGTTGGGCATGCTCTTATCCATTTCAGACGACAATGAGAGACTGGACAATTATCTTTTCTTTCAATACATTGATTTTTTTCTGGATTCTAAGTAATTAAGTCAAACTAATGAATTTAGGACGATTACCTAGATATTAGTATGACTTAATTACATAGAATCTAGAAACAAATCAATATTTTTTTTAAAAAAAGTGATAAGTTTCCACAACTTTCATAGTCACCTGTTTTCGATACCAACATACTCCCTCCGTCCCACTGATAACTTCTTACTTTCTTTTTTGGTCCCTCCCACTAATAACTTCCTATTTCTAATCTTTTTTACATTTAGTCATATATATGTGGTCATAACTCTTCATTTCATTTGAGTTATGTGGGTCTACTATCAGCACCCATTAAAAAGATGTCACATAGATTTGTCATAAATTTTGTGCAAAAAGTAATTCAGGACTTATTATTGGGATGGAGGGAGTATGTTTTTAGATTCGTCAACCGATACAACTCGGCCAAATTCTTATGCATGTCATGTGTCATATCGCGTGTCAATTGGACAAGACGCATGATTCTCCACCTAATCTCACGTGCCAGGTAACACTGGTGTTAAGAGTACTGGTTATATGTAGGGATGAGCATGTGCCTCGAACATACCAAACTTACTGGATCTGGACCCATTATGTTGAATATGTGTTTATTTTTTGGACTAGTCGAATTCGGGTAGGGCATATGCCTACACATAAAAAGCGGGTCTGCGTTTGGGTCCAGTTCTAAAATATAAGACTCGGACCCAGACCCAGACCCAAACCCAAACCCAAACTCAAACTCTTGTTAGGGACAACTGCATTCCATATATTTACTACTGTTATAATTTTATTACCATTCAAGCTGCATTCCACTCCAAACCGACAGTAGTAGAAAAGTAGAGTTATAACTTTATTCTTTTATACTGTAATAAAAGTAGTAAAATGTGGATTTTCTTTTTATTCAATACTTGCATTGAAAATTTTAGTAATATGAATAATTGCATAAGCTTTTTTATTACTATTTCAAACTTTTGCTAATGATAATGTACGTTTTATGTAGCAAAAAAAATACTACATCCGCTTTATTATGCTTTGCACCATAGATTTAGGTGTTCTTTTCCAAGCTGAAATGTATGCAGAGAATTGAATGAAAATGAGCAAATTTTTTAATGATTGGTTGAACATGATTCATTTTTTATCATAAAATGAAATGTGATAAAATTAGAAAAACATATAAAAAGGGAAAGTGTCGAAATTCAAGAAAACTGAGAGAGTATAAAATTATACCCATTTAGGATCTGTTTTAAATTCAAGACCGTCAAACCCATCGAATTTGATTATTGATATGAAAATTTTAAGCCCTACAAATTTAGGTTGAGTGTGAGTCTAATTATATTTCTTAGCATCAGATCCGGGTCTTATAATATCCGATCCAGATCCTACCATAATCATTCCAAAATATATTTGATATTGTCTAGTGTTTGAAAGGTTTGGTTCAAGATACATTTGGGAAGCTTAACTTTTGTAGTATTGTAAGATCATCAAAAGCTGGATTAAGTATCTAATTATTGGAATAACATTTGACTGGTGTCTTTTGCAAATTATCGTTTACTTATCTTTTGGCTTGTTCTGATAATATATAACTACTAGATAACACTCGTACGATACACGATTTAAAATAGGTGATCGTATTGAATATTATACTTTATTAATAAAAAATATATTTTTTATGAGTTTGCCTCTTGAAATACTGTCTTTTCATAAGTTATGAAAAAATCAAGATTTAAAATGTAAATTAGAAAACATCAAGATATAATTTTTGGATTGTATTTATCACGTTATAAACAAATAACTACTCCACGCTGTATAATAAAATTCTAAGGGATAAATACATTTATAACCCTGACTTTAGTGTGAAAGTGCCAATATAATCCTACAATCTTAGAAATTGCCAATTTAACCCTAAAAAATATATTATATGTGCTAGCCTAACCCTAACTTTCAAAAAATTATGCCGATATAGTCAAACTCCCTAATTCCGACATTGACCAAATGATTTCAAGAATGACCGGAAAATGAAATGACAAAAATACCCCTTTCTTCTTCAAACCTATCTCCGGCAAACATCCGCCGCCCAGCTCTGTTCTCGTCTCCCTCCTCCTTCCACCACCCCATAGCCACTTTTCTCTCTCCCCTTCCTTTTTCTGCCGCTCGCCAATTTCTCCAAATCTAACATAAAAGAAGAATTTGGTTAAGTGAGAAACATAATGAAGCATCTTGTCGTCAATATAAGTTGCCCAGAAGCGGACGGTGGCGCGACCTCGTCGATGTACTGAACGATGATGGCCAACTCGCAAATGGGTTTGTTGGCGTGGATGAGAATCAGAACCTTCTTGTGAACCGGGTTCGATTTAAGAAGAAGCTTGCTCTTTCTGGGAGATTCTCCTTCTGGAACTTGTACTCCGCCGACTTGATGTTCTAGGCAAACATAATTCTGTTCATAAACGGGCTGAGGCGTGCCCCGAGAAGCTGAGACCGATTTCTCGACAATGAGCAGCTGGAATTGATGGTTGAACTCTTCGATGAAGGTTTCAACGGACGCTCGAAAGTAAACTTAGGTAATCTGACGGAGCAGGGCCTCAGCGATAAGTCTCTCGAGGGTCGAGCAACCTGGTAAGACCCTAGCCGCTGCCTTCTCTATTTTCCCGGTAAACCCTAGCCGTCGTGTTCATCTGCTTGGGGAAGAAAGAAATGGGGGTTGGTTTTCATCTTTTTCTTTTTTATTTTTCAAGTCAAGGGAAAATTGACTTTTCAAAAAAATCCGGCCCAGCGAACGTTGATTATAAAGTCATTGGAGTCCATAGTTATTTCGGCACTTTCTGAAATTGCAATGTTATATTCGCACTTTCAGTCTAAAGTCAGAGTCATTTTAACACTTAAGTCATATTTTAATTCCTTATTTCATGGGATTTGATTTGGGAGTTCCTAGTTCCGTGGGATTTGATTGCAATCAGAATTGAAAATAGAATGAGAATCATTTTTTCCAAGACTTCATGCGTGTGAAGAATAAGGAAGGGAATATTGCGTGTGAAGAATATTGCTTTTGTGGTGGAATAAGGAAATTGAAGATAATGCAATATTTAGTCGGCGGGAGATTTTAGCATATCTATTATGGTAGAATCCATATTTCTGAGGAATTGGATATAATATGGAAAAAAATCTATCTTCATGAGATTGAGTTTATTGTGGAAAATCCATATATTCATGAAATTAGATATGCTAAGCAATCAGAAATGGAATTGAAATATTTTGGGAGAGTATTGACGTGACAAATTTCAATCCAACAAGGATTGCTTCATTTGATATAAATAGAAGACAATTCGTCTGAGTTACTTACAAATTTAATTGAAAAAAATACATCTATATTTCATATATTTCGAGAGTACTCTAGAGTCATCCATCCATGTTCCAACATGATCTTAAACTGTTGATCAAGTTCAAAATCATATACCTTAATTCCTTGAGAGAGGAGATCCAGCGTCAGCTACTTTTGAGGTTAGAGGGAGTCTTATCAAGGCGGATCGGTAGTAAGGGGAGTTTGCAAAATTCACACGTTATAATTAGATAATATAAGTATAATTGTATTGTATACTTTGTACTGTGTCTTTCTTATTAGTAGATTTATTCTGAATTGGGTCAGACCCCACTGGTGTGGGTGATTTCACCAAACTGCGTAACCAAGTCTCATGTGTCAACCTTTATGTTTTAACGTTCTTGGTTTAGTTGAAACGAATTAATTAGATTAAACTAGATATTTGGTAAAATAAATTTTTCAAAATTAAAAGATAAAACTCATTACTTTCTTGTCAATTTTTTTTGGATTGAAATGAAAAGATCCATTTTTGCATCACAGGTATTAAATTCTAGTCAAAGTGTTGTTTTGCGCAATCTAAACTATAGGTATGAATCATTATGTAATAATTATATACTACCTCCGTCCCGGAGAAAATGACACACTTGCTTTTGGATCGGTTTTTTATGCAAACTGATGTGGAAGTGTTGATGGGAAATAA
>JAULKM010000001.1:8198592-8211958 GCA_032355605.1 Rubia tinctorum
TATATATCAATTGACTCCAATCAATGAGGTTCAAATATCTATTAGTAATTGATGAAGAACTGTCCACACTTTCTAATCCTTTGGTTTTTCACTGGAAAATGAGGACAACTCCACCCTCGGATGAGAATTTCCAGCGAATTCTGAGCCACCTTCGGTTTGAACGGACTAGAGCCTTCCCTTTGCTGTTAAGCTAACCCAATGGAGTCCTAAGGTGAGCTTCTCTTTTGTTTTGAAGATGATCGTTGGCTAGGGAAGGCACTTCTAAGAGCATCTCCAATGCTAAGAGGGTCGTGAGTAAAAATAGGAGGCATTTGTCAAACATTTTTTTAGGCGTCAAAATGACGTGGACATAGAGAACATCAATTTGGCGTCAAAAAATTTATTTTCTATCAAAATTATTCAATAATAATTTAATATATAATATAATTGACTTCCTTTATTTTAAATAAAATTCAGATTTAATAATTGAATATTCTAATTTCACTTACAATCACTTTTTATAAGTAAGTAATACTAAATTATTGAATATATGTTGAACTAAAATTAATAAATAATAATTAACACGAATTAAATTTAATGTAAAGTAATCTTACTTTTATGTTTCTATAGTATTATTAATTTTTAGATTATAATTTTAAAATATCAATTTTAATATTTTGAATCAATATAATATAATTAAATGAATAAAAAATTTATATTGTGAATCTAAATAATACAATCAAATTAGGATTCAAATGTAACATTTAAATTTGGAATTGTAAAATGATTTAAAGGTAAAATCTTAAATTTGGTAATTTAACAAACTGACGGTTTCAATATGAGTTTATAAATACAGAAGGTCTAATTGAAACGCTCACTGTACGTGTCATCCACGTCAGATTGACCCGCTAAACTGACTCTTGAAGCAAAGGTGAATTTTAAATTTTTAGAACATCAATCCTACATTTTTTTTTATGTTTTTCAAAGAGAGATTCGCATTAGAGATGCTCTAACCCCTCTGATCCTGACATTTGTATATAGATAACCCACACATGAAGCTACACGCGAGCAAAAATTAAGAGCAATTTAATTTTTCATAACCCAAAATAACCCATCGATTTGACCCGCAAAATTTGTATAGTAATTTTTTAAAAAAAATTGCATATTAAGTCCATACACTTTTTATGTTATTATGTAAGACCTTCGTTTTAGCATAAGTTATGATGAGACGTCTCATCAAGTGTTTGTAGTTAGAGTGTGCTTAATTAAATGTAGGTGTTTGCAAACCCGTACAATAAACATAAAAATTATATTGTTCATGAAGAGGTCTGGACCGGTAAAATGGATCGAACCTGACCGAAATACAATGACTGGAACCAAATATATAGAATTTCGGTCCGATCTCTGGTCCAAGATGTTTTTGGATTCTGAGTTCTGGTCCGGTCCGGTCCGATCCAAGACCGAATTTTTCCAATCCGAACCGGTCTTAAGCATATTTTAATGTATTTACAATTTAACTTTATGTACTAATTTATATTTATTTAAGTTCCATATTTTGAGGGATTTTTAAAAATAATTTCTAGTTTATTATCTTTTAAAAGCAAATTTTTAATTAAATTTTTTTCAACACCAATTTTTTTAAAGAATAAAGCTTACTAACATCCAGTCCAACCGGTCCGTATCGGTCCAAAACCGAAATAATTTCGGTCCAGTCCCTATTCTAAATAATCATCGGTCCAAGATTTTTTGTAATTTCAGTTCTGTTCCTTATCGGTTCCGGTCCGGTCCGAGGACCGACGAACGCCTTTAATATGATCATTTTCAAAAATGAACAGTAGCAGTATTTTGAATTGTTTAAATTAATGGAATTAAATCCCTGACTAAAAATAACACACGTATTTCCGATAAGTAATACGAAATCTTTATTAAGTCAGAAATCATTAATAAACTAACACTTTTAATTAAGTAACTGAGAAATATTTAATTAAATCAAGCAATATTTTATTTCCATACTAACTCAATTAGTACACGAACATTTGATTTGGCCCTTGTCCGATGAAGAAGAGTACACAGAGCATACACAATCCTGTGTATTCTGACCACTCCTTCTCTAAAGCGTTCGCTTACCGTCTGAATCTCACAGTTAACCTAGTTAGGACGGTGATCCGTGACGGTTAGTATCAGTTGCAGAACCAAAATCCTGGCATAAATCTTCTTAGTTATGCTCGGAGTAGACGATGTATACAAGGTGGTGGTCGCCATGGTTCCCCTCTACGTCGCGCTTTGCCTCGGCTACGGCTCGGTAAAATGGTGGGGCATTCTAACCCGCGACCAATCCGACGCCATAAACAGCCTCGTCGCATACTTCACGCTGCCCCTTTTCACCTTCCAGTTCACCGCCAAAGCGAACCCGTTCGACATGAACTACAGCTTCATAGCCGCCGACGCCATCTCCAAGGCGATCATCGTACTGGTCGCCGCGGTTTGGGCCGTGTGCGACAGCAACGGGAGCTATTCGTGGTTCATCACCAGCTTTTCTCTGTCCACCATGACCAGTTCTCTGGTGGTCGGAATCCCGCTGGCTCGAGCCATGTACGGGCAGCTCGGCGTTGACTTGGTGGTTCAGAGCTCCGTCTTCCAGGCCATCGTGTGGCTCACTCTTCTTCTGCTGATGTTCGAAATCCGGCGAGCTCGAGCCGACGGAGATTCGAGTAAGGTGAGAGATTTGGAGCGGGATTCGGGAGGTGAGGTTGAGAAACCGGCGATGTGGTCGTTGGTGAAGGCGGTTTGGTTGAAGCTTTCCATGAACCCTAATACTCATGCCTGTATTATTGGCCTCACTTGGGCCTTTTTGTCCAATACTAGGTATATTTTATTGATTCCTTTCTTAATGATTGCTTGTAAATTACATTCTTGTTTTATTTATTTCTTGTGTTTGTATATAGGTGGTGTATTCCAATGCCGGAAGTGGTAGAACAATCAATAGTGATCATGTCAAAAGCTGGAACCGGAACTGCAATGTTTAGCATGGGTAGTCACATACTAGACACTCTAACTTTCATCGTGTGTGTATGATCATTAAATATTAAAAATAATTAAAACTTGTGGAAGTTTGATAATTTTAAACTATAATACAATAGTACCGATTCAATTTTATGGTCAAAATTAAGATGACATGACTAAATGAATAGTAAAATTAAAATTAATTGAACTGAATGTTGTTGATGGCAATAGAAGTATAACAGGTGGTTGTTGATTAATGTGCAGGAATGTTCATGGCTTCACAGAAGAAAATAATAGCGTGTGGAGCGAATCTAACAATATTAGGAATGGTGTTGAGGTTCATTGCCGGACCGGCAGCAATGGCCGTCGCTTCCGTGGCTATAGGATTACGCGGCGATGTTTTACATACAGCTATAATGCAGGTTAGTAGGTTACTGTTTTTTCCCTCTCAGCCTAATTATACACACATACTATAGTATGGTGTTAATATTATTTATGCTAAAATTAATCCCAAATGGTTGTAAACAAAATATATACGAATTCAATTCAGTTTAATCAATTTTAGTTTGATAAAGTTTAAATGAATTTAACTATACTCCATCAATCCCACTATCTATTATTTAATTTGACTTTTGAAAGTCAAACTAACCCAACATCGACCATTAAATTCTATTATTATATATGTAAGACTATTACCATATTACATGTCGTTGGATTCACCATAACATGTATTTTTATATTATAATTTTTCTGAATTTATTTTAACACACATAAATAAATATATTAATAGTTAAAAATTGATACAGTTGACTGTCAAAAGTCAAATTAAGCAAGAACTATTGGGACGGAGGGAGTATATATTATTGGTATGTTTTAGTTCAAACCAAATCTGTGAAACATAGTGATCTTAGTTGCTAATTTAAAATATACACTCCTCGATGATGGCTATTTTCTCCTTTCTCTTTTATCCTTTTAATTAGAAATTAACTTATAGTACAAAGCTAAGAATATTTTTTGATTTTTCGTAATTTATAAAAGGTGGAAGATTTCGTTTTAATATGAGTAGTGTTAATTGTAGTTTGTATTTGAGATCCATTATAATGGCATGACAAAAGGCACATCAATAATCTTGATGCTCAAGTAAAAGATTATTTCGTAATTTACCATTGCGCAATGAGAGGGGAATTCATATAGCCTAAGACCAATTAGGGAGTACTTGCATTTTTTTTAAAAATCACTGTAGTAAAATAAAGGCTTTTAGTATGTCGAATATATGCATTTTATAATTTATTTTTTATAAAAAAATATTGATACTGGTTATATTGAATAATTGATAGATCTATCTTAATTAGTACAATTTTTATATCCTTGCGTTTAATTTATGTAAGGACGACTAATAGTAACGTTTGGTTTATCGTATAATCGCAGGCTGCTATACCACAATCGATCACCTCCTTCATTTTTGCCAAGGAGTATGGTCTACATGCAGATATCCTTAGTACTGCGTAAGTCTACATGCAGAATTAATGTTGAAATTAAGAATTTAATGACTAGATTATTTCGAAAATAAATAAGATTTGTTTGTTCCCATTTTTTTAAATTCATTTTTCTTTTTACGTTTAAAATTTTCATTTTTTCCATTTATCTAGTTTAAAAAAAAATAAGTGCTCGTAAACTGTAAATCGTGCTTTTGTAAAGAGATTCTATTAACTAGTTGTTTCAATAACAATATTCAGAAGTTTGAAATTATTTCTAATACAATATTAATAGATTTTTCGCAATAAGATAAAATGTTTAAATATGAGAATTTGGAAAGACTCATTTCTCTCTCTGTTATTCAGACACCACATATAAACATTAGTCATTAGCGGATATTGTATAATAATAACTATGTAGAGCGATATTTTAGTAATAGATAGAGGTATATATAAGATTGAAATTTGTAATTTAGACTTATGTTTGCCTGAAAAAAGAAAAGGAACACTGATAAAGAATTTTTAAAAAAAATAAAAAATAGCTACTAATATATTTTCCCATTTAATTACAATCGTCGGTATACTTAAATATATCATTCATTCAGAATAAGTGATTAAGTAATCTCCACACACATATCATTTATAAATGTTTCATCATTATTAGTAGCATTTTTATAACTCGATAAAGTTTGGATTAATTTCATTTAATAATTTAATTTTCTTCAGTAATTTCATAGTTAAAAACTCTTTGTGTTAAAATGTAGTGTCAATATCTATTAAATAGAGGAGTATTAATTTTTTATGATTATTGGAATATGTGCAGGGTGATCTTTGGGATGTTGGTGTCTCTCCCAGTATTGGTTGGATATTGTTCAATTTTGGAGTTTCTAAAATGACCAGAATGCCATGTCAGGCATTTGGTAATGCATCATGGCTTCTAATTGTTACTGTTGCCGGTGAGTAGTACCAGATAGTAATTTAACAAGCCGGAGTTAACGCAAGGGAGAGAGGCCTTTTAGCTTTGGTCGCGGAAATTTAGATTCGTTTCATTTTTGGCAATTGAATTTCTAAGACTCTAATTCTGATCATCATTTTTCAAGTAGTGATCAAAAAAGATCATGACTTGGCGTAACCGTGTAAGTTGCAGCTCCTCTGTTATATGAGTTTTCCACCCACTTTTACGTGATATTATTTATTATAATTTCTAGAGAATATTACAATCATATTTGGACTCAAATCCATCCCCTTAAACCTAACCTAACCAATGGATTTTCTTGGTCGGGCATGGACGAGACCCAGTCCATTCAAGTATGATGGTAGATTAGTGTGGCAATATTGGTTACCTAATCTAGTGTGTTCGGTTTTCGGTGAGTTTTAAATGTATATATCAGATATAGCCGGGTTTGATTTTCGTCATTTCGATTTCGAGTATACATTTTTTGCATCGAGTTTATATCGGGTTTGGTTCAAGAACACTTCAAATACATCCTCTTTCGGTTCGAGTTGAACCTTACATTGGACCACAATCCAAGAGAAGGGAGCGCAAAAAATGGACCATGATCGCACGCTATGAATAAAGACAAAAAACAGACAAGGTAAGTGACTTTTTTACTCCCAAAATGCATAGAGAGGAACAATAATAATTTGATAGTCGAGACTACCTAAACGGGGCCCTTTCCTAAGACTTTTGCAGGTATTCGAAGAGGATGAAACTTGTCCAGACCTGATTCCGAGAACTATCACTATTTAGAAAGAATATCCCAAATCAGTGGCGTAACTTGTGGGATCAGTTTTTCTTTCTGGGTTTTAATAGTCCATGGAAAAGGCCAGAGCCCATGCCACAGCTACCGCCCGTATAACAGACACACAAAGGAAACAGACAATTCTCGCACCCAAGGGAGCAAGCGAACTAAAAAAACTAGCTCACCGGGCCAGGATAACTCTCAACAACGGTATATTCGTATAAGTGTAAATTCACAACGCTAAAGACGACCCACAACAAAGGTACGCTCCTGTATTACGACCAGTTCTATGTATAATTAGACCCATGACAATAAGTGATGAGATTGAGAAATTTTTACATAGAGGCCAGTATCATATAGATCGCTTAGCCACGAAAATAGGCGCACCAAGAATAAATGGATAAAGACCAAGTAAGTAAAATGTACACTCATGAACAATATGATTAAATGGTTAAATTGAAAGGTTACACGAGATACTAAAAATATTAATTATAAATAAATAAACGACTAAATCTCGAGTTACACAATATATACACAGACAGTAAAACACGGATATATATGAATAACTCAGCGAAGTGTTATCTGGTAAAGGGTCGCGATTCGGAAGATGCACACCGAACCTCGATTAGGATCCCTAAGCTGGCACGCCCAACCTGTGCAATAGCCCCATAAAATCATGATAACCTAGAAAATAGTCCAGAAACAACAACTAGACTACTAGCCTATAAGAACAAAGAAAATAACCTGAACAAACTTAGCAAAAGTGAATCGACATTAGCAACGCCTGAACAATGTTAATACTAAATAAATAAGAGGAGTCATTATATAATTAATAAGTACTTCATTAATCTTGAATGCATACAAAACTAAAGATTACAACAAAATTGCTTGTCTAACTACGAAACTTTCCCTAGGAAGAATTACAACTGATCATTTGCGAACCTATTACATAAATAACTATCTACTTAAGTCTCTGGTTTTGTGTTAGTAGGGTCATAAAGGCCCCAAGGGGGAGAAGTTAAAGAATGATTTCACATTCTGTCACTGCACCACTTCCATTTCCCAAAGTGCCCCCATGAAAAGCCAACATCCTCCCCATCAAGTACAATAGACATACTAGCGAGTAGTAACCACTCGTTTGCTAGTACATCTGATCCACCCCTACAATCCAGTTGAACGAACTCATGAAGGAAATCCTCTCTCAAGAGTCACTCAACTGAGTATTCAATCTTCTTCTTTTGGCTTAGCCACCTCAAGTCTGATCATTCCCCTCTCGTTGGTTTTCGCCAGCTCTCATGCCAATGACCTCATGTGTAGAGGTTCTACATCATCCTACACCTCGGTTCCAAGTTTAGCCATCTCATCCAAAGATACAGTGAAAAATAAAATAACAAGACAAACATTAGACAATGCACAAATATGGAAAAGAAAAATAATACTTAAAAAACTTACAGTA
Source organism: Rubia tinctorum (assembly GCA_032355605.1). NCBI lineage: Eukaryota > Viridiplantae > Streptophyta > Magnoliopsida > Gentianales > Rubiaceae > Rubia > Rubia tinctorum. The sequence goes on from JAULKM010000001.1 coordinate 8,206,248, forward strand.
AGAATGGACATTCCAAGCCACCCTTTAAAGGATGTAATCCTAACTTGAATCACCACAACCGGAGTAATCCCTCCAATTCATCCACACATAACGGTTCATTACATAACAGGTGAGAACCCCAACCCATACATGGAATAGTTCCAGCGTCCCCAGTAAACCCATATACCCATGAAACATCACAAATCACCATGAGAAAAATCCTCGATGAATGGTTTCTTACACCACACACACTCAAAGCTGGTATTCTAAATACCATAACCAAAAAAAAGATACAAATCCAAAATGTGAAAAACACTAGGATAGCAACCACTTTTATATGTGTGCATAGAGCCTTGAAAAGGACGCGTCCTTCTAGTTTTCCCTTGGAAAGGATGCGTCCTTTAGTTTTCTCTTGGAAACTTACTAACCACTCATAAAAAGGCATAGAAAACATAATGTCATAATATTCTGCGTGTTCCAACAAAAGAATCTGAAAGGACCAGGCTTACGTGGCATACTTATCCACTCACAAGCCAACCACTCGAGATATTCATAAATTTGTATATCTCAAAGCCACATAATTAACACACATCTAAAACACACAAACATATTACTACTAAATATGCTACAAACAGTTTTGCAAACCACAACTTCCTGCACCGAAATAAAACACCACCCGATCTTTGCTTCGCGTAACAAAAACCACCTAAATAGCCAACACTACATCTTCAAAGACAAACGAACCCCCACTCATAATTTCACTCCATTGCAACCAATCGTGTCCACTTATGCGACACAAGTAGATAAATCACTTGCGAATTCGTACAATAGCATAAGTACCCACTCCTCGCGACAAAAGAAAGACAACCATCCACAACTTTGCACATGACTGGACAATCATCGGTCTAGCGATACAAGCGGAGAATCATCCTGCCTTTACGCTGCAACATCCCAACCCCATACCAGTAATATCCATATCACCCTTCCCCAAACACAAATAACCAACAAAAAAGTTTCTCTCTTTACAAAATCGAGCTATATACACCCTTAGCGTCCACCGGTTACAATCATTCTACCTACATTCACTTGCATGAAGAGCTCAATACAATACAAGTATCACTACACATTATTAAATCAATTATTTACCCAAAAAAGAATTTAATGATATGTCTTTATCACCCCTCCATGATAGATAAAAATCAAATAGATAACATCTTTACCATTACACACATTTGTGGGAAAAAATCGATAATTGGTTATAAAAATGCCTACAACCAAAAGACAACTTTACTAATATATATTATTACATGCTATTTGCATACTCCGTAAATATAAAGAGTATATATAAGTTTCTAAATTTCGCTACAACTCTCAACTTGTTGCTCCAGACGGATACAACGGGCTATTAAAACCTCATTAGATCCTCTGGATCTCATAGATAGTGTCTTAACAATCTTTTCATGGAATTCATGTTAGCCTCATGTTGTTCTTTGAGCGGCGACTCAAGACTACGACATCGTTCTTCTAGTCGAGAACAACATCTTCTCGTCGATTCCCATCTCCATATCCTCATAGTTCACCAATAGCTGAACGTTATATTCACATGCATCATCATAACAGGTTTGCCACTCGTCGAACATCGCTCTTAAATAACGGCATTCGATTTTTAGATTTTCAAAATCTTTACATCCCTCATTTGTTAAATATGCAATTTCATGTTTTTTTAACTATAAGTGTAAAAATTTAATAATAGTATAATCAAAGTATTTTAGTTTGATTTTTTCAATGAACTATATTAACATTCAATTATTAATATATTTATTTAGATTTAAATATTCTTTAAAACAATAAATTCAACAAACGTATACTCTCTTTCACCATTATTGACATATTTATTTTTTCATAATTTTCAATGATCATATTTGACCGTCAATAACTCTAGTTACATATAACAATTTCACATAAAAAATTAATATTTAGAAAATAGATGTTAAGACGAATATAACAATATCTCACATGATATATTTATTATAAATATATTGGTTCATATTTAGAGTCAAAGTTTTTCAAATTTGAATTTGAAAAAGTAAATATGCCAAGAATGGTGAGACATATGGAGTATATTAATAAAATTTAATGATAAAAATTTCCATAATTTTACTTAAAAAGTCAAATTAAGATATTTTTTAGTTGGATGAATGTATTAGAATTATTTTTTACATCAATGATATTTAGCAAAATATAAGAGTGGGTTTTTTGACAAATGGTTTGTCCATAACTTTATGGATTGACAATTTATTTTTACTTTATACATTACATTTGTTAAATTACACACTAAATTTGGAAATTTTGAAAATATTTTTTTATATTATATATTATATATTTTTAAATTCAAATACATATTATTACTTGTTTTACTTTTTGAAATATACATTTAAGGTAAAACCACTGAGAACTATCCGTCTTTCCTGAAACTTTCTCAAAATGTAATACTTCTTCTGTTCCAACATAAGCTGCACACTTACTATTTGACAGTCAATACTATCAAATTTTAACCACATACTTAAATAGATATATAAAAAATAATATGTGATATTTTTGGATTCGTCATAGTAATTAATTTCTGAATATCGACTTTTTTTAAAATTATTATATTTAGTTAAGAGTCCGTCTCTCGAAAGAAAAGATTTGAAAAAGGTGAAAAAATTCGGTGAATTTTAGGCTGGGACGAGGGAGTAATTCAAGTGCAGGTGGGCCCAGTCGCAGTGCTCCCACCAACCCGAAGGCCGTCGTTTTGCTGCAATTTCCATCTCGATCCCCGTGTTCAGTTAATTTCACGTTTCCAACGACCAGACCAAATTTACTCATTCACACTAAGAAGTACAACTCTCAGAACATGACGTACAACTCTAGAGTGGCCTAACTGACCCCACTCCAAGTCAATTCCGTCCATTTCATTTCCTATAATAATAATAATAATAATAATAGCAAAGGCACAGTGATCGTCAAACCAGAAGCAATCAGAGGTTTTCCGTGTAGAGAAAGAAGTAGCGGGAATTAGCTCGAGGAGCCATGGCGAAGCCTGGAGTGAGCATGGAGGTCGGAAACGACGGCGTTGCAGTCATCTCCATCTACAATCCTCCCGTCAACTCCCTCGCTATCCCGAGTAAAATTCTAGACAACTCGGTTAAATTTTCCGAATTTTTGTTGAGGTTTATTGAATTCTGAATTCTGTTTTTTGTCGGTTTGAATTTTTAGTTCTGGCTGGAATCAAGGAGAAGTTCGTGGAGGCGACGAAGCGAGATGATGTTAAAGCTATTGTTGTTTACGGTAACTTATCCTTACCAGTTTCTGTGTGTTATAAAGAAGTTTACTTTATAGCTTTTGATTTTCGCTGATGTAGAAGTGTGTGCCTGCTTTCATCTCTGTTTTGAAGCTGTCGATTTATCTTTTTTGAATATTTTGTTATCTTCAGTTTTGAAGACTAGACTGATTGAATTGATTGACTTTCAGAAGAGCTTGAGCTTCAGGATAGGTTTAGGATTATTAATCAGTGTTTCTTTCTGGTTCTAGGATTAGGATTTGTTAGCATTTAGCTTCCTTGATTCCTATCATTCAATTATCTCGTGGGTCGCTGTTGAAACTGTGTTATCTTCTTGTCGTTTAGTAGGGATCTCTTTCATGCATAGAAAGTGCGTCTGATTTTGTTTTTCATTGGCATGTATTGTAAAGGCAAGGGCGGGAAGTTTTCTGGTGGCTTTGACATCAACGTATTCGGCAATGTCCACAAAACTGGTATCTACAATTGAACTGCTCTTGTGGTGTATGAACTATAATCTGATTGCTAACAACAGAAATACAACTACAGGAGATAATTCCATTTTACCAGATGTTTCTATTGATCTCTTGATCAATACCATTGGAGGTCCGTACATAATTCAACTCCTGATATTTTGCTTGGTACAAGAAACATGTTATTTTCTTAATTTTATACATCCAATGCCTCAAACTTCTGTTCTCTTTATGTGACGATTTAGATGGGAAGAAGCCTGCTGTTGCTGCTATAGAAGGACTTGCCCTTGGGGGTGGGTTAGAATTGGCAATGGTATGCAGCTACTTTGTATAACTGAGCTGTTATTGCTCTTTACACATTTTAGGTTCTAATTTCTGCATTGTCCATGATTTTGTAGGGGTGCCATGCACGTATTGCAGCACCAAGGGCACAACTTGGTTTGCCAGAATTAACTCTTGGAGTTATTCCTGGCTTTGGAGGTGATTCATTTAACATCTTTTAATCCATTAGTTTATATCAAATAGCAACAATGATGTCTTCATCGAAATCTCTTACATGTTATATGTGCTTCCTTTAAGGAACACAACTTCTTCCGAGGCTTGTCGGTCTCCCCAAGGCTATTGAGATTATGCTGGTGAGTATTGATCCAGAGTTTTAAAACGGAACCAAGGAGAGAGACTGTTATTTATGATAGATAGTTAAGAAATTTAGGTCGGGGTGAAATGAGCAAATTATTTTATTAATGTTGGAATGCTAATTGGTGGATTTTCATTTTTACTTTTTTGCATCTGGTATTGTTTTGGCAGTTTTCGAAGTCAATAACATCCGAAGAAGGGAAAAAGGTAGGTCTGATTGATGAGATTGCAACATCCCAAGAGTTGTTGCATGTATCTCGGCGTTGGGCCCTAGACATTGCTGAAAGACGCAAACCTTGGCTGCGTACACTTCAAAGGACGGATAAGATAGGCTCCCTATCTGAAGCACGCAATATACTGAAAATGGCTCGCCAGCAAGCCAAACAGGTTGCTCCAAACATGCCTCAACACCAGGGATGTCTAGATGCCATAGAAGAAGGTGTTGTTCATGGAGCATATAGTGGTATTTTGAAGGTACTTCCATTTTTCATGCTCTGGAAACCAGACCATAAGTATATGCATGGATTAGACAAAGATTGTTGGCATGGATTACTGGTCATTTTACAGTACTTTTCAGACAGTATTTCTGTCTCTTTCTGATCTATGTTTCTTGATGTTGTTCTCTTGAAAACTGTTCGTGATTTGGTGTATTTTATGTGGTTAAATTTGACCAGATAGCCAGTCATAATGTTGAAATTGTGGTTCTCAAAGACATAAGGAGTGAACACCCTCTTGGCAAAATTTAGTCATATATTCCTAGTTTTCATATTTATAGTGAATGGGTATCACTCACATTTATATTTGATATGGCAGGAGGAAAAATTATTCAAAGAGCTGGTTCTTTCTGACACTTCAAAGGGTCTTGTCCACATTTTCTTTGCTCAGCGGCTAACATCAAAGGTATTTAAATCAGTGAATAAGATTGCATGTTTTTGGTTGCTCAAGAAAATTTCAGCATCTAAGATTTTATGTTTTACCTTGGGCTGATGGAATATGAAAATGTTGACACGATTACCACTAGCATTTCTAGTACGTACAAAGCTTGTTTCGGTGCGTACAAATCATTATTGAAAATTTTGGTTTAACTGCCCCATCTCCTTTTAATCAAACACCCCAATTTACCTCTAGAGCATCAAAGATACATCTGATTGCAGACTTATTTGAACATGAATACGTCTCTCATATGACAGGTTCCTAATGTTACTGACGTTGGGCTCAAAACGAGGCCAGTTAAAAAGGTTGCAGTTATTGGTGGTGGTCTTATGGGTTCTGGAATAGCTACTGCACTTATCCTGAGCAACATT
>JAULKM010000001.1:8222981-8244170 GCA_032355605.1 Rubia tinctorum
ATGTTCCAACTCAGCAACCCTGACAGACAGGATCCACCTCCAGTCTTCCTCTTGACTGAGCAACCTAGCCAACTTCATCCGTTGCTAAATGTTAGCAAAATCAAGTTGCTGGAAAACGTCCTCAAGATTGTTGATACATTTCTCGTAAGCCTCATTCTTTTTATCCCAGGAGGAGGGCAATTCCTTACACTGCACTTGCACATCCCACACACATCTACCCACACAACCTACCCACTTAACCTTGTGAGGCACTAAGTGAAAAGTCTCTACATACCTTGACACCCCCTTAAATCATCATGGCAGTCTTGGATAGACCCAACAGGGGTTGCTACCTTATGCGGTTCCAAAGAGCCCTCCTTGTACAGAGTCTCACCAAGCGGTACTCCACTGGGTGAACATACACCACCATTGGAAGGAAAACCCAAGTCATCGCCAAGCTTACCTAAATGAGGTTTTGCTCTAAATACATTCGCACGAGAAGCAGTACTAGAGGTTGGCCTAGCAATCATCGACAAGAAGCAAATATTCTCAAACCTATCAAACAACCCTCGCACAAGTGTAACAATCCAAACATGGATAGAGGTTCGTCACCAACACACTGCAATCCCAACCAAGTCGTTACCTGTGCAACAACATTCATGACAAAAGGGAAAATAAGCGTAGCAATAGAAAATAGAGCCAATAGCATAAGCACATTATAATTTAAAGTATCTTTCATATAACGCCACTTTAATGATTCATTAAACACTTAGCTACAAATATGGCCAATAGCAGAATATACGATTTTAGTAATTTGAGGCACGAGCATAGAACTGAAGCAAAGTTACAAAGTGAAGATCGGACAGCCTGGGCTCCCAGGAATGAATAAAAAGGAATGAACGATGCGAAGATCGTACAACCAGAGACACCGGCCGAGAGCACGAACCGAGCGAGACGATGCACAGTCCGCGCGGCCAAACTTGGCCTGCAAAATGACCCCCCTGTAATCTCTTTCGCTATGGCACGAGAACATACACAGTCCGCGTGTTGGGCTCAAACGTGCTAACCAATGGGTGGATGACACTGTCCATGTGCCCCCTTTGCACGGTCTACGCCTGTTTTGCCCCTTCTCTTGACTTTTGAAGGCTATTCTTGGCTACAAGTAGTATAAGTAGTTCAGCCCAAATTTGATCTCCATGAACCCTAGTTATCTTAATCCTTCTTCAATTTTCTCCATGTTTATTTCTATAATTGTGTCATTTGTTATGGATTTTGTTAATCTAGGCTAGGTTAGTGTTTGGGAGCAATTGGTAATTGTGTTTGACATGAAATTATGAGATTTGGATTTGTTATATTTTTCCATTAATTATCAATTATGTTTGTGTTTATTGTTTCTGATTAATCCATGATTAAGATTTGGATGCCAACTAATTGAGATTATGAATTAATTAAGTGCAAAACTGGGGGAATGAACCCTGATAATTTTATCTTTTTGTCAGTTCTTCATTTGACTGATGCGAAGATTATGATTAGGGGCATTAATTAGTCTTGATTGTAAATTGATTGATTGATTAAATTAGGTTTGAGGATGAAATTAAGTTCGTCTTAGTTACTGGTGCAAGATTGCAACTAGGAGTGACAACTAGTTGCAATTTGTTATGATCGCATTGGAGGCTAATGAAGAACTCATAAGGTTCTTTTCTTTGTGTCAAATGTAGCCACTGAAATGACCAATGTAGAATATCTAGCGGACACAACTAAGCCACTGGGTGTTCTATCCACCGAAGCAACGTATATAATAAGTTGTCACGTCGAGTCTCGGTGTTTGGTGCTATCTCTGAGGCTATTCTATTAACTAGATTATTAATAAATTGACACTTGGTAAGGGTTATGGTGTGGCTGATAAGACACACTATGGTTTATCGGTTCCCGGTGTTTAGTTATATCTTCGATATAGATAGCCCCAAAGATTATCCCCCAGATCCATCTTTGCATAATCCGTATTTCTCAACAAATTTTCACTACTAGATAATGTTTGATAACTCTTTCTTTATCAACTCGGATAGAGATAATTTTTTCAATGATTGCAATAAGACAATCATTAAATGAATCAGGAATATTTCATTCGATTGCACATGAGTAGTATATAATAAACTAGTGTGCATTTTATTTGTAGATCTCTCCTATCCACAATATCATAAATTATATAGAAAAAAAAACTTCATTTATACGAGGAGAGTGCAAACGACTTCTTAAGGCAAGTAGTCGTGTGGGTAATTTATCTTATGATGATGAATGAATTGAAGGATAATTGCCAAATTTTACTATTTAAAAGTATACAGAAATCATTCGATACTTGTAATAGGAGATAAAGAGTTAATAACAAGAAAATTAATAAAGTTAAACAAATATTGCTAGTTGATTAGTCTAAAATTTAGAATGTTGATTGAGATGGGTGAGGTAAAAAATTGTACAACCAATAAACCTCTTTAATGTGCTAAAATTTTGGATTTGATATTAGACCATCTACAATCAACACTCCATGAAACTCACCAACACTTCACTTTTTTCAACTTACTCTCTTTCCTCAAACACTCTTCAAATTCAAAAAGAGTAATTAATAAGAGTTTAAAATTTTTGGGTTCATGTATGGGCTCCTTTTGGGATGGTACATTTTTGGGAATCTTAAGAGTTAGGTACACGAATAAGAATATTCTAGAGCTGCACTTGAACTCTATAAATAGAGAGATAGTTAGAGTTGATAGGTGTGAGTTGGAAGACATATATTCTAGTCTAAAATTCACCCTCAAAGTTTGTATTATGTAATCCTGTTGTGGTAATAAAATCTGAGTTTTTTCATGGAGGTAGCCAAATACTGGTGAACCACGTTAAATTTGTGTTCAGTTATTTTGGCTTTCTTTTTAGAGTAAAGTGCCAAAATAACCCTACCTTTATAATGAAAGTGTCAATATAACCCTATAAAACCATGATGTTCCTAAATAACCTTAACTTTATTAAGTATGTGCCAAAATAACCCTTAGATCTGTTGACTGTGCTTGTCAGTTGACCGGTTTTGTAGTAAATGATGATTTTACACCCCCCCCTTAATAAAAAAATAAAAATAGTTGAGAAGATGCATTTGCCCCTTCTTCTTTCGGACCCACTTTTACCTAATTTTTATTCCATTTCTCTCATTCTTTCCCGTTGGTTTTGGTCTTCTTCTCCAGGAGTACAAGCCTCCTTGCTGTACAGACTGTTTGTTCCTGTCGTTTCAGTGACGTCTGAGTTGAAGGAAAATGTGGCCGGTTACTAACGACATCATTCCCCGTTGCCGATTGTTGGTTTGAAACTAATCGATGGCGTATCGAGTTAACCCTTCACCGGAAATAGGGCAAGTCGAAAATATGGCATGCCCCTGTCGTCGTTGTTGCTAATAAGTCTCATTTATCCATTTTGACTCCATTTTTATGGTGTGTTGTATTGTTTGTCAATTTTTTGTGTTAATGTGGCTTTGTGGGTCAGTTCGAGAGGGCTTTTTGTGTTCGGTAATATCTTGTTCTGTTTTGGGTCTGAGCTGATGTTAAAATTGATTAAAGTTGCTTGTTTTATTAGTTGTTCTTGGCCTAAGAATGACGCGGTTATAAAATTCTGTTTTATAATGAACTAGGGTTTAGTATTTTGGGTAAACCGAGAAGAAGGGCTCTGCCCCGGATGATTATGAGTAATGTGTGGCGCCTCAAAATGGTGAAAATATGGATAATTTAGTTCAGTTATTCAACAAGATTATCTCCATGGATTCAAACGAGACATGGCAATCCAGAGGGAAATCCTTGATTTTTGGATTTTCTTCAGGCTTTTGTTTCCGCTCTCTGCATTAGAATGAGTAGAGGAGATATAATAAATTATGTGCAACTTATGGTATGGCTGGTTATGGTCAATGAACAGAGGAGTTTCCATGCAGGAAGTGCCATGTAGAAATCCTTGCAAGGAATATCCAACAAGAACATCCAAGGAAATCTTTTCAAGGAATATCCAAGGCTGTGTCGGTTGGTTTCCCTGTTCTTATTTCCTAAAATGTTATATGAGTAATGTGTGGCCGATAAAGACATTGCAGAATGGAGAAGCATCTCACACAATAAGAAGTAGATAAAAACATTGCATCCCACACAATAAGAAGTAGATAAATATATCTCCTACGGTATAAGTTTGGCTATCCACCCACTATTACCTAGTGGTAGAGTAGAATGATTTCAAAAGTCATGGATGAAACGACAGGAAGTATCCCACACAAGAAGAAAAACATATAAATGACAGGAAAGTATAAATAAAGAATTCCAAACCTAAGGGAATTGGCTGGAAGCACCCATACCTGCTCAGATCATACAACTTTTGCCAACTGGCAACACCGTTTCTCCTCTGAAGCCATAACCAAAGACTGTAGTTAGAAAAATTGCCCGTGCAATTTTGTCTTCTTGTGAAATATGTGAACTGGTTATGAAATCTAAAAAATTTAAAGAATGAAAATAACTACTCCCTCTGTCCTTTTTTTATTGTCTTACTTACCATATTTGGTGTCCCTAATATACTGTCTTACTTCCCTTTTTTTCCGTTTTCGGCAAAGATCAAACTTGACTTTTTGAGTCAATAATATCAAGCTTGACTTTTTGGCAAATTCAAAGCAAAAACATTGCTGGATCCGAAAATCAAGCTTAACATTTTCACTTTCGGATGAAAGTTAAAGCAAAAACATTGCTGGATCCGAAAATTGCTTGACAAAAAAATTTTCCATTGACTTTTGGTGGTAGGACATTTAAAAAGGGACAGAGGGAGTATTTACTTTTTCAAATTCAAATTTGATAAACTTTGACCATAAATATAAATTAATATATGTAATAAATATATCATGTGACATATTGTTGAATTCATCTTAACATATATTTTCTAAAGATTAAATTTTTATGCAAAATTGACATATGTAACTAGAGATATTAACAGTCAAATATGATCATTGAATACCGTGAAAAAATAAATAGGTCATTACTGCTGGGACGGAGGGAGTATAATGGAGTATACTCCCTCGGTCCCACTATAAATTGCTTATTTAATTTTTAAGAGTTCAACTTTGAAAATTTTGACATTAAATATAAATTAATATATAAATAACAAAAATATCATGTGAAATATTGTTAAATTTGCCTTAACGTATATTTTCTAAATATCATTTTTTGGTGCAACATTATTGTAGGTAATTAGAAATATTTATGATCAAACATGCTCATTGAAGATCATGAAAAAATAAATAAGCAATATATAGTGGGACGGAAGGAATATCTTTGATTACTTTTCCTAATGTTTCTAAAGCAAAATTACATATTTTAATCCCATTTTCAGAAGATGCTTCTAAATCCCATTATATTAAAGGCACGCTATACCTCTCTTATTTTTTTACTCAAAGCATGGTATATATTTATATGGGAACGGATTTTATTTATGATACTCCGGGTATGAATTGATTCCCACGACGCAACACTCTTTTATTTCTGTTCACTACAACAAAAGAGTCTAGTAGTGACGCATATTTTGTCACATGTAAGGAAATGTCACAATATTTGCTCCGCTTTCAGGTGTCACTAAAATATTTGTGATACATGCACATGTCACTAAACTGAATTGCTACATCAATTCATGTCACAAATTTAGTGACATTTCTAAATTGAACTGCATCTTAAACCGTCACAAAAAAATATAACGATACTTTAACGCGTCACAAAAGTTTTAGTGACACGCTGTATAGATGCACTTCATATTGCGTCACTAATAATTTTAGCGACGCTTTTATGTGTAACGGATGCTTAAAAATGTGTCACAACTAAATTGTTTTTTTGTAGTGGTTATTTTATTTGATAAAGGTTAAGTTTGATCACTTATTTGGCAAAGTTTTGGGAAATACCGTCTTTCCATAGTCATATGAAAAGACGAGGGTGAATTGGAATTATAGAAAGGTAAAAGATTTTAGTTGCAACATTAAAATTTTATTATGCAACATTTAAGAGTGATAGGTTTATGACCCGATTAGTACAACCCAAAATTTTTATTTTAATTTCTTCAAATTTACAGTTTAAACCTTGGAAATACCGTCTTTCAAAAGACGGACTCCACTTATTTTAATTAAAATGCGGTTGCCAAGGTTTTATTCTTTTCCCTCTAAGAGCATCTCCAATGCACATGGGTCTTTCCTACTTATCGGATACAACTGGTAAAATTTGACTGGAGAACTTATACCTCCCACAAAGTTGACTTTTTTCCTTTGGATCATTAAAGAATTTTTGGTTCATGAAAAAAGAGTCTTTGGTTTATGAAACGAACAAATTGAGGGTTGGTTCATGAATTGGAGAACTTGGTAGTTAGATTCATGATTTGAAAAACTCTAGAATTGCACTTGAACTTTTTTTTAAAAAAATAGAGTTGAAGTGTTAGTGTGTGGGTCTTGTAAACATTTGCTTAGTCTTAAAAATCACCTCTTTGAGTATGTGTTATGTTTAACCTATTTTGGTAATAAAATATGAGTTTGTTCATGGAGGTAATCAGTATATTTGGTGAATCACGTTCAAATTTATGGTACGTTAATTTTTTCACATACCTTTTTGTTATCTTGACTTGTTCAAGGTGGATTAATTTCCCAACAATCATTACTTTAGATTTAGAGACTTTATATTACTACCCGTTCCAGATAAAATTTCTCATATTAAATAATTGTACGTACTTAGATCTTCGGTCTTTCTCACCCTAAGATTGGTTGAGAGACCCTCTCATCTAATTCTTCGTAATTATATAGTGCAAAGATACATTTCAATCTGCACATTTTGACTTTTGACAGTTGACTTGAAAAATGTTTGATCCTTAATATCTTTCATTTATGATAACTAAAACTTGTAAAATTTAATATTTTGAAAATATATGTTATAACGAATCTAACAATGTATCACATAATAGTGTTTATACTTGTATCCTAATTCAATTTTATGATTAAAGTTAAGAAATTTTGACTCAATGAATAATTAAATCGCAACTTGAAATGAGACAGGGAGTAATTTGTTGTTAAATTCATTAATATTTATTTATACTATTATTACATAAAAATAATTAGTAGTAGTTAAACGTTAATGGAATTGATTTCAGAAGCTAAACAATTTGAACTTGATAGTTCAATTAGGGACACAACTCATGTTCTTTGGGGGTGGTGGTGGTGGATACAGCTCATGTTATTTCAGAAAAGAAGGATACAGCTCATGCTGGTGCCTAATAAAAATATTGAGAAATTGCATTCGTGCCCCAATTTCTTGTTTAGTGCATATATCCCTCACTTTTTTAAAAATGCACATTTATCCCAGTTCATTGCTTGTGCGCACATACCTCTCAGTTTTTCAAACGCTAATATGAGTATATATGCACTTACGAAAAACTGAGAGGGTTATATGTGCAGTTTTAAAAAATTGGAACGGGTATATGTGCATTTTTAAAAAATTGAGGGACATATGTGCACTAAACAAAGAGAACTCGGGATTTGAATTCACTTTATTTTTTTGTAACTATACGTTCTAATAACTCGTGGTAGACTCCTATATAAATCCCCCATCTCCCTTCTTCTTCACAGTTATTTCAGAGATAAACAAAAATGTCAGGCGTTTGGACCTTCAAAAACGGTGTTTTACTTCTGGATCACAACCGCGGCGATGCCGCCGCCGCCCCATCGAGCCGGAAGGTTTTGTGCCGCGTGGGCAACAACGACGGCGGCGAAGAAACGGTGATCGACTCTTATTCGGTTCTGGAGGCGCATTTGTTGGGCTTAGGTTGGGAGAAGTTCAATGGCGGAGAAGATGACAAGATTCAGTACCATAAGCGTTCTTGCGTTGACCTCATCTCCCTCCCCAAGGACTTCAGCAAATTCAGCTCCGTGTTTATGTACGACATCGTCGTGAAGAACCCCAACGTTTTTAAAGTTAAAGATGCCGGGTAAAATAACACGCGTGAGCGTGTTACTTTCCTGAGCATGAGAAACGTTGGGGTTCTTCCGACCTGAGTGCCTGCTGTGTATGAATAAGTGTTTAAGGTTGTGATATTGTGTTGTTTGCTTGTGTGCGTATATTTGAATAAGAGTTTGATGTAGTTGATTTCCCTTTGTATTGGTTATTGGAACACAATTATGATTTCATGTACTCTCCGTCCTATCTCATTTTATATATTTGAATAAATATATGAGTTATATGTAATCGTATGTGATATAGTTAAATTCGTGATAGTAAGTAGTTTCTAAATATAAGCTTTTTATATTTGCCGTTATTATATGTAGCATCTTGATGGTCAAATATGTTTTTTGAACGTGATAACTGATAATGATTGTCTTGTGCAATTTGAACTGGAACGGAAGAAATATACGTAAAATTAATCACTTCTTATTTTATTTTAATCATATGAGAATTTAGAGCACCCAAATCTTATTATGAAATTTAAGCGCCTTCGACATCATAACCCTCACCCACCACCTCTTCGCTCATGTATCTCCTCACTTGCTATGTACCGCCACCGATAGACGATTAGCGCCATCCAATGAAGACCACCCTCATGTATAACCCTTGTCTGCCACCACTCTGCTTCTATATCTCCTCACGCTGCTCAGTATCGCCGCTTGTAGACGATTAGAGCGGAGGTGGTAGACGATTAGGGCGGAGGTGGTGGACGGCACGACTGGTGGGGCTAGAGTTTAGAGCGAAGGTGGGCGGTATGGCTAGGGACCTAGGGTGCTGGGCGGCGGAGGTGGGATGAACAGCTAGGGTGCTAGGTGGCGGAGGTGGGATGAACATCTAGGGTGCTGGGCGGCGAGGGTAGACGACGAGGCTAGGTTGCGAGGCTAGGGTTTTAGGCGGTGGGGCTAGGTTGCTAGAGGTAGAATGGTCATCAAAAAATTTGTTTTGAGACCGAGGGTATTTATGTCTTTATGGTCAACAGTTGACTTCATTGAGTTAATACCGAAATTGAGCAAAATGGATATAAATGCACAATTTCACAAAAACTTGAGTTAGTTTCGCACATTCAGCCTTTACAAGGCCTTATCTACACTTTCGAAAGTTAATAAAGTTATTTATGCACTTCACCCTTTAAGCTTTAATTGTTTGGGAAAGTGTTAAAAAACAGGTTATTTGAAAAGAAGAAGATATTTATTGGATAAAGCAAAAACTGGTCTCTAACTGCCTTAATAAATAAACCAACTTTATTACAAGTACAACTCTACCAAGCCCTCCATTGCAACCAGAGTAGACAAAAACCTAGAAAATTTCCACCGATCTAGCAGTTACACCGGCTCGACCCCAAAATCAATCCATTTACAAGAATTTGAAACACATATGGAAATGGAAGATCAATTTACAAGCAACAACTAAAGATGAGCAATTTACAAACAGAAACTGTGACATGAACTGCATCTGTGACTGAAAATTTGTCCTCAAAACCCTCATAGCTACATCAAAGAATTACAAAACTATATATGTTCATTCACCTCACAAACTGAAAACAAAGATCAGTTTACCAGCATTCATTCTAGTTGGAACAGTTGAAGCCATGGCAAACAGATAGCCAGATAACGAGGACCAAGAACAGAATGATTCCGAGAACTACCAGTTTGATCTTCATGTTCTGATACCACATCTTTCTCCGTAGTTGTGTGCCCGTCTTCTCGAAGTTCCTTGCCTGCAAATCACGAATTAAAGGATCATCAGAAAACTTTTAGAGGTTTTTCGTATTTCTTTCATGATAATCGATTAGATATTACCGATTCGCGTAAATCTTCAGCTTTATCGACAAGAACTGTTAGGTTTTCCCCTCTCTGCATTGTCTGCGTGACAGAGAAATCCAATGTCATTGTTCTGTAGATAGCTCGTAAAATATACATTTCTAAACCGGACCAATTTTACATACCGTGTCTATGTTCTCCAGCATTATGTTTTTTACTTCCGACACCTGCGCCTTGACTTTTATCAGTTTATCAATCTCATCAGCGTGGTCGATTATGAACTGCATATGTTCCTTCATCACAGGGCTGTCAATAAAGGAGATATTTTTTAATAAACAATGACTAATTGAAGACAAAGGGATTATTAAAAAAAAGTGTCATTTTTTTCCAACATACCCGAAGTCCTTGTTAAGGCTTTTGGCACCGGCAGTAGATGCTTTGCCATCACCATATCTCTTCCTAAAATCAGCTTTAACACGTTCTAAATAAGCAATAGAAATCTGCTTCCCCACGGATTCTTTAGCGACAACACAATAAACTGCATAACATGCACATTAAAATAATTAAACACCAACCAAGATAACACATTCAACAGAATTTGAAACTGTATCAGCTGATGCAAAAATAAGAAAATCTCGAAATCGGGCTCATCTGAACACCACCAATATAAATCACAATGCATGTTCCGGAATACCGAATTGTTTCTATACATGTTTTACACTAAAAACCAGGGATCTTTCAAATAACTAGCAGGTTGATGCAATAAGAATAGCAAAAGAACAATTCGATGATCACTCGGTCTGAAATTTGTCCAAGGAGAATATGAACTAACCTCCGAAAAAGGACACAAAAAATATCACAGTTTGTTCAAGATGATAAACATATCTTATGCCCTTTCACACGCTATTCCAACATCTTCTTACAAAGATACCAAAGCCCTTTAAGTCCCAAAATATAGAATGCTGTAATTCCCATGAGTCATGAGTCTCGTGACAGCAATCCAAGATTCAGTATTCTATTCAGTAGGTCATAAACTACCCGAATTCATACTCCATAGTCTTAGTCCATTCGATAGGTAACTACTCAAACTTCCCGCTATCCAAGACTAGAGGCAATCAACTACATTACCAACCATTTCACAACACCGAGTATTCTCTAAATAATTAACTCGCAAATCAAACACATCCTCTAAGAGTTAAGCTGGTAAAGCTCGGATAACTACTCATGTATGCTGTTTCCTTTTTCTTCCCCAATCACGAACCCGAACAAATATCGCTCCTACTCGTTCCTAACAAAACAAACAAAATCTTAGGGAAGCTTGCAAGTCATATTCCTACAACCAACAAAACTATCACTACTTCTATAACAACTACTACGCCCGCGGTCCATCCCAATTTAAGGTTGGCTTTTCTGTTACATGTAACTAAAAATCTTGAAATGGTGATATTTTAAAACATGCCTTATGCCAAATCTATACAAGATTACACATACAACAATTGGGAACCTTAAATTGGGAAATTTCAAAATCTACAATCCAAACAAAAGAACAATACTATTATAATCCGTCAAAAATCCAAACTTTAGCCCCAAAACAAAGCTTAGAGAGAAATTAAAAAAACCATCTGGGCTCCAACAACATAGATCCAAGAAACACCATAACTCAGCACAATCCATTTCAAGAAAAAGCACCAAAAGAGGAAACTTTAGTTAGTTTACCATAGCCATCTTCAGCTAGGAAGTTGAAGGTATGGTGGTCGCAGTTGTAAGTAAATTTGCTGTTGGTGGAGGGCAGTTTCTGGAGGCACTGAGCTGCAATGACCGGAAAATTTCCGGTGAACTCTGTGTACTCCGCCAGGATCATGGTCCCTCTGGCAACAAAGCTGTAAATGAATGATTCTTGGCCCATTTTTGCTCTTCAATTTTGGCAAAATCTCAACTTTGAAGCACAAAAGGAGAAAGAATTGTCAGGGTTGCTGTAAAAGAAGGTGAAAATCTATCGTTATTATATTTCGAGATTTGAAGTTTCTTTCTATTTTTTGCTTTGGTGAGAAGGCAGTGATTTTTGATATTGTCAAGCCAACCACGATTCTTCTAGAAATTCAAGACTGAGAAACAGGGGAGGGAAGAATAATCCTTGCATACGTCGTCGTTTGGATTTGATCATTTCTTGATTTGTAGTGGTGATTTGAAATTTTAAAATGTTTTTTTTTCAACCTTGGACTACTTGTACTTTCTCCTTCAACGTTCATGAAGAAATGCTTGGCTGGCACACGTTATTTGATGAGTGCTAATATAAATTCTAATTTTAAAAAAGTGCTTTTATACCTACAATTGACGATTAAAAGTGTAGATATAACTCTCTCATCAAAAATCGATATAGATTGAATTAAAAATGACCAAAATGTCCTATTATTATTTTCCGTTTATATTTGGTCAGTTTACCCCTTAAATGGGGCCCACCCTTGGAACATGTAAAAAAACGTAGGTTTATATCATCACTTATTTTTAAAACTGAGGGTCGGATTACTACCCACAGAACATTAGCATATTGTTATAATCGGAACTCTTATCATAATGTTCTAATTCGACCATCAGTTTTAAAAATAAATATTGATATAACCCCAATTTTGTTATGTTCTAACAATGAGGCCCACTTTAGGGATGAAGCTGGCCGAATTTATACTGAAAATATAACAGGGGTGTTTTGGTCATTTCCAATCAGTCAAAGCCAGAATTTGAGTTGACAACGCCGATTTCTAGCGAAAGAGTTTTATTTGCACCTTTCAATGCTGATCGTGGGTATAAGAGTATACTTGAAAAACTAGGGGTTATATAAGCAATTTTTTTCTTTTATATTGTTGGGATCAAACATTCGTTAATTGCATTTATATCGCATTTTATATTGCATATTTCACATCAAGTGAAATTATTTTTATACTTTTCGATATCAAACAATCATTCATTTCATTCATTTAGTACTCCTTCCGTTCATTAATGTTTGGCACACATTTGTAATTCCTTTTCTCAAGACATGTTTGACCGTTAATAACTTTTGCTACATATGTTAATATCATGTAAAATTTTAATATTTGGAAAGTACATGCTACGAAGAATTCAACGATACCTCACATGATAATATTACTACTTATATATTACATGAAATTTATGGTCAAACATGGCTAAAGAAAGTTGACTAAAAAATGTGCCAAACATAGTTGAACGGAGGGAGTATAATGTAGAATAAAATTGGAAAAAAAATTCTTTCCAACCCCCGAATGTATATATTTTCTGTCTCCGTCCATGATAATGGATATATCTGTAACTGGGTATCTAAAGAGAGCAAATTGAATCCCATGAACCTAAATTTGAACCCAAGGTCTTCATCCAACCAACCCAATCTCCTGTTAATAATGGACAATTGGGATTATATTTGAACCTCTGTACACATGAGCAAGAATGATCACTTCTAGTTAAGATTAAGAGACATAATTATCATGCAATTGCTTGAGATGTAAAAAAAGAAGGAAAAGTTTGGAACACGTAAAAACGTCTTTTCCTACCAAATCCAAACCTTCCAAGTTCCCGAAAATGGATTCATAGCGTTGATGAGTAAAATATTGCTCTTTTAAAACTTGAGCGGTGACTATTATTTTACAGTACCAAAGCGGAAGGAAGCCGAGAGCGACCAAAATTTGGACAGATGGGCGACCAATTTCCGATAACCAATACTACACATTTTTGCCCTTTTATGATAATTTCCCTCGAAATTTTGATAATTAACAACTACACCAGAATCAATCCCACTGAGTATCAAAACCTGATGTCCAACAAGTACTGCAAATGAAGCACTATCAAAATGCATGTAAACTAAACTCACTTGTCCGACACTCTAAAATCCCGGACTCGAATAGTCACAAATTCCGGGAGAGAAATTATACATGTAAACGACATTCGGAACTGCTTCCCCAAGTAAAATACACTTCAGCTCAAGTATCAACAGCCATCTAATATGCAGCACGACCCATGCCACGCCTAACATCTCGCCCCCTTTCCATAAACATATCACGACGATAATCTTTTAGAGGTGGACCACCTCTAATTGGCGAGCGACTTCTCTCTCTGACATCACGGCCCCAGTGCCCACGCGGGGGAGGTGCACCCATTGGAGGGGACGGTGCTCGTCTCCTATCATTGAAGATGTTACCCCTGTCACGATCTCTGTGGTTCCATTCCAGAGGTAGGGGTCTCTCAAACCTACCTCTGTCACGGTACTCCTCCTCTGCATAATCTCTGCGTAAGGGGGGATCAAAGAATCTTCCTTCATGTCTGGCATAAGGAGGCCCACCAGCTCTGAAGTCCCTAGAATCATCTCTACCCCAACCACGAGGTGGAGAGCGATAGCCATTCATCATCTTTCCAGGCGAGCGATCAAGTGGTCCAGGGAAACGCCGTGGGGGGAGTGGTGGTGGAGCAGGAAAACCACGACGAGGAGGGCTCCTAAGAGGTGGCCCATCACGAGGCCTCTTGCAGTTGTTGCAGATTTCTCTCCTTGCGAAGTTCAGGTTGTTACACCTGAAGCATCATAAACTTTAGGCAAGACGGCAAAAAAATAAAACACAAACAAAATATGCATTACATGTAAATATCATTGACGCATCACCAATTCATGGTCCTTATACGTGCCCACTAGTGGAAATCTAGAAGAACTTACACTGGATCAGAGCAAAACCAATCTCCTTCTCTTGGACGCACATTTGGATTATTTCTGGGAACAACTTCACCTCTTAAGGGACCTGCACCATGTCCAAGATCATCAAAACCCCTTCCGCTAAACCTGCCACCATCCCTTGCACGACCATGTGGGGGAGAGTAATCTCGGGACCTAACATTAACTCGTGCACTACCATAACCACGGCTACGAGGTGGAGCACCTGAATGATCAAAACCTGGACTGGACCAACTGTCTGGCCTACGACGCCCTGGAGAAGCAGAACCTCCACGTGGTCTATGTCCTGAAAGAAGCCAGTGAACCCCAAGATAAGAAACACCCAGTTACCCAAGTACTAGCAAGCATGCTATTAATCAGAAATCTTCTTCTGAAGAGCTATACTCTACACAAGAGACTAGAATATATGAGTTAGATGCTCAGCCAAAGACGGCCTTTGAGGTTACTCTTCAAGTAACCAACCTTCATCAAGCAAGGTCGGGCTCAGCAATGCAACTTTGTACCTTCAAACACAACTTTGAAAACTGTATGCTGAATGAACTAATTTTCAAGATGAACAGCACAACACAAATCCCCATTAAACTGTAAACTCTCATCAATCACATATTGTAAAAATAGCTTTACTTCACCCACAGTTGTCACCGAAAAGAATTGGAATGAAAAATCCAGTTGTGCAGAAGCACTAAAGATCCACAGTGAGCAGCACCAACCACGTCAATCAGGCATTCAACCACCAGCCCAAATGAAGAACAAGCAAAAATAGGCCAGATGTGGAAATAAGAGGAATTCAGGAAACACGTGCACCAAACCCATTTGCCCAACCAACCATCAGCCAGCACATTTGTCAAAGAATGACAACACAAACCAGCAAAAAATACCATCCACAGAAACAAAACAAAGCAATTATGGAGAAAATATGAAGTTCCTTCTTCTCTTCACCAGTCGGAGCAATCCTCAAATATAATCTTGAACCCACAACTTCAACTTCACCGTAAGATGATCACACAACACAAAAGGAATTTAAATAAGCTAAAAGAACTCGTGTTTTCTCATTTTGCAACATATGCAATTAAAATCTCGGAAATACTAGGCCACCATTTCAACAATATAAGGGGTGAAGGACGATAAAAGCAGAATTTTCACCAGCTCATGCTAACCAGAGCCCAATGCCAGACACCATAACTTGGAAAGTGTTACTGTCACTATTGATCTTATTATGGTACCTAATACAGTCTAAACCTGTCAACTTCTCAGTTAGTGTAAGCCAACATACTGCTAGACATACGAGGGATGTCCAGCTTCAGAAGTGATGATGGTAGTGTAACAGTGCCATCTTTGATCAATTAGCCAACCCTACCATCCTCTACTTCGTGTAGCAGGAACCCAGATTTAGAAGAAAGAATCCTTCGAAACACAATTCCCCTACAGCGGCGGCCAACAGATGAGACCCCAAGACTTTGCAAATTACCATTATAAATCCAACCTATTCATTTCCCACTCACAGAGATTACCAAACCCCAAAACAACCAATACCCCAAACTACATGCCTTCTCAAGACCCGAGTTCTTGCACCAGGCAACATTCAAAGCTGAAAAACACAACAGTAACTCATTTATTATCCAGGATCTCAAAATCTATATGTTCTTGAGACATAATGCAAGAGCAAAAATGGAAAAAATGCAGCAAAGAACCATTGTGCCTCAAACACCAGCTCAAGTTAATGGTCTGCTCTCATGATAGATGAAAAACTATTATAAGGCAAACAAATCATTAAGGTAATAGCTAAAAGCAATTCCTAGCGTCACTCAATTATTTTAGAATAAATAAGTAAAACATCAGAAGAGAAAAGGTACCACTATGTTAAGAATTGCTTGTCATATCATCAAAAGGCAAGCATTCATTAAAGATGTACATTTCGAGGAATCGGAACAAAACAGCACCACTGAAAATAGAAGAAAAAAATGTACAAAGCTACCCTATTAACAGCAAGTACAGATTATTTGAACTCTAAAGTTCCAATTTTTTATTGTGGATTCCATAAATTTGACAAGAGCACTTGGCTTACAAACTCCAGCCAATCTTTAAGACTTAAAACTGTTGCAGAAAAAGGACCTGGAGAAAAGATAGTCACGTCTAAAAAAACACAGCTAAAGACTTGCGGACAGTAAAATCCAACATAGGCAAGCTTAAACGTCATATGAACATTCAGATTCAATCAGCATCAGTAAATATAATAAACTATACAATACGGAATTAAAAATGTAAAACCATATGCACGAGGGCAAGATTAATTAGAAACAAACCATGGTCACCAGAGAATCGATCGGAGCGGGAGTACGGGGGTTGAGCATCGCGACGAACTTCACCCGCTTCGTAATCGCTTCCTACAGCGACAGAAGCGGTAGCTCCAGCTGCTCCGCCGCCGCCGCCGTTGTCGGAGGGGCGAACCACAAGGCTGCTGAGTAGCGGTTGATGAGGAGCCGAATTGTCCTTCTCACGCGACCCCCTCTCTCTCTCTCTCTCTCTCTCTCTCTCTCTCTCTGTCTGTAGCTGTGTGCCCTGTTTTTCCGCCGGGAACTTTGTGAATAACAGGATTGTTTTGGCCCGATCCCTGGTTCTAAAGCCCTAATTATTTGGGATTGTAATAGGATTGCAGTGGGATTCTAAAATATCAACGATAGCCCGTCATTTTTCTGTTTAATAGTCTTAATACCCCCATAGTTTTCAAATATTACATACGGCACCACATAGAAAAATACTCTCATAATCCTCAATTTAAAAAAAAAACAAATAGTCTTTTTCATCCTCATTAACAGTAAGAATGTTACACATTTGCTTCAGGTTTAGGTTCACAACCCCTGACTACAACTATAACTAATCTGTTAAAACGTTCTTAACTTTTTTTGCTCACACACTGTGGAGTGAGCCTCACACAAATGGACATATCATTAGGTTCATGTGCCGTAATGGAGATCTGTTACTCGACTCGTACCTCCAATCTTCATCTTCATCGGGCTGCGAAAGCTCTTAGTCTAAAGAGGTTGCAGTTAGATTTCTCCAATCAGCGATGAGGAGTGTCTGTCGAAGGAGTTTCGATGGAAGGTCTGTTTTGTTTTGAAGCATGCCTTCATGCTTATACAATGCTGGCCAGATTTATCTGCATTGGGTTGCCACAACTCCGTAATTCTGATTTTGAACCTTTTAGAGGTTGTCGCTAGATTTCTTCAATCATCGCGGCGGGATGTAATCCATATCTCGTCGGAGTCACGAGAGAACCAACAACATGCCTAGAAATAAAAACATAAAAACAAACTAAACAGAATTAACCTAAACTCTGCCTTCATTTGAGGAAGTCATGCTACAACACATATCAACTATAACCCATAAGTAATTATCACCTTGAGAGTATTGTCTTTCGAAGTCATCACAGATGTGGTACTACAGCTAGTGGAAACTCCCATGTGCGCTAAAAATTATGTTCGACGAATATATACTACTATAGAAAGACCTGTTTTCCTATTTTTCTGTGGGCCAGACCACATACCTCCCACCACATGATGACCTATTTTGACTGTTGCCCGCAAACCTAACACCACTAATGACAAAGCCATCTAATGCTCCTAATTGAATCTCCATCGCAATCACCACGAGGCTGCCGTGGCTACAACCGATATGATAAATATTTGTTGAGCGACTAGACAACATTGGGTGGGGATAGATTATATGGACGGACTAGAGAAAAAATTACATTGTATGTGCTTTAGGCCTCAATTTTTGGCAGGGTTGAGTTGGGAACAAACCGCTGACCACCTTACACCGCCAGTGACCGATTTATTGTCGTTGACCACCTTACACCTTCGTTGACCTTGACCTTCTAGGTGACCATTAACCAGGCTAGAAATACATTGACTTTGGTGGATCGACGGTGACCTCATCGGAAAGCTTTGCTGGACAACATGTGACCTCCCCAGGAGTGCGAGTGGATTCTCCGTGTCGCCAGTTACCACCCACAGTGTTGAGTCACCTTTTGTCTACCCTTCATCTCCAAAACCGTCGACCCCCTTCAGTGTCGACCAAATCTGGTGGCCGTCGGACTCCACCTGCAGATGGTGATGCGTTCACTGGCCGCCCATCGCTCACCGGACCTTAGTGGCTTGCCAGATTTAGGCGACCAGATGTTCACCATATCTGAGCCAACCAATTATGCTCGATAGATGCTTCTCATTCATTGATAGCGGAGGCATTCGTCAGAGCTTTCGGTGCTGGTAGTGAAGGGTAGGGATGGTAGTGGGTCGGGTTTTGGAGGAGGTCAGCCCCGCATCGGGCCCAATGAGGCATGTATAGATGTAGTTTTCGTGGGGGTGGGCGGGTATGGGTATGGAAATTGATACCTGCCATGGGTAGTGGGTCTGGCATGGATATTAGTTCATACCCGCCCCGCCCCACTATACCCACTATGTATACACTAATTTATTATATAATATACTATTATTTGTCCACAATGCACATGTTTTACTTATAATATTTTCATGAAAATATTACTAAACTTTTAATGTTAAAATTAGTAATTTTAAAGTAAAATTTGGCTGTTTTTGGAAATATAAATTGGGTGAGTAAAATGAAATTGAAGTGGTATGAAGACCCAAGTGAGTGATGGGGCGGTGGTGGATTTTAGATAATACCCGATGGGACAAGGTGAATTTTAATATTGTACCCGCCATGGGTGATGGGGCGGGTATGGGTATGAAAATTTTAGGTGGGTATGGGTATAGAGGTACCATAATTTGTACCCGCCCACCTCATTGTCATCCCTAGTGATAGGGGTTGTGTTACGGCGGTCGTCCCCGCCTTGTTCTACAGACGAAAGCAACAAGATGGAAAAGACAAGAAAATGAAAGGTGGGGAAGGCTTCCGGCTGGCAGGTAGCGGCTGCAGCCTCCCCGGGTTAGGATTTGGCTTGTTGTAGAGATGGGAGGGATGTTTTAGTGAGAGAATTTTTGAGAGAGTATTATGAAACATCCACTTACCATTTAAAAAGAATGGAGAGGTACAACACGAGGACTTCCCAGCGGGTTACCCATCCTAGTACTACTCTCGCCCAAGCATGCTCAATTTCTTAGTATCAGATAATATAATCCAAATTTTTTAAGAGTTCAAGTACCTATACATACGTCGACGACATAGTCAACTCCGCAGAAAAGAAAATGACCAAATATCATCCCAAAATAATGATTTTAAAAAATATGAATTTATATTTTAAAAAATCTCATCCCAGCCCCATCACATTTCTTCCCCCTCTCCCCTTGTTGGATGTCGCTGATGATGATCTGGTGACAATGATGATGATGTTGAAGTGTGTAGCTGAATGTTGAGGTAGCTGAGAGCGACAATAGTCGAGCTCAAACTTATTATTGATAGAGTTGATCTTAAAAGGAACTTGATTTGAATGGATTAGTCGAACTCACCGTAATAGAACTGAATGATTGAAACTTGATGTTTCCACAGGCGAAACATCGGGGTACCGGCAGTTGCCTTATCCCCAACTTCTTTATTAATCTAAAGTATTGCTACAAATATGTTGGGATTGTTGGTGAAATAAAGGCAACAGTCATAGCATATGAAGCACCATGGCAAAACTTAAATGCCATTCAATTGTCCCACGGAAATCAAGTAAGAGAGAGAATCGACGGTTCTCACCAAAAATCGCACCTTTGGCTCTCTCGAGGCCTATTGATGAGGGTTTGAGCCAAAACTCCCTCTCGGACCGAAGACTAGATTGCTACTCCGTTTTTGGGCCTTCAAATATCAGACTGGGTAGAAACCCAACCGTTAAAAGGGAATATCTTTTAAACCAATTGCATCTTCAGATTACACTTTCATTATAGGTACATTTTTGGCACATTGAATACATGGTAGTTTTAGAGAAAAATGTTTTATAACCCTACTTAATTCACATAAGTACCAATATAATCTTTTGATAATTGAAAGTGCAAATATAACCTAGATAGTAAGTGAAAGTGCAAATGCGCCCATTCCGGAAAATTTAGGCCAAAATTTGGTAAAAGACCAATTTACCCCTCTAAAAATTAAAAAATTAAAAATAATGAAATTACATTTATACCCCCAAAACCCTTTTTTCTTATTTATTCTCTTCTTCCTTTCTTCTTTTCTCCCCACACCTATTCTTATTTTCTTCTTTTTTCACTTCTCTAGGAAAGGCGAAGGAGGCGAAGTTGGGTGATGGCAGAGCGAAAGGCAACAGAGGAGGGGCTGGGTGGTGGCGGAGAGTCGTGGACTGTTCATTAGGAGTAGCAGCAGAGCGGTAGGATTTCGAGCGGTGGAGAAATGGTTAGGCTTTTGAGCGATTCACGGTGGTTCTATTTGAAGCTCCAGAGTGGCATGAACGACGTAGAAGAATCTTCCGACAGTGATGTTGAATTGGAGAGGTGGGTGAATTGGAGCTCCAAACCCACATTGATGAAGGGTGGCTAGGAAGTGGTGGGATGCGAAGAATTGGGGGTGGCGGTTTGCGGCAGTGGTGGATTACATGGAAGTGGTAGAGAACTAGGTGATGGTGAGAGCTGGGCGGTGGTGGTGGATTGCGTAGAAGTGGGGGTGGTTTGGCGGTGGTCGTGGGTTATGGTGGGGGAGGTGGTGGTCGTGGGTTGTGGTGGTCGGAGCTGGTTGTTATGGCCAG
>JAULKM010000001.1:8252432-8269333 GCA_032355605.1 Rubia tinctorum
ACATCAACTAGGTAGGGTTATATTTGCACTAAAAATTATCTGATGGTTATATTGGCACTTATGTCAAGTAGGTAGGGATATATTGGTATATATCCCAAATATAAATTTTGCTAGTGCCCATTAGGAACCTCGTACAGGAGTAAATTCTAGCAGCGGGACCCTTTCCACTTTAGGAGAAGGAGGGTAGCAATGTCATTTCGATAAGCGAGGAAGTTCTCACTATAATCATGTCACTATATCGGATAGCGTCGGACATGGCGTCCAGCGCCTTCAGACCGCTGCAAGAAACTCGCTGTAAGTTACAGTTCCATCACTCCTTTAATGCATCTTCCACTTCCACCATGCACGCATTTCTCCCAAGATTCTCGCTTTTCATTCACTTAGAAGCTAAGCCGCCGCCAAGAAACACCATTAGGTATAGTATAGCAAGTGATAGAAATAGAACAGGGTTTTCTTCTGCCAGAAGAGGAGGCCAAAGTACTGGTTCTGTGGTAGAGGATAATGTTGAGAGAGGGTTTTTGCTCAAAGATGGAGAAAGGACTAGATAAAGGACTAGAGAAAGGGGCCCTTCCATGAGGTCCAAGGGTGGGGGGAGGATGAGGAGTTCTGGTACCAAAACTCAGGATAGTGATAATGGTAGGAGAATGGGAAGAAATTCCAATAAAAACAAGGATGAATCCCCCGAAAATTTGCTGAGAATTGGGCTTGATATGTGCTCGAAAACGGGCGATGTCACGGGTGCTATTAGGCTCTATGATATGTCTAGGAGGGAGGAAGTGAAGCTAGGGAAGTACCATTATGCTGTGCTTCTCTATCTTTGTTCGTCTGCCGCAGCTGGTGTTGTTCAACCGGCGAAAAGTGGGAGCGGGAGTCGGAAATTGACTTCTCTGGGGTTGTCCAATGAGGTAACTGACACGGGTTCAGATTGTTCGATTGAGCAGCAGGATAACAGGAGTTTTAGCACAAGCCAGTTGGATAGTGATTCTGTTGTTGTAAGGTCTGATGATAGAGCTTTTTCTGATGGGGTTTTGGAATCTTATCCTGAAAGTCTGGATGGTATGGTTGAGTTGCTCAAGTCCAATGCTGATAAAATGAAGGTAAATGGTGGGGAACGCGGAGGGTCTGGAATTGAAATAAGTGAGAATGTCAAGAAGTATGCTTTGCAAAGGGGCTTTGAGATTTATGAGAGTATGCTGTCACAAAAGATTCCGATGAATGAAGCTACATTTACTTCTGTGGCTAGAATGGCAATGTCACTAGGAGATGGTGACATGGCCTTTGAAATTGTAAAGCAGATGACAGAAAGTGGGGAAAATCCTAAATTGCGATCTTATGGTCCTGCTCTATCCGTTTTCTGTAATAATGGTGATGTTGAGAAAGCGTTTATGGTTGAAAAACACATGTTGGAGCAAGGTATCTGTCCAGAGGAGCCTGAGATAGAGGCACTGCTGAAAGCAAGTGTGGAAGCTGGAAGAGGCGATAAAGTGTATGATTTGTTGCATAAGTTGAGAGCAAGTGTTAGGCAGGTGCTACCTTCTACTGCAGATTTGATAGAGAAGTGGTTCAGAAGCAATGTGGCTTCCAAAGTGGGGAAGAAGAAATTGAGTCAGAAGATGATAGCAGACGCGATAAAAAATGGTGGAGGAGGTTGGCATGGACAGGGCTGGTTGGGCAAGGGAAAATGGACCGTCTCTCACACCTCTGTGGGATCTGATGGTTTCTGCTCATGTTGTGGAGAAAAATTAGTCACAATTGATCTTGATCCAGCTGAAACCGAAGAGTTTGCCAAATCTGTGGCTTCTTTAGCCTTAGAAAGAGAGAAGCATTCAAGCTTTGAGAAGTTTCAAGTAGGTTACACCCTTGCTTTGTTGATTTCTTATCTGTGATGCTGAAATGGTCCAATCGAGTGATAAATACAATGAAAATTTGCAGAAATGGCTTGATTACTATGGACCATTTGAGGCAGTTGTGGATGCAGCAAATATTGGACTCTATAGTCAAAGAAGTTTCAGACCATCCAAGGCAAGGTGCTTTTGTAACTTCAGATGACAGAAGCGCATCAGCTTTACAGTTCTTTTCTCTGAGATTGTTGACATCTTTCTTCCTGTTCTTATCTTAACTTAGGTTAATGCGGTTGTGAATGGAATTCGTCAAGTGCTGCCTTCCAAGAGATGGCCGCTCATTGTTTTGCACAATAGGCGTATCAGTGGGGATCCTAAGATGAACGAACCAATGAATAAGGGGCTAATTGAGAAATGGCAGAATGCAGATGCCCTTTACGCAACGCCAACAGGATCAAATGATGATTGGTGAGTATCAGGCTTATTCTTACTTTATGCGGTTTTGTCTGCTTGAGATATTGAATGTGTTTTTAGTTAACTTTTCGATGGAAATAATGTTTTTCTTTTTCTTAGGTATTGGTTGTATGCAGCTATAAAGTTTAGAGGCCTTCTTGTCACCAACGACGAGATGAGAGATCATTTATTTCAGCTTTTGGGGAAGGATTTCTTCCCCAAGTGGAAAGAAAGGCACCAGGCAAGTATTAGTAGTAATATTCAGCGAAGGCAGATTATTCTATGTTTCTGTTCATGTTATGCATCTCTTTGTGTTTTCTGAGGAACATCTCTTATATTAAACTGAATGCCTCATTTCTTAAGTTGCTGTCGCACATTAGACTAGTCGGTTTCATTGTTCATCAGCTTTGGTAGCAGAGATATGTCATTTTTTCCTTTGATTACTAATTCTTACACGTCTTCATTCGTTGCAATTTCCCTAATGAGAAATTCTGTTTTCATGATTGCAGGTTCGCTTCAGCTTTTCTGAAACTGGTCCAGTATTTCACATGCCGCCTCCATGCTCTGTTGTAATCCAGGTTATACTCTGATCAAATTTTACTTGATTTACTTGTCCGAGGAAAAAACCATGAGGCTGGACTTAGGTTCTAGATGCGAGTCATGTGCACTGTTCGGATGTTACTTACTGCTGCATTAACAGGAATCAGAAAAAGGCCATTGGCATATTCCGATTGCATCAGAATCCTTATCCCACGGGGAGAGAACGTGGCTGTGCATTACAAGGACTCCCTCGCTAGCAAGTGATCGGAAGTCTTCAATCACACACGACGGTAATTGCTAGTTATAGAACGATGTTCACCACTGCTAATGGTCACCAACCTTGTTCTCATCTTGGCTTAAAATACAAGAAGTATGGCCAATAACACTCAATACTCCATACTTTCTGTTCACAAGTGTGGCACACTTGCATCTTTTCCAAGCAAAGTCTTTTGAGTTTTTCGATATTTCTACTTCATTTCTGGTTTAATAGGCTGTTTCATCTCAGTGATGGAAACAAGAAATGCAGAGTCAAATTCTCGCGGCCCTCAAAACGGGAAAAGTGGTACGAGGTCAGGCAATGGGAAGAAATCAGAGCCTAGTGAACACAGCAATCGGAAGGAAGCACCTCAAGAATCATACAAAAGCCTTACGAGTATTTTGTCGTCTTCTTTATTATCTGATAGTAGTAATTCAGTCCTCCAAGATCTGGATAATGCTGAGGGTTTTGGAGGCTGCACTATTGATTATCAAATATAATGTCGGCGATTGATCAATGTAGCCACTGCATTTGAGTTCATAGGTAGGAAAGTTGGGTTTTTGAATCTTGGTTGGAGATCCCTGCCATGAAATATAATCTCTCTCCTTGCTCAGTCACTAAATTGGAAATCATGCTCAACAGTCTTTCATATGTGGAAAGTTTTCACACTAAATTGGAAATCATGCTCAACAGTCTTTCATATGTGGAAAGTTTTCACACTAAATTGGAAATCATACTTGCATACACGTGGAAAGTTTTCACGAAGACAACCTATTTATCATCATGGAACTAAATTGGTTGTTGCACTGTAACTTGTGTTCACTTCGATCGGTAGTCATCTAGTCTCGTCGTCCTGCAAAAACTGTGCAAAGAAATGATAAAAATCAAACCGGACAAGGAAAATGATAAACAAGACAAGGAGATGATTGTAACGGAAGGCTACCAAGTACCAACGATGTGGATTCTGAAACTTTGAAATAAAGATGTCATGATCACATCGGAAACATGAATTTGGATTCTTTGAATGTGGATTCTAAAGCTTTGAAATAAAGATGTCATGATCACGAAACGATTGATAAAATATGACGTGGCACAAGTGTTTGGATTTAGGTGAATGAAATGAATGGATGAAATTAAATTTAGAAAGTGAAAAGTAGAATGGGTGGATTAAATTGAAAAAATCTTGGCATAAAAAGAAAGTGTGTCAGATCCAGAAAAACAATACAAAAAAATGTGTGGCACGTCAAATGAAACGGAAGGAGTATATCTTTTAATTTTGTGTGCCAATTTATTATTAATCCTACCGAGCCCTTTAAGCTATCGGAATTTGGGCGGTGGTTTTTTTTAAAAAACAAAAGTCCTGCACTTATATTACTAATATTGTTCCGGTTACATCCTGAGCCAAATTATGAGCATTCATAACTACAGCTCTAAACACCTTCATTACATGGATATTGTTGAATATCATTGCTATTGACTCCTAAAAAGACCTTGCAAATTTGGTGGGACATTGGGGAATCTATTGATGTGGTTGAGCGCCATTTCGCAGTCGGTGTGAATGCAGATGTTTGACTGGAATGTGGAGTCAGTTCCGCATGACTAAGAAAATCTCAGCAACAACATGGACTTAGTGGACTGAGTAAATATATGAACAACTACAACTCAGTAAAAAAGACTTTCAGGGATTTTGAAATTGTTTCAGCTAGGTAAAAACTGATGTTTAAAGATAAGGAGAAAATAGGGTTAGAATTTAAAACGTTTGATCATTGAGAAGTCTCATAAAGCTGAACTCTCAAACTGACAGGGACCAAAAAGATCACGTCATGTTTGAATGGGAGGTGTGGTCGGTCGGCAGCGGCGTGCACGAGGGGTATTTATTCCTCCTGCTCACTCAAAGTGGTAGTGAACAATTTTCATATTTAAACTACACCCATCTCTTCTAAACTTTCCACGTGGGACTAAGAATAAAAACACGGTTTTTTTTCCTTTAAAAATCAATTTTGGGTTGATTGACTTATTTGCATTACTAATAGTCCCTTCCAACTTGGGCCCTTCAAAGAGGCTCTTCAAGGGTTTCCCCTCGAGTAAAACTTGCAGGGGCTTTTGATGGGCAAGTGACCTTCGATGGTCTGCTCTCCTAACCCTATCTGTCGTTTCGTATCTCCTCTTGTAGATCAACTCATTGACACTCTTCAAATTGTGGAATCCTCTCTTATAGATCAACTCTTTGACACTCTTCAAATTAGGACATCCTTTGGATGGCCGAATTTTTTGTTAGCGGAATTTTTTTCCCGATTGTCTACCTTGCCAGTTTGTCAGTCCATCGAAGGTTCTTTCTCCTGATGGCCTTTTGAAGGCCCCTCCTCATAAGCACCCTTCAATGGCCCTATCTGCGGATCGAGAACTCCAAGTGGCTTTCAAATTTTTATGTTATTGGGCCTCGAAGACTCGCTGCCTTTCTTTTATTTCTTCAATTTCTTCTTCTTAGGGGATGTGGAGAAACCTTCTCCCAGGGGGCGGAACAAGGAATTTCCTTTAGGGGGACCAAAATATATATACATGATTAAGTTTGAGTTGACCATCAAAATAACAAAAGTATAGTATAAAGGTGTAAACGAACCAAACCATTCGTGAAAACCTTGGAAACAGCTCGAGCAAAAACTTAACTCTAACTGGAACTAGACGAACGCGAGTCGATCTCGAGCTTGAGCTTCTTCATTCTCGTTCACTAGGCTCGTCGAGTTTCACGAGCATGTACCTATATAACTATATTATTTTTAATTTACAATTTTATATAAATTAGAGGGTTGTATTGGCTCGTTCGAAGGTAACGAGCTCAACGAGCCAATCTCGCTCGAGGTCGAGCTCGAATTCAATCGAGTTACAAACTGAGCTCGAGAAGATCACATACAATCGAGCACGAGATCGGGATAAATTAATTGGGCTCGAACGAGCTCGACCTCGAACACGAACATAGTAATTTTTCTAGCTCGAGCTCGAGCACGAGCACATCACTACTCGATCTTGACTCGGTTTGTTTACACCCCTAGTATAGTAGATTAATTTATTCAAAAGTTAAAGAATAAAATAAATACTAAAAATAAAGGCTTAAATATTTTTCTAACCTTACCTTCAGGGTGGAAGTGCCAATATAACCCTATAAAACCAAAAAAAATGTCAAACTAACCCTAACTTTATGATGAATTGTGCCGATATATCATTCAAGCCATATTCCGACATTGACTTATCAATTCAGGTTTGATTGGACATGAAATAACGAAAATACCCTTTAAACTATAATCTGAATTCCCACTTTACCACTCTCTTCTTCTTCAAAACCTACCTTATCCCATCCACCATCCCACCACCACCGGCCACCACCCCACCCTCACCGGCCACCACCACACCCCCACCCCACCACCCTCATCCACCCCCCCACCACCCTTAGTCACTACCGGCCACCACCCTACACTACAAAAAAAAGTCTAGTAGTGATGCATATTTTGTGACAGACAAGGAAATGTCACTATATTCTCTCCACTTTCAGGTGTCACTAAAATATTTGTGATACATGCACATGTCACTAAACTGAATTACTACATTAATTCATGTCACAAATGTAGTGATACTTCTAAATTGAACTGCATCTTAAAGCGTCACAAAAAAATATAACGATACATCAAGGCATCACAAAGTTTTAGTGACACGCTGAATAAAGACACTTTATATTGTGTCACTAATAATTTTAGCGGCAGTTTTATGAGTAACATATGCTTCAAAAATGCGTCACAACTGGAATTTTTTTGTAGTGGCTACCACCCCGGCCACTAGATCTTTCTCTACGATACCCATCTCCCTGTCGCCTTCACGCCACTCATCCCATGTCATTGACGCCCAACCCACCTTCTCCTCAAGTCGTTGATGTCTAACCCACCTCCTCCTGTCGTAGCCTTTCACCCTCATCGACAAGAAAACAAAAACCCCTAGTGAATAGAAGTCGACATAGGTGATCGGAGCTTCGAATCAAAGTCGAAGCAGAGCTTCAAATCAAAGTCGACGCTGGAGCTTGGCGACACTGGTGAAATGGAGCGAGAAGAAGACTGGAGTGGGAAGAAGGAAGAGCATCGCAGGAAGAAGAAGTTATACAAGATTTACATCGGTCTTTGTGCTTTTGGATTCATCCACACTTTTCCGTTCACTTTCAGAGGTTGAAGATTCTAGAGAACAAGATGAGGACGAGGATGATGGGTTGAGGAGGACAAGGAAGGGTGTTGACGGTCAATTCATTAATTCTTCTTTTCTTAGTAGGTGCAAAATTTCCATTTCATTAAAATCAAATTAGATCCGACGTTGACAATTGAAGTCAACGCATCTCAGGGTTGTATTGGCACATACTTCATAAAGTTAAGGTTATTTTGGCACTTTCTAGTTTTATAGGGTTATATTGGCACTTTAAACCTAAAGTTTGAGTTATTTTGGTACTGTACTCAAAAATAAATAAAGTAAATGGAGTAGTATGTTGTTTATCATCTTTAATAATATTGTTATTTTTTTACATAAGAAATATAGAGTGATTTGTTTTCTCTTTCATATTTTGAAAATAGATCAAGGCAAAGAATAATTATGAATTAACATTTTGAACAAAGAATTTAAACACTTTAATTTACATAAATAGTTCATAAAAAATTAAATATAGTTCGCTAAATTTTTGTTTGCTTATTGAAAGATATCAAGACATATATTTATACTGTATTGGTATTAAAAAAGAAAAATCAAATCCTAATCTAAACTAAAATTTTATTATTAAATAAAATTGTTAAAACTACTTCCGATGAAAAAATATAATTAACGGTAAAGTTGGATTTAAAAATTCTATTTAATTTTTAAATCTAAAATAAAACTAAAGAATCCATCCATTATAAACTACTTGAGTTGAGATTTTTTTATAGGGGACCACAACTGTTTTTTATCATTAAAAAATAAAACTCTAGATAAATAAAAATTATTCAAGATTAAAAATATATTGGGGTTGGCCAGACACCTTTAGGCCACCCCCATGTTCCACCCATGCCTTCTCCTCCATGACCGACCTTTGATGATTTGGTCAACTTCTGATCCTCAACTCCCGAGGGTTCGACTGATTTCTCACCACTAAGATTCGAAGATTAGCTGTATACCCCTTGGTACAAACCACCTTAGGCTACTTGTAGCTGGTCCCATGAGTGTTTTAGTTGCTGACCTTTATTTTTTTGGCCATTAGCTTGCACAAATTTTCAAAGTACTTCATAGGAATCTCGAAAGCTTTGGCATCCTCGAGCCCCAGATGAGGGTTCCATCAAGGAACCCTATATACCAAACTATTGAAGGTCAACGACTTCAAGTGCCACTAGCCGTGTTCGATGGAGTATAGATAGGTTGTTTTCCCATTTGAAAAATATTAAAGATGAACACTTGGACACATTCGATATCCGCAATCTTCTTACTCTCTTATAAATTATATCGAGATCGAAGAAGGTTATAAGTAGGCTTGATATCAAGCTACTCGCACTTGGTCATGAAGGCCATGATCAACATGACTACATTGGGGTGAAAGTGAGTTGGGTTCGCATTAAATTCCTCAAGTTGCTCCATAAATAGAGGAGGAAATGGGAAGCACAACTCAAATTGAATATGCCGCTTATAAATGACGATCTTTCCCAAGGACAAATGATTTTGTGCCTCCCCAATCTCGAGCATCGCTAACTCGGTGTTCTTAGGTAGTTTGAATGGAATACCCTTGACAAATTCACCTATGTCCTTCGTCATATGAGAGGGATTTCAATGTTCCTCCTTAACCTCCGGGTTGAGCGAGACCTAATAAACAAGTTTCACATTTGTCATATTCAATATTGTAATCGTTAGGGATGGCCTTTTCCCTGGCCAAAAACTTTTCCCAATACCCGGGCCTTACAAGGCGCCGCTGCTCAATCCTTTTATCGAGAACTTCTCTATCAATCTGACTGCGAAAAAAATTGGGAGCATTGCTAGGAGCTTTTGACACCAAACCATCTCTGGCTAGCTGCGGACCTGGGTTTGAAGGGTAAAGCAAACCGACAACGAATGGGAGAAACATGTTCATAGCGTTCCTCCCCCTACGCAACCTCCTCTCCCTCTGGGTCGTAAAATAAATACTCTCGATCATCACCATCATCGGGGGGAGGGGGAGGATAGGTGGTACGAGGGAGTCTACCACTTTCCCTTGACGACAACAATGAAATTAACATGGACAAAGTATAAATTAAGGACAAAATGGTTAGGAAGAAAGAAGAAAATTTACTAGTTTCAGATCAGAGTAGAAGAAATTGTAGAGGGAGTGAGATGTGAGCATGTCTTGACAAATTTGGGACAGCTCTTCAGCATCGAAGATGTCACTCTCGATGAAGATCCTTCGAAAATCTCTTTTGCACTGATGAAGGTCCTTCGAGAGGCTTCTTCACCTTTCTGATGGCTATTTATGGCACATGGGCCCAAGGCTCATTCTATCATTATACTCGTGTATCAATGGACTTGCGATATTCCCGCTAGGGGAATATTCGAGATACAATCTAGTATAGAAACTGATTAGTCTCCTAATCATAGTCAAATACTACTACTTGTTCCAGAAGGAAAGAAAATCCTTACCCTATACAATCAATGAGATTTCACGCAACCTCCACCATGTAAATGCACAGGTGTGAATTACATTGAGACCGATTCACTATTTATTATTCATACACACTCGCTTGCTAACTTAATCATCAGAGAGCTTACCATTCGGGGCTCTCCGAGTGCTTGTTCTTACAGATCGAATGTCAAGGATCGATGGCTTGCTTCGATGGTGTCTCAGACGCATTAAATGGGATTAAATAACTTCCTATGTACCTTTACAATTCTCACCTAGTGCAGCTAACGAAGATGGTGATGCACGCCTACTCCCTCTGGCCCTTAAATATTGGCACCAAGCCAATGGACACATTATTTTTTGAAAAGTAAAATGGGTGGAGAAGATTGTATTGGGAGAGTAAAAAGTAAATTGAATGGATGAAAACAATTTAAATTTTATCGAAAAAATAAAGTGTCAATATTAAAATATCAAATAAAAAAGGAAGTGTGCTAATATTTAGACACAGTAGGGAGTATTTTAAGAGTACCCATGTGTGACTGATAGTGACGCACACTTTTCCAAAAGAGAATAAGAAAAAGTCACGGGCCTTGTCACAACTCACAAGGATATAAAATAAGGATCATTCACAAATTAAAAGATATCTACTACTTAAAATGCACATCAATCATTATCAGGATTTTCAACAAACTTATTTGACCACTAATATGTTTAACTATGTATGAAAACGACAAATAAACATTTGATAATTAGAAACTACTTGTTACGATGAATTTAACTATATCACATATGTTTATATTGTTATTCATGTATCATTTCAAATATACGGTCAAATTTTGATAGAGAATAATGTTCAAAAAACATGTGTGCAAAATTTATTTGTTTTTGAATCAAACAGTCGGACACTTATATTATCGTAGAGTTTGTGTACAAGAGTTTCCTATTACACGATGTGCCAGATTATGAGCAAATACTACAATATCCCTAGGAACTTTCATTATGTGTATTCTATTGAACACCATTGCTAACATAATGATACTCCTAATTAGCGTAACCTTTGGATGTAGTTGAGGGCCATTTCAAATTCCGTTCGTATACAAACATCTCTGACGTCTCGGTTTCTTGCATCTGCCATTGATTCATGAATAGCGATTAGTTCTGCTTGAACTGATGAAAGTGCTTGAATACTCTGCGATCCTTGCCAACCATTCTCCTTTTTCCTTATATCGCCCACCATGCTGCAACTGCTTTCCTAGCTTGAGATCTAAACGATGCATCTATGTCAATGCGCGTCCAAGAGGTGTATAATGGATTTAGATGGCCTTGTTGTATATGCCAAATCAACTGTATATCTCCTAATTTTGCCCTCTTTGGCTCCCCCACATGAGTCTGATGTGTCCCTTGTTGAAGGTCCGCCCGTTTAGCATTTGGGTCTGCCATGTTCGTTTCTCTTGTCAGTTGTTTGTCAGCTTCGGCATTAATTGTGGTGCTTATAATTACTTGGGCATTTTTTACGGTGACTTCTTATTGTTCTATTGCGGCTTTGTTTCTGATACACCAAATGGCCCATATGATGATACATGTGAGGCTAATATTCTCATCCTTCGGAGCACTCTTAAACCATTCTCTTAGCCATGTTTTCAACTCAATTGGATTTCCCTGGTTGAAGTCAAAACCAAGCCTCGATGCTCTCTAGACTCTTCTTGAATAATCACACTCAAGTATCATGTGTGTTGGTATTCCATCTGGGAATGACACATTTGGCAAAGAGGCGATACCTCTATATTCCTCTTCCTAAGCGCTGGTCCTATTGGTGCCGCATTTTAGGCGAGTCTCCAAACCAAGAATTTGACCTTTTCTGGAACATTAGCTTTCCACAGTTTCTTCCATAGGTGTTTATATATTTCAAGATTCCCTGTTGAAGCTGATGTCATTGGAGTTTGTTGGTCTTTTACCTTCCAATCTTCGTGGTAACCTCTTTTAACCGTATACTCTCCCAACCAGTCTCTGTCCCAGAATTGGTAATCTTTTTGTCCCAGGGGTGCAAGTGGAATGTGGATTCCTGCAATATCATTTGCTACTTCTTGGCTGAAAAATAATCTTAATAGGGGCATTCACCAATACTTTCCACGATCAATCAAGTCACTCACCTTGAATCCAAGTTAGGGCAAGAGTTGGGTTTCATAACTTACTGGGTTATTACGGTTTGGAATCCATTCATCCTGGATGTCTATTCCTTGATCATCGACCACCTGTCACTTCAGCCCATTCCTGATTATATCTCTTCCCCACAGAATTCCTCTCCAACCTCTCGTTGACCCTTGTTTTAGTTTTAATTCCCGAAAGTCTTCTTTGTTGCAATACTTATTTAGGAATATTTTGGAGAAAAAGGAATGTTTGTCTGTGATTAGCTTCCAAGCAAGTTTCCCAAGAAGGGTATGGTTCATTTGTTCCATTGAAGGCATCCATAAACCTCCAAACCATTTTGAGCGACAAATGGAATTCCAAAACTTCCAGTGAATACCTCTTCCATCTGTGTCTCCTGCCAGATAAATCTGGCAAGGTGGCTGTCGATTTTTTTCGCAACAGTTGAGGGAATTCGAAACGTACTGAGGGAGTACTGTGTTATTGAGGCTAGAACGTGTTTGCTGAGGGTGATTCTTCCAATAATGGATAGATCTCTGTTCTTCCATATCGATGTTTTAGCCTTTACTCTTTGTATCAACATGTTGAACATTCCCACTTTGGGGTCCACAAAATTCATTTCGTGACCTAGGAATCTTTCCTTGAGTAAATCTTCAAAAATTCTGAAAGTCTGGCATAGGGTTTCCTTTGTTCCCGGCTCTGAGTTTGGACTAACAAGTAGTGCAGACTTTTGGAAGTTGATTATTTGTCCCGAAAACGCTGCAAAGAGGTTGATTGTCTTTTCCAGCTTTGTAATTCCTCTTTCTGAGATGTTGAAAAAGAGGATGCAATCACCAGCGAACATGAGGTGCGAAACAGGGTCGATAGTGGGACCTATTTTTACCCCAGGGCAAATGCTTTGGAATCCCTCAGATGCTATCATCGATGAGAATGCTTCCTGACATAGGATGAATAGGATTGGAGATAGTGGACATCCTTGCCTGAGTCCCTGTCTAGGCTGGAAAGCAGGTGTGTAATTGGAGTTAAACATTTAAACATGCATGTGCTACTCGACAAATTGCACACAATCATACCCCTTTCATTGCACTCTTCAATAGATAAGGAAAATCAAAACCCATTCAGTACTTCTTCTCTTCTTCCTCCTCCTTCTGCAACAAAATGCAGCAGAATCAAGAGGAGTCCAGTTCAATGGCCCCTCAAGAGCATTATGATGAGGATAATGCGACACAATTTGATAAATCTCTTAAAGTAAGTAGTGCATATTTGTTGCAATTTATAAAGTTCGCTCCTTGCTTTGTACACAAGAATGTATAATCTTGTTGTGGTTTGCAGGAGCTCAGGGATCTGTGTTCTCATCTCCATCAGGCTGCGAATTACTGCGAGTTGAGTTTCTTGAATTCTAGAAATAAGAAAGCATCAGTATCACAAACACGACTCTTCAATTGGAACGGAATGAGCATTAGTAAAACTTTGTGACATACATGGAATTTTGCAGGGTGTGGAAAACACCAAGGAGTACATATGCAGGGCTATTGTGACAATGGTGGATCATCTGGGTAGCATGTCGGCTAAACTTGAATGCCGCCTCATCAACACCGACTCTGTTCCTGAAGCAGAGCTTCAGATTAACACCTTGCAACAGGTGAATTATTCCGCTCCGCACAATGTACTACTCCTCCATCCCAGCTCAATTTGAGTTGGGAGTCGGGATGGATTAATAAGAAAGTGTGCAGTTTTACCTGGTACGGAGAAAATTGCCAACATTTTCGCTTCTTGAATGTATTTTGTTGTATTTAATGTAGAGACTTGGAACCTGTCAAGGCTACTCTCATCTGCTTGCTCTCTGGACAGATTCTTGGAATGCTGATTTTCCCAGACATCATCCTCGCTACATATTAGCTCGTAATAACATTTTAAAACATTTGCATTTTGCTTTTCTCATCAACAAATTAATCAATCATTTCTTTCATTAGTAAGATCCATTTTCTTTTGTTTTTTCACAGCGATCCAGGAGCCTCAGAGGCCTAGTAACATCTTGAGGTGACTTTGTTTTTACTATGAATGTTTCGATTTTGTTTGTTTGTTTGTTAATAAAGTTTGTGTGCAACAATTAAGGAGCCCCGTGACTGTAAGGACTTCGCTGTTTGAGACGGAGGAGGAGGCGCCGCTTTTCTTGTATTCGACATTCGACGAAAACTTACAGAAAAGGGAGTTTTTCAACACCAGGTCCTTCTTCTAATTAATACGATTTAAATTTTAGTCAAGTTATCTACTCTCTCTGTCACTCTTTTAGTGTCTTACATCACTATTCATCAATAAAGTTGATGTTGTTTGTAATGTAAAAATATATAAATTTATAATTGTGAAAAATATCAAATGAGATACTGCTACATTCACATAGTTTTAGAATATTTAATTTTCATAACTTATTTTTAAACATAATTTAAGACATTAAAATCATTAAAATATTATTAAATAGTGATAAAAGAAGAAATAAGACACTAAAAGAGACGGAGGGAGAGAATCAAATTTGGCCATCGTTATCCGTAAAAAAATGGTCTAAAACATAAAAAGGTCCAAGTATAATATGCAGTGGTACGTGCCACCCCTAATTTTTACCACTCCCTCCGTCCTAGTTAAATTTGTACTCTTACTATTTGACAGTTAAAATTATCGAATTTTGACTACATATTTGAATAGATATATGAACAATAATATTAACATATGAGATATTATTGGATTCGCATTAACATCTAGTTTATAAATATTAATTTTTTATGTGTCGTCATTGTCCGTAGTTATACACAGGGGCGGATACACTCAGTGACCTGGGGTGCATCGTCATTGTCCGTAGTTATACACAGGGGCGGATACACTCAGTGACCTGGGGTGCATGTGCACCCCAGTTTTTTTTAAATTTTTACAGCTGAATTTTTTTTATAAAAAAAATAGTGCACCCCACTAATTTTGAAATTATTTTAGTTTTTATATATTTTATTCATATTAGGTAATTGGTGCACCCCATGTACAAATTCCTAGATCCGCCACTGGTTATACATGTTTACAGTCGAACACAT
Source organism: Rubia tinctorum (assembly GCA_032355605.1). Lineage (NCBI taxonomy): Eukaryota > Viridiplantae > Streptophyta > Magnoliopsida > Gentianales > Rubiaceae > Rubia > Rubia tinctorum. The sequence continues at coordinate 8,267,385 of JAULKM010000001.1, forward strand.
TTCTTGGAGATCGTGAAAAAAGTTCTGTGTAAATTTCCTTGGGATAGAGGGAGTAGGTTTAAAGAAAAGTTATATTAGCACCCTCCTTTTCTTAAGTATAACTTGTACTTGCTTAAGTCTTTTAGCAAGGTGTCTCATTAGTCATTGCTATTATAATCCCAAATCCATTTGCCGAGAAGTGTTGCTTTTTTACTCCCTCTATTTTCTAACATTGACTCACTTTCCTTTTTGAGATCATTTTTTAATATTGTCTCCTTTCCTTTTTTGGGCAAATTCTAGGTTGTTTTCATCCACTCAATTTACTTTTTACTCTTTCAATGAATTCTCAACCACTAATTCTACCTTCATAAATCCTTGTGCAAAAGCAAGTGTGTCAATGTTAAAGAACCGGAAGGAGTATCACTCATGAGGACCGCATTCATGGCATCACTCCTTTCTGCTGATTGATCTTTATGCTGGTTATTCACAATTCATGACTACTTTTATTCTACCTTATGGATAGGGTCACTATTTTAATTGGACCAAATTGAAAAGGGAAAAAGGTAGAAGTCTTAGCATGAAATTAGCATGAAAAAAGTGCTGATTAGAAGTGCATTTTATTTAATGTCCCTCCTCCTTAAAGTAATGCATGTACATGCACAAGAAGTATTCAAGTCTACTGCTAATAGGTCGCTTTTGGCGCCATGAAATCGACGATGATCAAAGCTGCACACACATGCCCAAGGACCACTTAATGTTCAACAGTTGATGTTTCCTGTATTCTTGCATGTGACTTGTGAGTACGTTTAACGATATGTATTTTATCAACAAAAAGACAATGTTTTGCATCCTAATAACACTTCGGCCATTTGACCTTGACATTTTGGCCGTTGATCACACTTGAAACGATAAAAATACTTTTTTGGTCCAAAAATGGAATATGTGTGGAGAAGAAGAAGAATAAAGGTGCCGCCGTCGGGAAGAAGAGACGCATAAGAAGAAATAGAGAAAAGTGCATTTATTACCCTACTTAATTCACGTAAGTGTCAATATAACATTTCAATGTTTGAAAGTGCCAATATAATCCTACATAGTTGACATAAGTACAAAACTACCCATTCAGACCAATTTTAGCCGGAATTATATGAAATTACTATTTTACCCTTCTGAAAAATTTATTTTTTTATAAACAACTGTGAAATGACTTCTCCGCCCTTAACCCCTATTTCTTCTCCATTTTCCTTTATCACTCGTCGTTCCCCTTTCTTCTCCGCCATTTTTGCGTCGCCGTCATTTCTGTGTCACCGTCGTTTATGCGTCCCCTTTCTTCTCCACCATTTCTGCGTCTCCATTCCTTTATCACTCATCACCTTTTGTTCCTAAGCGAGGTGCTGGGTTGTAACGCTGTCTCCGGAACCTTGGATCTACTCATCGACGATTCCTCGCCTCTTCAGTTCGTCGGTGAAGTGATGGGTTGCAAACGAGCTTCAACGTCGTTGCCATTAATAGCCTACAACGCCGTCACCATTTGTTCCTCGGTGAGGTGCTGGGTTGTAAAGCCGTCACCTGCCACGTCGTCGCCTGAACCCTAGATCTACTCGTTGAACGATTCTTTGCCGCTTCGTTTCGTCAACGAGGTGTTGGGTTGTAGACGAGCCTCGTCGACGATGTCAACATTTCCGTGGTGCTGAGAAGGATGGTTAACACGAGCCGGTTCAGAGATTTATTCTGTTGATTCGACATAGTTAAAATTGGATTGTTTGTCTGCGGGGTGGCTTGAGAGAGTGGGAGTGGTGGGAGTGGCTAGCGGGGGTAGACGTGGGAGAGGGTTGTGGTTGTGGTTGTGGTGGTGGGATGGAGGGGGGACATGGTGGCGGTAGGAGGGAAGCGAGAGGTGGTGGTGGTGGTGGTGGTTGTGGTCGGGTGGAGGAGGCAGTAGTGGTAGCTGGCTGGAGGTGGTAGTTCACTGG
>JAULKM010000001.1:8297961-8310296 GCA_032355605.1 Rubia tinctorum
GGTCGGGTTTGGGTTCAGATCAATAATTTGCAGGTCAGGATCGGGTTCGGGTTGAGTTCGGTCGAGTCGGGTTTGGGTCGGGTTAGAGATTCGGGTCAGAGATTGATAGGTCTAACTATTACTATACCCTACTGACCTATTATCTTTGGATGGGACAGTTTTCAAATCAGCCTAATCTACTAACGCAACCATGCAACATAAGTACCATAAGATAAATAACTCCATTTTCTCTTCACAATAGTTAAAACCACTTTGAAATCAATCCAAGAACTCCACTTGATTTTCTCTATCATTCTCATTAATTTTACCTTTAATATTTAATTTAAATAAATTTACCTTAAAAATAAATTGAAATTTAAAATTTAATAATACATTTGTAATTTTTGAATTTAATTTAATTTCTTAAAATTTAATATTTAAAATTAATTTTAACTTTTAAAATTTAAAATTAATTTTAACTTTTAAAATTTATTTTACGAACCAGAATTCTAAAAAAACATATTTTAAAAGAAGAATGTAAATCAATTTTTAAAAAGAACAAAAAATTAATTTGAAATTTGAAAAATAAAAATTTGATTTTTTTGTTTTTTCTATTTTTTCTGATTTTTTTAATAGCAAAAAAAATCCAAAATTTTTAAATGGAGCATTTTTTTTAAAAATGGTTTAGGACACGTGGCACCATCTGACTGGGCCACGTGTCCCATCAGGTTAATTTTTAAAAAAAACAGGTCTACATGTTGCCACGTGGGCCAATCACGGCACGCCACATGACAACTTACCTGAAATGAATTGGGGCGCACATACACTTTGCATCGATATCAAGGATGGGCGGGCTATGTTTACCCAGCCAGAGGGGCGGCTGATTCAATGCAGCCCGCTCCGAGCCCCCCATTATGTGAGTTTTCGTTTTCCCCTACTGTACATGTTTTAACGGATAAGCGGTTATTTAGTGAAAATTATTATTGAAATGAGTATTTACGTAGTCGCACTTTCTATATTGGTCTCATTTTTTAATATTGACTCTCATGCTTCCTCTGTCCCAATTTAACCTGCATAAAATATATTTTTACAGTATTAAAAAAACATGTTTGACCATTAATATGTTTAAGTACGTATAATATCAACAAATAAAAAGTTAATATTTAGAAACTACTTATTATGATGAATCCAACAATATCACATATAATAATATTATTGTTTATATATTTATTCAAATACGTGGTCTAAGTTTGACAGTGTTGACTTGTCAAATAGTAAATTGCAGTTTAAACTGAGACAGAGGGAATAGATTTTTCAATTTTGGAGTGGATAAAAAGGGTTAATTTCTTATATGTTCATGTGATTTTGTTTATTACAAAGATTTGGTTGAGATGGTCTCACACAATCTTATGGTGAGATGGACGACCAAAATACAATTATTTAAAGATGAGAGATGACATGAGATACTTTTTTCAAAAAAAAAACTTTTAATCCCTCGTCTCACCATAAGTTATGATAAGATAGTCCCACATGAATCTTTCTCTTTTTATTTACCAAGCAAAAGAGTTCTTAAAGTGACCTTTTGCAAGCAAAAGAGGATAATCGTACAACTTTTATGCTATAAAAGAGGCTTTCCATCATTACAATAACAACTAAATCACTTCAACGTAGACGTAAATCAACAGAGACAAATGAAAATTTAAGTTACAGAGTAAGAGATAAAAGTGGCTATCTTCCAAATAGGGAAACGGAAGGCACCGGGGCTGGATGGTATACCATCAGGGGTCGACCAACACTACTGGCCAGAAGTAAGGGATGAGGTCACAACAACAGTCCAAAGGTTTTCTCAACAACATCTATGCCAATAGACTAGAACCACATAACATTAGTCTTAATCCCAAAAAATAATCCCAAAAGAACCGGCCGACCTAGGCCCAATAAGTTTGTGCAATGTAACATACAAAATCATAGCGAAAGTGCTGGAAAACATAATTAAAATGGTAATGGGCTTCCTCATATCGAGAAACCAGCCGACATTCATACAAGGGAGATCCATTGTCGAGAACTCACTCATAGTCCATAAAGTCATCGAGCACATTCGCAAGAAGAAAAATGGAAAACAACCATTGGAAGCAATGCATATCGACATGAGTAAGGCGTATAATCGAGTGTCTTGGGATTTTCTGGAGCAAAAAATGAAACAGATGGGATTCCCAAGTAGATGGATAGGCTGGATTATAGAGTGTGTCACAACAGTCCCATACTCTATCAAGTTCAATGGAACCAACTCTTGGTCGTTCCAACTAAGACAGGGCTTGAGGCAAAGGTTCCCCCTGTCACCCTTCCTTTTCATACTCTGTCAGGAAGCGTTCTCCTCAATGGTTTCCTCTTAGAACTTCCACGAGATCTACCCAGGGGTATATATTAGAAGAGCGGTCCAACTGAAATCACATCTAATGTTTGCGGATGATTGTATCATCTTCTTCAACATAATAGGAAGAGGAGCAAGAAAGATAGCACACACATTGAACCTTTTTATAGCATACTCCAGCCAACAAATAACTTACAGAAATTCGCTCTTCTAGTCAGTCCTAATACAAGGAATGGTTTTTCCAAACTTTCAGAGTCTTCGAGGAACTGCTCGAGAAGAATTTCCTGGGGGAACGACATGAATTTTGATGGCCCAAAAGTAGCATTGTTCAAAAAACTAGCACAAAGCGTCAAGGCTAATACAGCACAATGGAAGCTGGGAGATTTGTCAGTTACCGGAAGGGTTACACTCAGCAAGCATTTATTGGCATCGACAACATAATACACTCTCAGCACCTTCCGTATACCATTCATGGTCGCAAAGAAAATAAACAACCATCTGGCAAGGTTCATATGGGCTGGGGATGTGGAGGGAATAGGTATACATTGGAAATCATGAGAGTCCATGTGTCACTAAAAGTGGCAATGGGTCCTGGGGATGCACTACACAGAAGAAACGAATCAGGCATTACCAAGAAAGCTAGTGAGGAAGATCAGTATGAATAATGAGTCATTCTTCTCTAAATTATTCATCCAAAAGTATTGCAACAAGGAGGATTTTATGGACATATAGTTGAAACAAGGATCAACATGGGGATGGAGAGGGATCCTATGGGGCCAGATCTGGTAAAAGATGAACTCAATGACAGGTGGTAGACGACCGAGGCATAAACATCCAAGAAGAGTGAATCCCAAATCCCATGAACCCAATAACATATGAGTAACAAATACTACCGCTACTCAATTTCAAAGTCAGTGATCTTATAGACATCGCAAAACAATGACGGGTGCCACTACTCAGGATGTTCTTTCAACCAAAGATAACCAAAGAGATAACTGGTATACGCATCCCATTAGCCTCATTGGGTCAAAAGGGTTAAAAATTTTGGGTAAAGGACTGGCTAGGAATATACACCTTCAAAAGTGGCTATCACGAGGTATGGAGCACCAAGATAGACAAAGATTATCCAGTTCAACCACAATGGATCCCACTGTGAACGACACAAATTTTTAGAAAATTTGTGGTACTCGAGAACACCAGAAAAAGTGAAGTTCTTAGTCTGGAGGCTCGTACAAAATGCGGTACCAACTGGACCAGCCCTAAGAGTTAGAAGGATGGAGGTTTCTCCAATCTTCCAAATGTGCCATTCCAAAGTGGAAACATTATCACACATGATCCTGAAAGGTGAAGTCGCAAGGAAGGTATGGAGAGAATCTAGGCTAGGCTTCGACTTTAGAGGGGACCCCCACAACTTAAAAACTGACTGGGGGAGTGGTTCAAGAACAAGCCGGAGAAGGAGGACATCGACCTAACATGCATCATCATCTATGAAATCTAGTGTACAAGGAACAAGGTGAAAATAGAGAAACATTCACCATCAGTGGAAACAACACTCGCAATCGTCAAGGCTACACAAGCAGAAGAGAGTCAGAGACACCAGTCAGAACAAAACCTATCAGCAAATCTAATTGCACAGTCCTTGCAATTGGAACATAGGGCGGTACAACCCAACCAGGATGCACAAGAGAACCAAGGAGGGCTGAGGTTGGGGACATTCGGTTTTTCTGGCAACCACAGGAAGTACAACCCCAATAATATGCCAACTGGACGCAGATAAACACATACGCAGTTTTTTGGGCACAAGATGGCAGAACAGTAGCACCATGGTGGGCATCACACAGGGAAACCGAGGTAGTCTGGCAGGGCACGAGGTCACTCCAAGTATTATCTGCAATACAAGAGGAATTAGCTGCCATATATGAAGGGATGTCAAGTGACAGAGGGAAACAACACACATCTGGGCACCAAATCATTTATTTTTTCTCTATGAATTACAATATATGTAACTGTCAAACTATATGTTTTTCACATAAGGGGTGTCTCTTGACACGTGGTCCATCCTTAAGTTATGGACAGTCTAATGTATTTTTTCACTTATACATTGCATTTGTTAAATTATATACTCCCTTCCTCCCAAGATTAATATCACAATTGTTTTTCGCTATTTTCAATGATCATCTTTGACCGTCAGTATCCCTGACTACATGTAACAATTCCGCATAAAATGATATTTAGAAAATAACATTAAGATGAATCTAACAAGATTTCACATGATATTTTTTTTGGAAAATTAATAACTTCATTATTACCTTTAAAACTTTGAGCTCAACTCATTTATGATATCTCTATCCCTCTACTATACCTCAACCATTAACTTTGCACATTCAACCCTTAATTTTGGTTTTAACCATGCTACATACACAATACTTTCCAATATCTTGTCTACTACCTCCCTTCCTGCATCCTTCACAGTGAAATACCTCTTGTTCTGCCACTTCCAAGTCCAGTAGACTGTCTCCCATATAGCAAACTTCAGCATCTACGTTTTAGTCCCCTTTCCCTTACATTTTTCCATAATCCACTTTAACTCCTCATCCCACCTGTGAGGTGTTCTGGTTCTTAGCATCCACAACAGAATGCTACTCCAGACCTATCGTGTTTGACAACATTAGAAAAATAAATTTTGTACAGTTTCCTCCTCATCAGAAATTGAACACTTGTTGCCCATAATTACTCCAAACTTCCCCAGTCTTTCTTTCGTTGCTAGCCTTTTCTAGCAGCACATCCAAAGAATAATATTTTTCCCTCAGTGTCACATAGTTCTCATAGAAAATATTGCTCCATTCCATTGCTGGTTTTTCCATCTTTAAGCTTCTGTATAGGTTTCTGGTGCAGAATTTCCCACTTTCCTTCTACTTCAGCCATTCTTCCAGACTCTTCACTCCATCCCTACATTTCCTCAAGATTTTTAACATCCATGACGAGCTTGCTGGGAAGTTAACCTCCATTACATCCTTGTTTTTTATATAATAGGCATGAATCCCCTAGATCCAAAGCCTACCAGTCTTCATATTCCATAACGTTTTACTGGTACTCACATCATTCCACCCCTGTAAAGACAATACATTCAGTCCTCCTTTCTTCTTAGACTCACATATGTTATCACAAGATACTGGAGCTTTCCTGGAAATAATCTCTCCCTCATTCCAAAAATAAGACATGCAGACAATTTCTTTATGTTTCAGCACAACTTTCGACTGAGCAAACACTTTCATCCAATAGTTTACCACATCGAATAGTACACTTTTAATCAGCTGCATTCGCCCAGCATAGCTAAGAAGTTTTGAGCTCCAATGCTTTACCCTTTCCACAATTTTCTCAATGAGTAGCTGACACATTTATATCGTTAGTTTCTTACTTGCTAACAGAATGCCCAACCATCTTAACGACCTAGTGCCTCTTCCTCAAAATCCTTTATTTTCAGTATCCTTTTCTTTTGTACATATCTACCCCTCCAAAATAAACTCGACATTTCCTTTTTCTCACCCGAAGTCCTGTAGACTCCTTAAACTTCCTATATGCCCGTATCATGATCTCCACAAATTTCTCATCACTCCCGGATAGAAAAAAACATCGTCTACAAAGCTTAGACTTATGATCCCCTATAAATTACATTTAGGATGAAACCTGTACAAGGGATTCATTTTGATTCCTTGCAAGGACCTCGTCATGTATTCCATTACCAGCACAAACAGTAAAGGAGGAATAGGGTCTCCTTGTATTAGGCCACGTTTAGCCTGTATAGACCAGGTTAAGCTTCCATTCACCATATATATATATGAACAAGACCGATGCCATACTAACATCACCCATTTTACAAATCTTTCAGGGAATCCCATCTCCGTAATTATCTACTCCAAAGACTTCCACTCAACATTGTCGTAAACTTTATGGATGCCCATTTGAATGGTACATCTAAGACCTCCACTTTTCCTATTATATCTCCGGACTAGCTCATAAGCTAACATGATATAGTCATGTATACACCTTCCCGGAATAAAAGCCACCTGATTACCCTGCACAATCTCCTAAATCACATTCCTCAACCTGTTTGTCAGCACTTTTGAAATGATTTTATAGATAGTAGAGCAACAGGAAATCGACCTAAAGTCTTTAACCTTTACTGTTGCTGGATTCTTTGGTATGAGTGTGCCTAGAGTGCGGTTAACAACCCTAACAGTTTCCCATTCACAAAGAAATCTTGCACCGCAGACAAAATATCACCACCAATAACCTCCCAGTTAGCTTTAAAGAATTTTGCATTAAACCTACCACCTCATGGGGCTTTTAGATTACCAATCCCTTTTAAAGCGATTCTGCCTTTATCTCTTGTACAATATTCACTAAGATTTTCCTGCTTTCATTACTGAGCAGTCTACCTGTCCTTATTGCCTTAACATCACTGCTTTCTATTCTATCTCCCTCCTTACCGACCTGTTTTCATAACAACTGACCACCTCATTTTCAAGCCCATCCTGATAAGTAATTACAGTGTCATTCCAATTTCTAACCTCAGCATTCCCACAATTTTGTTCTTTATTTTTACAGATGCATGAAATTGGCATTGTTTCCATCACCTAATTGCAGCCAATCTACTTTTGACCTCTGTTTGGTGATTTTCTCATCTATACAAGTCCATTTATGAAATTCCCCAATACAGGCTATCACCTTTTGTATTTTATCTCCATTCTTCCTCTGTTGAATCATGTCCTTTTGTTCATTCTCCGGATCACATCAGGCCTCTTCAAGTTTCCTTTTCACACCTCCCAGTTGTTTTACAAAGCCTCTCAGATCACCCTGTAACTTGATCAATTTCCTCCAAACCACAAACATTGGCCTTCCCATCACAAGTTCATCCAATTTTTTTTTTTTTAAATTTCCACCATAACCTCTTCTTTCTCAAGTAAGTAGTTTATAAACCTAAACTGCTTAGCTCATTTCCACTTCCCGTCAAAGAGCTTCATTCTTAGTAACCCATGATCATAAATCCTAGCTCTCATGCTCACCATAATCCCGTATGGAAACTTCGTAAACCATTGATTATTTCCCAGTGCTTTATCAATCCTAGAATAGATCACACTATCTACATGTCTATTAATCCAGGTAAGGAAATCTCCTGAACTTTCACATTCACTCAAATAAGTCATGACCATCATCAGTTATAGGCCCCAGTATTCTCCTATTTTTACTTCATTTCCACCAATTATCTCCTCCTTACTCAAAACATTATTGAAATCCCCAATGACAGTCCACGGTCCCTGTGTGAGATTCCTAGGCTTTTCAACATCAACCCATAACTCCTTCCCCTGCTTCAACAAATTCCAAGCATATATTGCTATGAAAAATGAGTTCTCCATTCCTATCACATACTTCACGTAACATTATCTGCTCAGTCACCTTTTTCTTTTTCACTTCCACCTTGTTTTGATCCCACAATACCCATATTCTACCATAAGGATGTGCCTCATAGTTATGTTCTATCCTCCATCTCCCTCCAAATACTTTCCTGACCTCCTTTGCATTCTGTTTCTACTATCACAACAAACATAAAATTCAGACCTCTGAGATGGGAGTTAATCTCTTTCTTTTTTGCTGCATTATAATCCCCCTTACATTCCATGAAACTATCATGGGACATGCCCATATCGCTCTGGAAACTTAATCTCACTCCTCAAAGTCAATACAGTGTTCCCATCTCCTATGGTATTACATTCAGCATCTTTCTGCAATACCATTTCCCCTATTTTTTGTTTTAACCACTTTCCATTCACCACTCTTCATGCCTTTATCTTCAGTAAGTTTCACTGAAGTTTCATGGTTACCCTTTACTGGTTGTGGAGCTTCATGGTTGCCCTTTACTGGTTGTTCATCTTTCTGTTTCACCTGTCATTTATGTGTAATTTTCCTCATGTCCTCGCTGACCCTGCATTTGTGCCCCCCGAGCTGGCAATTGTCACAGAATAACAGTTTACCAGCAAACTCAATCATATGTTTAATTCTATTTCCCTCAATATCCTTTATGTTCACAGAATCAGGAATCTGTTTAGAGATATCAACCTCCACTAAAACTCTTACATAAGAGACCCTCAGTTTGTTTGCAGTACATTTGTGTGTAAACAACGGCTTTCCTACTGCACTTTTGATTTTACCAAGGCTCTTCGGACCCCACAAATGCAGTGGCAAGTTTGACAACTTCACCCGGATAGGTAGGGTTCTAACCATATTTTTCTTCGACAAAAAATCCAGCTTCCACAATTGTAGGAACATTGACATTTGATACATGGTATAGGGAACCCTTTTAAGCACCCTATCTCTATCTTGTTTAGTACTGAATCTCAATATAAAATACCCCTCATCTTGATACAACACATCTGACGCACACACAAATGACCAGAATTTCAGGATAAATCTCTTAACCCCATTCATGGTAAGATTCCCCCCACTAACTTATATAATCAAAGATCTTCCCTCCCCTAGTACTCCAATTCATTCTTCACATCATCCATTTCAATCTTAACCTCCAATTCTCCATCAACAATTTTGGGCATAACGTAATCCGTTTTCATTTCATTATACTGAACTGGATTCCCACTGATTATATCAACCCATAATTTTCCTTCCCTACTCACATCCATTCCACCCTTAAATTTGTCATCAACCTTCTCATCAAGGTTAATAGAGCATACCTATTTATCCGATTGGGTTTCCAATGTCTTCACTGTTTCACCATCTTCATCGCCTTTTTCCTCTTGCTGATTGGCAGCCTCAATACGATCTTCACGTATTGCTCTGCTCCATTCCGCAGCCGGCTGAGCCACCTTCTTCCCCCGCCAACCTTGCCCCCACTTCATAGTCACTGCGATCACACTCTCACTGTGTGTTTTCACCCGTACAATCAACTTTTTTTCACATGATATTTTTATTATTATATATACTACCTTCGTCCCAACAAAAATAGTGCATTTGCCTTTGACTCACTCTTTTTTATGCAAGCTGATGTGACATGGAATAATTGTGGAAAAGTAGGGATATTTGGGTAAAGCGTTGGGCTCAATCTGAAAGTTGTTAAAGTTAAAGGGGACATTATGAGAATTTAACAACATATTCTTAGTTATTTTAGGTAGTTTTCAATGTATGCAATTTTTATTGGGATGGACAAGAAAAGGAAATTATGTCATTTTCAATGGGACGAAGGGAGAATTAATTTATATTTAGGGTAAATTTTTTCCAAGTTTGACTTGCAAAAAACAATTGTTCCATTAATTTTGGGACGAAAGGAGTATTACATTTAAATTTTAAAAATAAAATATTTAAAAATATATTTTTACATTCAAATACACATTATTACTTGTTTAACTTGAAATGTACTTTTTTTAAATTTTAAATTTTTTTACAACTTTTTAAATGAAAGGTTAAAGGTTATATTATTCATAATTCTAAGTTAATGAAAGGATATCCTTTCCTAAGACTTTTCTTTCATATATCATACAGTAATACTCGGTTATATAATTTTCCTCAAATATACACCATGTGACATCACACTATCACATTTAATCCAACAAAGTATAACCATTTTATTATTATTTTCGGGAGACATTGTTAGATGCCTAATTTGATGATGTAACATGTGGGCTAGCCGTTATTTTATTATATATTTTAAGTACTTCTTTGGTCCCATCTTTATTTGCACCAAATCATTTTGCATATGTTTGATCGTCAATATATTTATTTACGTATAATAATGATAAATAAAAATAATATTTAAAAATTACATGTTACGATGAATTTAACAATATCATACTACATTATTATTCATGTATTTACTCAAATATATCATTACATTTTGATAGAAAATAGTATTAAAAAGCAAGAAGATACTCCCTCCGTTCAATATAGTGTGACACATCACTTTTTAGCACAAGAATTTATAAGATGCTAAATGGGTGGAAGAGATTAAATTGAATGTATGAAAAATAAAATGATTGGCTTACATTCATCTATTTTTTTTATTTTTAGTATAAAAGCGAAGAGTGTCAAACTAATTTTTATTATAAAATAGTAGGTGTGTGAATATTAGTGAATGAAGGGAGTAGATAAAGTTGGAACAGTGGAGAAAACGAAAAGGTTGGCGAATGACGATGGCGGAGTTGTTACATGAAAGTTTGATTCAATCAATCATGCGGCAATTATGCGTTGAACAAGAAACAAACATGACATTTTCGATAAACTAAACTAATGATTCTTCAGACTCCAAGATGTGTAATTATTAAGAACAAATTGCTTGGTTGGTATGAAAATCAAGAAAGCAAGAATCTTTTGTCCCAGAACATGATAATATAGCAGTTGTTGAAAAACAAAAAGTGAGTACTGACCAAAATACCAATTCCATTTCTTATAGTTTCACGATGCATTTTCAGTATGTTGTGATCCCACCTTCGCTTATGAATAGATTTGCTTCTTTTGGAACCCGGCAATCATTTAAGTCGCTTCAATTCTTAATTTACTTTTTAGATCATTTATCAACATCATCATCAATAACACATCATCTCATTAATTCTTCTATCCCAATTTTTTTAAAAAAACAAATCATTACTAGAATGAGGTTTTATTAGATTTTCATCTCTATTATGTTAAGTTCAATTCTGCACAATGTGCGATGATAGGAGATGTGATCTTTAAAAGACCATTTACATAAGGACACTATACTATAAAATTATATAGTATTAAAAATATCTTTGACAATATGAGTAGTTTATGACAGGATGTAATGGTCGTATATTTTGTAATCGTACCACAAGTTTGACTCGAACACACCGAACAAGTTTCCCCGACTGAAAATTAGTGCCCCAACCAAAACCGGTCACAATATGAAGTACTCTCTCTGTCCCGCCTTAAATTGCACACTTACTTTTTTGATAATATTTTCTATCAAAATTTGACTGCATATTTGAATAGATATATATATATATATGCAACAATTAGCAATTCCTTTTTTCTAAACTACGAGAGCAAGTGTATTAGATTAACAATCTGTGTAGCAACTGTATATAATCTGAAGTCGTGAGATGCTTGATAAACAATCTAAAGACACACTTAACCGAGTAATCGATCTCACAAGGATAAAACGTCCATATGATCCGAGATATACTAATCTAACTGAAATCTCAAACTAAAAACGTCGAAAATTATTCTACTATAAATATATTTATATATATTTTTATTAATGTCACATCAATCAATACACATAATTTCACTAAACTATTTCACTATTTTTATGATTAGGTGGGCGATATAACGTGCTTTTAAAGGCGAATATCATATATTCTACACATCCGATCAACAATACGTAACACATGAAGTGGATTAGTATAATAGAGTATGAAAGCATTTTTTCCCTCAAGGTAAAGAATTAAATTCTTGATGGCGAGACATACTGAGTGAAGGAACAAGCTTAAATCGTTGCGTGGATCTGGGGGCACCAAGAACACATGCAGGTACCGGTGAGTATTAACTCCTGACAGCTAGCTCACTGATTAATGATTCTTCATTCTTGAAGTTGTTTTCAACGGATTTCCCCATCTGGGCTCGCTCTGTTTTCTGGGTTTCTGCTAACATAGATATTCTTGAAGCTTGAGGAGGGAGAAGAAAAGGGCATTGATCAGAAGGGACAAAAAAGAACAGCTTTTAAATGTATGGGTGAAACAAAGATCTTCACTTTGGTTGGTTCTGCTTTGTTTTACATGAAGATCCACATTGCTCAGCTTGCTCCTTTACTTTATTCTATTCTTTTAATTTCTGAAAATGTCAAAAGATGAATTGTACTATTGTACTATGTAATTCTATATTGGTGGGTGAAATGGTCATCAAATTATGCCAATTTGTTCTGTAACTGTAGTTTTCTTCGAATCTGACTGCTTCTGTGGGA
>JAULKM010000001.1:8317177-8338026 GCA_032355605.1 Rubia tinctorum
CCCCCAAAGCAGAAGTTGGTCTCCCCATACTTTCAAAATAAACCAAATTTACTTATAAGTATAGATCTACCAAACAAAACCAAAGTCTAGCTATCTAGAGAAGTGGCAGATCCAGAACTAAAAATGAAAGGGTCATATATATATATATATATATATATATATATATATATATTGTCTCAAGTGGAAAAAAATATTATCCATTTGTTAGAAATATATTCATTTTTTTTGTATATACTACAATATTTTAATATTTTTAAAATATATGAAAAATATATTAATTAATGATAATGTATAAAATCTAATTATAAAATATAACATAAATTTTTATATATTATTAATCAAAATATTGAAGTAGTATGATGAAATTATATTAGTATTTATTATCACCTAAATAATTATTCGACAATTGTAGAATGAAAACAAAAAAATGTATATAATTTATTGGTATCTCAAATTACGAGACTGTAGACAAAATTGTCAAAACTGTTTTTGGAAGAAGTCGCGCGCTGGCCTAAAAAAGTCGAATCGTTCAATTATTTTGTTTTAAAAAAAGAGTTATAATGGATGTTTCATCCCTCTTCATCAATGGATAATGTCAGCAACTGCAATTTCATGCAAAACCAAAATTTATAAACACCCAAAATTTGAATCAAAATTTAAAGAAATTCACATCATTTCTCGTTCTTATTAATCGCATTATTAATTTCTTTAGGTGTGAAAATTAGGTGTTCGAACGAAACCCCAACTGGTGCTTGAAGGTGAAAAATATTACTTCTACCACTGATCAACAGATCTTAACTGGGGCTCCAACACCATCCCGCCCCACCCTGGATCCACCTATGGTCTAGGGTTTCTTTATTTCCTTCCTTCCTATTTTTTTTCTAAGTAAAAGGGCGACTAGAATTTCTTCCCCAGTATTTCTCTTCTTCTCTCTTCGCCACCAGATCTGTCGCCCCTCTTCACCACCACTCGTGCGACGCTCCCTCTTCACAACCACTCGAGCGCGCTCTCTCTTCTCCACCAGCTGCTACTCTCTCTTCACCATCATTTGTTGCTCCCTCAATTTCATCAACATCATGAAGCTCCATCGATGTCGTCCGCTATCTGAGAAATCCCTGGTGTCCGATTTTTTTTGAATGGTTGCTCGCGACCTAAGAAAGATTCAACGTTCAAACGGTCCGAACTGTCGATGCCGTCAAAAGTGTTGAAAATCATTGTATGTTAGAAGTTCTTTAGTATTTTAGTAGGGATAGTTAGAAAGTTAATGTTGAAAATTTTCTGTATTGGTTGTGCTTCACTCTATTTCCTACGCTTCACTTGAAGGCTGCCGCAAACCGATATTGGTTTCCGCCAGTTTTTTCTTAAGAACTTCTTATACAAGTTTTGAATTCAAAACCTAATTCGGGTCTAATTAAAGACGTGGCAGAGAAGACACTTGAAATCTGTCTTTTTTAATACGATAAAACCGCCTGTAATGATCCATTTCAAAACTAGTGTTTGTAGAAATGAAGAGATGTAACATCAGAGAAAGTAATAAACTAAATAAAAAACAACACAAAAAAAGAAATTAATTGTGAACATTTTCAGCCGGTCTCAAATCAATCAAACACCCAAAAAATGTTCAAAAAATAAATCAGATGTTATGAATAATGAAATACTCATTAGCAATAAGCTAGATTTGTGATAATTAATTACTTCACTATTCATTTACCCTAGGGGAACACTATGTAATCACCCCCTAAATTCTTCTATAAATACCCCCTAAGAGGATGAAGAAACATACTTCTCATTCTCACTTTCTCACTTTATCTCATTCTTATCTTCTTATCCATTCTCTTCATCTTATTTTCTATATCAAGTTCCTAACCACTTTCTTAATTGGTGCAAAGTTAGTGATTTTCACAACACTTTATCAGCACGATCACTCTCCGCCTTCATCAATTATCATCATGTCAAACTTTGTAAAGCTTGAATTCAATCCACTTGAGATCAGTGGAAACAATTATATGCCTTGGACTCTAGACATTGAGATGGACTTGGAGTCAATGGACCTCCTTGAAACAATTCAAGAAGAGAATAATTCATCAAGGACAGACAAGGCAAGATCTTTAATCTTCCTTCTCCAACACCTTGATGGAAGCCTAACCAATTGAGTTGTGGAGAAATCAGAAAGAAAGATTCGGTCACCAAAAGGATGTAATGCTCCCCATTTACCGCGATAACTGGAACAATCTACGGTTCCAAGACTATAATAAAGTCAGTGACTATAATTCTGCAATGTTCGGAATAGTAACCCGCATGAATTTTGTGGGGTTACAGTAACTGATAATGAAATGCTAGAAAAGACACTTTTTACTTTCCACACATCAAATGTGACCTTGCAATAACAATATCGTGTGCGGGGTTTTGAAATATATTCTGAACTAATTGCTTGTCTCCTCATTGTGGAGAAGAATAATGAGTTGCTAATGAATAATCATCATTCTCACCGACAGGCTCAAGAGCGTTTCTTGAAGCAAACACTATTAACTCTGATGAACCTGAAAGCAAGAATTATTTTCAGGGTCGAGAGAGATGTCGAGGTCGTGGACGAGATCGAGGTCATGGTCATAGTTACGGACACGGTCGAGGTGGTTACAACTTGTCCTATAAGTCTGGTAACTATCATCACAAGAAGCAATAATACGACATGAACCATGAAAGTACCCATAAAATGGGAAAAGATGCCAGTTTATCAAAGGGCTCTGGAATCTCTTGTTACAGATGTGGAGGTAAAGGGCATTGGTCAAGAGTCTGCAGAGTCCTGAAGCACTTATGCGACTCTTGACCATTGAAGTTGACCTCCTTCCCTTTTATCTCTTATATATAGCAATGAATGGTTTTTATTTAAAGGTCTGCTACTATCTAAATAATTATCTTTCTTATGAAAATTTGTTTTACTTTTAGTTAAAGTGGTGAAATGGACAAAGCTAATCGTGAAGCCAATCAAAAGATTAAAAGTGAATAAATTTACATACTCAATTGTGGAACAACGCACACTATATTAAAGGATAAAATATTTTTCTCAAAGATAAAACCAACACAAACCATTGTGAATACAATATCATGTCATGTAGATCTGATTGAAGGAGTTGGTGAGGCAAACTTTATGTTGCCAAATGGCACAATATTTACAATAAATAATGCCTTATTTTTACCCAGGTCCAAAAGAAACTTGTTGAGTTTCAGTGATATATATATTCTCATGGATTTGATACTCAGTCTGTAACTGAGGGTACCATGAAATATATGTTTCTCACAATGTATAAATCTGGAATGAAATACATACTTGAAAAACAACAAATGCTCCATACTGGATTGCATTACATGCATATAAATGCAATTGAATCAATACGACAGTTATCAAACCTTCAATATTTACCATATGACATGATCGGCTGGGTCATCCTGGTTCAACTATGATACGGAGAATTATTGAAAATATACATGGGCATCCATTGAAGGACCAGAAGATCCCTCAAGGAAACAAATTCCAATGTAAAACTTTTTCCCTTTGAAAGCTAATAATAAGGCCCTCACCAGGAAAGATTGAAACAGAAACATCTGTGTTTCTTGAACGTATTCAAGGTGATATATGTGGACCTATCCATCCACCATGTTGACCATTTCAATACTTCATGGTATTGATAGATGCCTCAAGCAAATGGGCACAAGTATACCTGTTATCAACTTGAAATATGACATTTGCTAAATTACTCGCTGAAATGATCAAATTGCGAGCTCAATTTCCTAATCACGTGGTCAAGAAAATCAGACTTGATAATGTCGGTAAATTCACATCCAAAACATTCGATGATTATTGTATGTCAGTTGGGATTGTTGTTGAGCACCCTGTTGCTTATGTACACACACAAAATGGTTTGGCCGAATCACTGATCAAACGTCTCATACTCATTGCTAGACCATTGACAATGCAAATAATACTCCCTACTTCAGTATGGGCTATGCAATATTACATGCCGCAACATTGATTTCCATCAGGCCAAGTGCATACCATAAATACTCCCCACTACAACTTGTGTCAGGTCAAGAACGAAATATATCTCATCTAAGGATTTTTGGTTGTGATGTTTATATGCCTATTGCACTACCTCAAAGAACAGAGATGAGGCCACGGAGAAGTCTTGGCATTTATGTAGGCTTTGAAAGCTCATATATTGTAAGATACCTTGAAAGATTTGCACATCTCGCTTTGCTGATTGCCATTTTGATGAAGAAAATGTTCTAGCATTAGGGGGAGAAAGAAAACAGCCAGAAAGGGAAATTACCTGGTATGTTTCAATTTTATTACATCTTTATCCTTATACTATGGGAAAATCCAAAGATTTTGCATTTGCAAGATATAGGAAATCAACTTCCGGATGCATTTACAGACACAAAGAGAGTGACTAAATCTCAGAAAATTGAAAACAAAGTCACTCATGAAATCACAACACTCCTGAAGCGTGGATGACCACTCGGTTCCAAAGATAAAAATCCTCGAAAAAGAAAAGGAATAAGAAAATAAGATGTCCTTAAAATAGAGGAACGTATTCCTGTAGAAATACAAAACGAGGAAAATTGAGAAATTTCAATTAATTATGCCAATATAGGTATAAGGTGGAATCGAAATGAGAAAATTGATGATGCATTCTCTTAAATTTTGGCATGCGATGTTATGGATGAAAATAATGGAGATCCCGAACCACAGTCTGTTACCGAGTGTAAAAATAGACACGATTAGACTGAATGGAAAAATGCTATTGAAGCAAAATTAGACTCGCTTAACAAGCGCAAAGTTTTTGGGCCTAGAGTACTCACGCTTAAATATGTGAGACCCGTTGGATACAAATGGGTATTTGTGCGAAAAAGAAATGAAAAGAACGAAATTGTGAGATACAAGGCACGACTTGTTGCACAAGGTTTTTCTCAAAGGTTTAGAATTGATTTTGAGGGAACATATTCCCTTGTCACGGGTGGAATTACATTCAGATTCCTTATCATTCTAGTAGTTCATGAGAAACTTAATATGCACCTCATGGATGTTATTACCGCGTACATATACGGATCGCTTGATACTGAAATTTACATGAGGATCCCTGAAAGATTCAAAATGCATGAAGCATTAAGTTCAAAACCTAGAGAAAGATATTCAATCAAATTACAAAGATAATTATAGGGGTTAAAGCAATTCGGACGCATGTGGTACAACCGACTACGCGAATATTTGTTATAAAAGGGGTATGTAAATGATCCTCTTTGCCCTTGCGTTTTCATCAAGAAAAAAATATCAGGATGTGTGATTATTGCTGTCTATGTTGATGATTTGAATATCATTTGGGGAAAATGAGGAGATTTCGGAAGCAATCTCTTACTTAAAGAAAGAGTTCGAGATGAAAGAACTTGAGAAAACAAAATATTATCTCGGTTTGCAGATTGAGCACTTGCAAAGTGGGATACTTGTGCATCAATCAAATTAGACGAAAAATATATTAAAGAGATTCAATATGGATAAATCAAATCCATTGAGTATCTCAATGATCGTCAGATCCCTTAATTTGGAAAAGGATCCATTTCGTCCATGTGAGAAATCTGAACATATTCTTGGTATGGAAGCACCATATTTCAGTGCAATTGGAGCTCTGGTGTATCTCGCTAATTGTACTTGACCTGATATAGCTTTTGCTGTTAATTTATTAGAGAGATTCAGTTTATCTCCTGCTAAAAGACACTGGAATGGAATCAAGCCTGTATTTCGTGACCTTCAAGGAACAATTGATCTGGGATTATTTTATCCCAACAATACGAAATCGGATTTGATTGTCATATCCACACAAAGGGAGATCTCAAACTGGGTATGTGTTCACCTGCGGAGGGACTGCAATTTCTTGGCGTTCCCAGAAGCAAACACTCATCGCCGCATCATCAAACCATGCCGAGGTTATCGCATTGCATGAAGCAAGCCGAGAGTGTGTGTGGTTAAGATCCATGACTTGACATATCAGAACAACAAGTGGTCTCCTATCAAATGATAATCTCATAACACTTTGTGAAGATAATGTTGCATGTGTTAATCAAATGAAAGAAAGATATATCAAAAGCGACAGAACTAAGCATATCCCTCTGAAGTTCTTTTCATTTACTCAAGAGTTGGAAGAGAGTAATATTATTAAAATTCAATATGTTCGTTCCTGTGAGAACTCGGCAGATCTCCTCACAAATGCTCTTCCCACTTCAGTATTCAGGAAACATGATCATGACAATGGGATACGAAAACTACGAAATTAATGAAGAAATCGCCAATGTCAACATGGGGAGCTATACGTGGCTATACTGTTTTTTCCTTACTGTGGTTTTTATCCCACTGAGTTTTTTCAAGTAAGGTTTTTAATGAGGCAACATGAACAAGTAATTATTGTAATGAGTGAATAATGAAATTCTCATTAGCAATAAGCTAAATTTCTGATAATTAATTATTTTTACTATTCATTTACCCTAGGAGAACACTATATAATTACCCCCTAAATTCTTCTATAAATACCCCCCTAAGAGGATGAAGAAAATACACCTCTCATTCTCACATTCTAACTTTATCTCATTCTTATCTTCTTCTCCATTCTTTTCATCTTATTTTCTATATCAAGTTTCTTGCAAAATTTTTAAATAGTGCAAAGTTAGTGATTTTCACATGTAGTTGTATATACTAATGGGTATTGAATTTACGTAATTTTAAAGTAAGGTACTCTCTCTATTGTATTTCAATTTGCACATTTTAACATTTATAAGCAGACTTGAAAAATGTTTGATGTTTAATATATTTCATTAAGAATAACTAAAACGTGTAAAATTTTGATATTTTAAAAATATATGATATGACGAATCTAACAAGGTGTTACACAATAGTATTTATACTTATATACCAATTTAATTTTATGGTCAAATTAATTTTTCAACTAAATGAATAATTAAATTACATTTTGAAATTGGACAGAAAACTTGTTTAGAACACATAAACTCCAGAAGAAAATTTTTACGCATTAACTGTTTAAAACTAAAGCTAAATTTTTAACTAATCTGGCATAATATTTTATTGAAACATTATAGAATCCGTATGTTGTCTTTTCACAAATTATGAAATGACCAAAGTTTAAAATGTAAATTAGAAAAAATCAAGATAAAATTTACGAGTTGCATCAATTGAATCATAAACTCATAACTACAACACGTTGTATAACAAAGTTTTAATATTATAAGTAAAATATTTTATCTTTTAATATTCAAATTCAATCTCCTCTTTCTATAACCATATGAAAAGACGGTATTTTATTTGTTAACACTATCTGCTCCGTGCATTACTTTCATAATTTGTTTAGATTAACACATCCACAAGCGCTAAGTCAAGCAAGGTAATAAATTATTGAGCAATAATTGGAAAATGACACGGCCTTAAAGAAAAGCTAAAAGCCGCAACTGAGAATTGACTTTGACTGCAATCGACTGTTGTTAGTTGACTTGGAAGTTTCAGTAGGACCGCGACTGTTGACTGTCTTACCACGCTGGGATTCAATAATATTCACCGTTCATCATGAACCTGCATCAACTTGCGTTGCCTACTTGCCTTGGCGGGAAATAAATTGGGGCCCCTTTTTATTTTATTATGTAAATTTTCATTTTGAATTAATTTTATATTTTAAATTACTCCAAAAAATTAATATATAAACTTCTTTCATCTCAAGCCTCAACATTGAAACTTATACCGGAATGGAGGGGCGGTAAATGCTAGAATGAGAGCATATACAAAAGTTTTCAAACAAATTCGGAATAGCGTTAAAAATTTGTAACAAATCATTTGCTTATTAGTAAATAAATTGGAATTAATAAAATAATATAGGAACGTAATATATAGGAATTTTTTTGTGAATTTTTTTGTCACTAACATAATAATTTATTTAGATATTTAAAAAATTAAAAATATAAGTGTAGGTACATGAAAATGAAATTTTTATAAACTAACACTTGAAAGGATGAAAGAAATTAAAATGTGCTTATCAAATTAAGGGAGAAGAAGGAAATTTGGCTAATAATTCCGTATAGTATTAGACTAACTTTTCAAAAAAATTGGTCCTCCTAGCCTTGTTCTCAGTGCGGTCGCACAGTCCGCACTATACTCAGGTCAGCCCTGGCCTTGCCTCGCCTCGCCTCGCCTCGGGGTGCACTTTGGCACTGCTATTTTCATCTTTATCGGCAGTTAAATTGAGTTCAAATCTATTCAATTCTTTATGGCAGTTGTTGGTTTCAGGGGGAGCAGATTTTGTTAAATTGATTTCAATTCTATTTAGATACCCGAATTTCCTTAGGTAAACCTGCAAAAACATAAGCTAAATTTACATGTTTCAAGCTAGCAATCTTCGCTAAGTGAAATTTGGTTTTAACTAATTAATTCAATAATTACTACCATGTTCCAACATAAACTATCTAACCAAGTATGCAATAAAGTAAAGCATAAACACACGAGATTTGGTTACGCAATTCAGTGAAAATCACCTACATCTGCGGGGTCTGGCCTAATTCAGAATGAATCTACTAATCAAAAAGTTATAGTACTAAGTACACCATACAATTATACATATCTTATCTAATTATAACATCTAAATTTTGCAAGCTCCCCTTACTATCGATCCTCCTTGATAAGACTCCCTCTGACCTTGAAAATCGTCAACGTTGGATCTCATCCTTCCAAGGAATTAAGGCATATGATTCTGAACTTGATCAATATGTTAAGGTATGTTGGAACATATGTATTCTGGCTCTCGTAGAACTCTCGGGAAGATAGAAAATGTGGGTACATATTTTTGCTATTAAATTCATGAGTAACATAGCCGTGATGTCCTCTATTTATAGTCCATGAGCATATCGGAAATCTCAATATTTTATCTCCACAATATTCTGATACCATATCTGCTTCCAACACATATTTCAATCCCTTGAATATATTTTTTAAATATCTCAACATATCTTATAATATTCCATAAATCAAATTCCTTAAGAAATAGTATTTTCCATAAATCCAATATGCTTTAGTTATACTGCTAAAATAATATATTGCAGAATCTCCAATCTTCCATAAATCAACATGCACACAATATCTTCAAACGATTAAACACTTTTAGATTTCAAATTTTCGTATGTTCCAACATGAAAAAATTGTCCTTTCCAAAATATTTCGGAAATGCCAATTTATATATACACGTAATTCACGTGACTTTACAATATCCTCCTTTGCTATTTTGTGGATCAAACCATTTTGGAATTAAGAGCATAAAGAAAAACTTCCAACTTCACAACATAAGACTTCCAGAATTCTCATTATGTTGGAACATATATTTTTTTGATGAATTTGCATTAATAAGAATACCACAAAATAATATCCAAAATTATCCAAAATAATTCTCCCCATGTGGCTATGAATATGCCAAAGGCAAAAGAAGAAGAAAGAAAAAGAAAACACAGAGAACAAAAACAAAATAGCAATAAAATATGCTCCCCCCGAAACCAACAACTGAACTATGTTGCAACATAGCCAGTGTAGAAACTTCAATCTTGTTCATAAATAGCAATATGTGCTTCCAACTGAGCCTTCTACCATTCAATTCTAGCTTTCTCAACTTCCAAGATAGCAATCTGTATAGCCAGGGCTCCCAACTTTGCATTCATGGACACAAGCTTGGCCTTCTTCTCATCACAACCAAAAGTAGAAACCTTCACTTGTCTCATGTACTTGTCTCATACCAAAGGTCTTCTTTTTTGTCCGTAGAGGCTCAGTTTCCACAATATGATCTTTAGGATTTTCCTTCACTCTTTCACCCCTCACTAAGGTAGAGATGATACATGGATAAACCAAAGTATGTTTGGCCTTTGGAGAGATAGCTTGTCTCTCAATACTTTGTTGGATGAACAATCCCAAGTTGACAGGTTTCGGAGTTCCAACATAGTATGACAGTTTCGGCATTTCTCATGTAAGGGAAGTAGTGTTGGTTGATGGCATCAAGCAGTTGACTGCAACCTAGTAGAGGCCAAAAAATCTAGATGACAAGCAGGAGACTTGGGAGTATCCAGTAGCTGGCACCCAGTCTTGTATCCACTAGAAACAACCTCCAGAATTTTGTCATCTGTGATATCCATAGGGAACACTCCTTGGAAATCTAGAGTTTTCAGCCCCAATAACCTGTTAATCTTAGCAACCGAGAAATTAATTATTTTCTCCTCACAAACACCCTATCACATTATGGGGAGTCCTCCTCAAGATTTCCAGCCAGCAGGTTCGAATAAACCTCATAAACCAACCGCTTGTTGTAATCCAGGTACAAGGTGGCTTCTTTTTTATCCCAATCAATTCCAAAAATTCATAAAAACCACTCTCTCAGTATGCAACTAAGTCCACTGTTCTTTAAGAAATAATCTTCCTCTAAGAGAACACTTTTCCCATCTCCTCACAGTCATCATCATAATAAATATCTGAAAGAACATCACTTACTGGAGGTGGAGGCAATGTGGGTTTCATCTTTAGTGCTGGAGAAGGAGCTTCCTTCTTGCTCTTCTTAGCAGGCTGTGATTACTCAGGTGTAGCTTGCTTCCTCTTGGCCTTTTTCACCCTAGTCTGAGTAAATTCATCTAAGACTTCGTCCCTCGAGTAGGCCAGATCAAGTATACATGTGTTAGAACATCCTCTGTTTGTTAAGTCTCAACTGCTACCTCCTGTGTTCAGACATGCTAAGACTGCTCAACCATAAGTTCATCTCCCCCTATTTCTCCTATCTTTGTATCCTCCACATCAGCATGGCCATAACCTCCATAATCATTAACAAACTCATCATCTTGACCACCCATATCTGTATCTATCAGCTTTAGTTCAGGTTCAACAACATCCATTACCTCAGCAATTTCTCATTCTGTTTCATATGTTGGAACATACCCAACATCTTCATCTTCCTCACTGTCTGACAGGAAAATTACAAGAGGTCTCAATGCCCTAAGATGCTCATTCCTCTTAGTTTAAATAAAATCATGGGGGACTAATTGCATTTTGTCTGTGGATTTGACCACATTCTGTCCCTCAGCATCAGAGCACTCTACTCCTCAATACTGACTATGCTAGGACCAGGTGCATAGGAATAAACACTGAACATATCCTTACCATTATGCATGACATACGCCCTTCTCAATAACCTAGGATTATACTCTTTTGTTTCATCAATGTGACGCAGTCAGAATCATCCGGCCTTGCCTGATTCTGACTCCGAACGCAAAAGTTACGCTGAAAACCGTACCGAACATTTACGGCGATCCATCGCTTCTTCAATTTTCGTCGTCATTCGCCCTGCATCACAATGTCTCATATGTCTCTGATCTTTAGCTCCTGAATATCCACATCCAAAACCGTCCCTTTCAAGCCTCTCAACCGAGATAAATCTATGATTATCCTATTAGCTTTCACCCACTCAAAGTATTCATCCAAGCAATCAAACTTCATACCACGTATACAAATGAGAGGAGCATCGGGACCGGTTACCTTTTGGTGAGAAGACACGGTCTTGATTGGAGAGTGAGGCTTCTTTCCTTTGGCGATGAAAATGACCATTGCACTATCAGAGCTCTTGACTTCTTCTTTTAGTCATTGTAGAATTTTTGAGCTTGAGAGAGTCCGACAAAAAAGACTTTTGATGGTGTAGAATTGAGTTTCAACACAACTCAAATTCTCAGTGAAGTAGTGAGCATGAAATCCCAAATTATTCGGCTATAATCTCCCCAAAATATCTTCCAAAATTAAAAAAATGGCAAGGTGCAACGAATATGGTAGCCGAAAATAGAGGGAAGGTGGAAAGATGGAAATTTTTTAAACATAAGAGCATGTGCAATAGAGGGCTCAATTCAGAATCTATTCAAAATTGAGACAAAAGTAATCCCAAAAATTTTCACAGTGGGGCTTATTTCGGGCTGCATTTAGCTGATGCCACTGCTCCGGCTGTTTAAATTGATCCGGTTCTGTCAGACAAATGCACTGGCACAACATTAATTGGCTCTGACGGGCATGACATTGTTGACCATCATCTTGCTTGCGTTTCTTTTAATTGCTCTGCGTGTTTCTTTTATTTTTATAGTATTAATACTTTAAGTAAATTTTTTCAAAAAAATAGTACTATAAGAAGATTAAAACATAAACATATAAAGGTCATACAAAATACAAAATTTAAAGGTTATGATGAAAATATATTAAACGAGATTAAAATCCAATTCAAAAATTTGAAATGAAAAATTTTGATTAAAAAATTATAGGTGTATTATTAAATTTAACGTTTCAATTTATTTCATTTGGTAAATTCATATGAATTAAATATGAAAGGTAGAAATAATAAGTAAGATAGAGAGAATCAAGTGAGGTCCATGGAGTGGGCTCAAAGTAAGCTTAACCATTGTGAGAAAAAAATGGGGTGATTTAGTAGTGGGCTCAAATGCTGATGTGGAAGAGAGAGAGTGATTATTTAATGAATTGAAACCGCAAAAACCGGCTTAGAATTGTCTCACCACTGCACATGGTCTTAGGGGGTTATTGGAGGAAAATTCAGATTCTCAAAAATAGTGCAAAAGTCACTATTCATTGACTGAAAGCTGCACAAGTACAACAATGATAACAAATCAAAATATGTGTGCACTCTTGTTTGGTGCCAAGCGACCAGAGGGAGTAGTTCATTTTAGTATCACCTCGGCTCCCTTTAGTTGTGCTACATCAGCATGCAAAGCTATGGAGGCGACGTTTGGTTTGCTCCGCATTTTCAAAATGTCTCTTCTCTGCATTGAATACTACTCCGCTTGTCAAAAAAAAAAACAAACATCAAAACCCAGGTCTACTACTGCAGCATCTCCCTCAAATCCAACTTACTATATTAATCATTAGCTCTATTACTTAAGCATGGACAACCAAAAGCTCCCCACTTTCCTTTCCTTTTATAGCATTACATCGGATTTGCAAATCTCTGCATTAAACATGATGCGAGCGCCATCTTCTTCTTCTTTTAAATCCATCTCACTTTTTTCTGCCTCATTTCAGGTTCAAGTTTCTTCCTTTGCTCGTTCTGCAATGCGCGTTTGTGTTTTTCTCTTTTATCTGTACATTCTACATGGCTGTCTTGAGTTATTGCCCCTTTTATGCTAATTAATCAGAGTTTTTTTGGTATCAAGACTTCTCCGTACAATTCCTTGGATAGTATGCAATGGTAAATGGCCGATGCCAAAATGTAAGAGAAAACAATTTAGGTGATTATCACATGACCCTGAATTCCTGCTATTAGTGTTATTTATCTTTAATACTTTCAATAGTATTCAGAGTTTTTCTTTCCATATGCAAGTGTCCAGAGGCATTAGATTCGTGGTAAAAGTAGTTGCAG
Source organism: Rubia tinctorum (assembly GCA_032355605.1). Lineage (NCBI taxonomy): Eukaryota > Viridiplantae > Streptophyta > Magnoliopsida > Gentianales > Rubiaceae > Rubia > Rubia tinctorum. Next base: position 8,330,659 of record JAULKM010000001.1, read on the forward strand.
TACCAATTTGTCGGTATCTGATAGCCGCATTTGCACTGCAGATAAGGTTGAGTTGTCCAGGTTTGTTTGATTTGTGAGCACTTGTCCATAATGTCTGATCCTACATCAAATCCCCTCGATGAGGAACTTAATCTTGATGATGAGTGTCAAGTAGCTTCTGATTATGTGCATGCCTTGTCTGATGCGTCGGATGATGATGAGGTGAAGATCGTTGAGGAGGATTTTCATCCCGTGGTTGAAGAGGGTTGTCAAGTCAAGGAGGTATATATGTAACCAATCTTACAAATTGGAGTTTTCCTTCTTATTGTATATGATTTGGTTTCAGCACTTTCAGCTGACAGAAACATATTGATAGCATGATCAGATAAGAAATGTTATTAATTTGTAAAAGAAAAGTAAATGATTGTTCACTCTCTGAGCCATTTGAGATTAAGAAAAAGGTGCACTTTTGATTTTATATAACCATTTTTCATGTTAATGAACATATCTCTCTGGTTATCTGTTTGTCTAGTGTGGACTAGACTTTAATGTTGTCTGGTTTTAGGCTGTTGCTTTGATGTTTAGATAATGATGCCCTGATACTCGACTGTGGGAGAATCACACTCCCTGTGTGCAAAGAATATGATTCCTTTCGTGATTTCTAATGTTTGAAAAAGCTTTCCTTGTTCATTTTCAGATCAGATGAATAAGTTTTGTTGTATGTTGTGTACAAGGTAGCATCAATAGCTTGTTGCAGGTTGTTTCAAGGGCATAAATATATCTACATGTGTCGAACATATGTATCATTTAAATTGATTATGTTGACTATGTATGAATGGATCAAGTTGTTCATATGCAAAGGTGCAGGAAGAAGCAAAGCAGAACATTACTAGTGATTCATCTGGACGGGTGGTGCTCCGAGATATGGAATATGACGATCTTAAATTGATAAAGAAGGAAAAGGCAAGTAATTCGAAGAATTATGAAGTTCACATACATTTTGTATGGCTCTGCATATTAGAAGTTCTCTTCCATTGTCCTTTTCCAGGAGAAGCTTGTGCTACATTTGGATGACAACATCAAACACGGCATGTCTGACCCGTCTGATCCTCCACCGAAGGTACTTGAAGTGAGAGGAACTAAAACTGGCTGATGAAAAGTGTAAAACGGTTATTGATCAGCCACGCGTCTTGTCTGAACCGTCTGAATCCTCACTTCTGCCAGTTGAGGAGCTAATGTGACTCGATGGGGAGGTGAAGGATTTTCAGCCAGGGGTTGAGGAGGCATGTATGCAACCACAATCTTACAAATTCGAGTTCGGCTTATCTTTTTTATTGCTTGAAAAATTTTAACTGATAGAAACATTCAGATAAGCAATGGTACTAATTTGCATACAAAAAGAAAGTGATTGTTTTACTTTCTGATCTGTTTGCTAGTGGTGCCCTGCCACTTGACTGCAAATGAATCACACTCCCTGCGTGCAATATTAAAAATGTCGCCTTTAGTGATTTCTGATATTTGAAAGTAGCAATTATATTAAACTTTGCGAAAATTGTTTCATTCGTGAGATCAATAGGTTTTGATTCTTCTTGGTGTGGCCTATTTCAGGGGTACATATATCTGCATCTATTCATCTAACGTATGTACTGCTTAAACCAGGTCCAAAATGTTGTGAAACCTTTAGCCACTTTGGAACCAGATGAAGTAGAGCTTGCACCTAAATCAATCCCCGGGGCAGCAGAAGCGGCCAATCTTGAATACTATACATTCTCTCTAACAACCCCTCGTTTCAGCGTGATTCTTGCAAACTCACATTTACAAAAATATTACCTGGTAATTTCTTTTCTCTAATTCCACCCCTTTACACATTAAGGAAGCATTTGTGACATGCTAATTAAATCACAAGCTAAGTAATAAGGTTTCGTTCCTGCTGCTGATGGTGACAGAGATGTAATAGTGCATCTGGGAGGCCATTCATGTATTATGTGGTTTTGATAATAGGAATCATCCACATTGTTAGAAAGTGGAGAATATAACTAAGAATCTCTTATTTGTTTCTTGTAGATCATTCCACCGAAAATTGTCGGAGAACTACATCAAGATAAGGTTCCTGTTGTCCTTAATTCTTACGGCAGGATCTGGACCATGTTCTACAATGGTCACCTTAAAACCAAATCATTTGAAACCAGTGGCTGGAGACAATTTGTAGCTGACAATAAGCTGAAGGTCGGCGATGGCTGTTTCTTTGAGCTGGTAGAGAACAGCCCGAAGAGGATTGTGTTCAAGGTCGTTATTGTGAGGACTGATTCATCTCCTTCACGTGTTGAAGCAGTAGATGATGGTACATCTTCTGAGAAGCCAATTCTCTTCGATTAGCATGGATCATTTACGCGATCTGGTCTGTGATTTCCCTACTTTAGCTACTAGGTGTGATTATTTCAGGTTTCAATCTTCTCAGACAAACATTCTACGTAGTTCATTATGGAGTTGTTTCTTGAAAGGGTTCAATATGCACCAATTTGGACGTTGCATGGTGCAACCGCTGTGGTTGGACGTTTTGGGGTGAGGACGCATTACGGAAATGCGTCCGCGTTGCAATTGGTTTTTTTTATTTACGGTCAGAGAGGACGCATTATGATAATGCGTCCTCGGATGTGATTAAAATTTTGACTTTCCGGACGAAGAGGACGGCATATGGTATAGCGTCTTCAACAATTTTAATCCATTGAAGAAGAGGATGGCATTTGGTATAGCGTCCTAAACTTTAACCATTATTCCACCTTCACTGTTTATATATCCACCTTCACTGTTTATATATTTTATGAAAGGATTTTTCATACCGTCAAAAATATTAGCGTCATTCGTTGTGTCATGAAAAACATGATGGAAACTAATAGAGTTACGTATTTATAGTTATTGTGTCACCGAGAACAAAATAAATTTTATCGACTTCGAATTGAAATGTCGTGGAACTTTGATATTTGGTAGGCTTGGGAATAGTTATTTTTTATTCTTGTGGAAGGAGAATTTTTGGGAATCATATTGATCGGTGAGGAAGGAATTTTATTCTAACCGTAAGTAGTAGGTTTGGAAAATGGAATAGATGTTGTGGCCTTATTTTATTCTATTATGGAGTATTATATAAATTTCCCATTTCCCGCACTAATTAATTGAGGAAACTGACATAGAGAATGCGAAGTATTTTAGTTTATTCTAAGGGTATTTTTACCTAGGGTTTTCGGATGTTGAACGAAGTGCAGATCATGTGGGTGGAATGTATTTGTAAGTTGTGGACGGTTCGAGGAAGCGGAAGTTGAAAAAATTATAGTTAGTCTGAACGGAATGTAAGTGAAAGGAATACAATATTTGTTAAACATGTTCTAATGACCCCCTCGGCAAAGTTTTCCACCAGTTCCACATGGAGGTGGTCGTATTGTTCTTGTTGGCCGCCTTCTTAGAGGCACATTAGGGGAGGCTCCTATTTCCTCATCTGGAATTCCCTCCGGTGGATCCTCATCCATGGGGCCCACGTCATCGTCATTGAATTGATCTTCAAGGTGCGGGTCACCAGCAATATGCATCGGAGAAGTGAGAAATGAATGTGCACGAATGTCAGGTGGAGTGAGGTATGCACTAGAATGAATCGGTGTAGTTGTGAACCGTGATGGACCAGCATCCGATGTTCCTTCGTAGGCATTTGAAGGTCCGGCCTGAGATGAACCTACGTCAGCAGTAGGTCCCGTAGGGCGCCGTCTTCGACCACCCTGTCTAGTTGGAGGAGCTGAACGGTGGGTTCTGATGTCGTTGTACCTCGCATCCGGGGGAGGTTGGTCGGGTTGCTCCTGTTGGTGATAGTAACGGACCCTGGAGGGCTCTCGCGCACATTGTATGAGAAGTATGGCATCCTCATGTAATTTCCTGATAACCTCTGCATACGGTGGGGGACATGCTTCAAGATTAATCTCGGAGTTGCGACGCATCCTAGACATGACCTGCATCTGCATGAATGTGATGAACATGTTAGATAAATCCGGACGGAGGAATAACCAATATTAAATAAATGTCAGGGAAAAAAACTAATGAATACCATGTACTCCATAGTCGCTCCATCACCATGGAACCCTTCTGTAACCGCCTGGGGCCTGCCTGGACGTTCAATCATTGTAACCGTGCTACGTAGGTACCACTGCATGTATTCTGGATCTGGTGTGTGTGGATCAGCGACTCCCAGGATCGGGGCTACGAAGGCTGCCCGCTCCTCCCACGCTTGAACGTAAGGTCGCAGCTCAGTGGCCCAATCTACGTTCGACCTCCCCCGGCGGTCTCTCGAATGTAGGAGTTTATGTACCTCCTTCGGGACCAGTTGCAATGGTATACGCTGGATGAACCCGAACTGTCTGAGGACCCGATGAACATGATGACCCTCGACCATGTGCCAGCAGATGAGGTCGACCGTCAAAAGCCAGTTGTGTCTACCGGCGGTGCAATAGGGCGGCAGATGTTGTAGTATGTGTTCAGGGTATGGTTGCCAAATGAACTGAAAAAAGGGAACAGGTGTTACAGACAAAGGAAATCGGTATTGTATCCTTGAAGACAAAGTATAGTATACCTGGTTGTCGTTCAGGACCGTCAGCTGATCACGATACACTCTGAGGACGTGCATCGGAGATCGGGAACAGTCATATCGAGCTCTCCATCTGCACATGGAAGATTAAAGATCCCTCGAGGGTGTAATGTAAGCATAGACTGTGGGTTATTAGTTTATTAGTTAGGTAATACAAACCTGGACCCTATTGCAGTCAAGTTGTTGGTCAGTGGCAGTCTCCCAGCGGGACGAATGCTCGGTATTCTCTCCCACGCCCACAACTTGTAGGAAAAATGAATTTAATTACTGTGTCAGGCCCGAATACGAAAATGTTTAACATGAAGAAGGTGTTTTAGAAGCAAATGTTACCTGTAGGAGGTCGATCGGGCCGGATATTGATTTTGCCCAGGGAATGGCTGCGTCACATAAGCTTTTGTACAAGTGTGCCAGAATGGCACTGCCCCAACTGAACTGGTGAGCCGTTCCTAAGTCCATGATTATCGTCAAGTACACAAGGGGGATATGATAGCCCGACGTGTCAGACATAAGCATACCGCCAAGAAACAGAAGAATGAAAACCCTCGTCCGCTGCTGATAATCAACGTCCGTTGCAGGAATAGGAAGCGGACTACGCAGCACATCACCTAACCACGAAGCTCTCACACGCCCTCCCTTGATGGTATTATCGGGGGGTGTTGCCCCTAAGTAGTCGGCGCATAAGGTCTGCCACTGTACTGTTGTCCTCCTCCTATCGTGACCTATGACGGGGATCCCATCGATCGGTAAACCCCAAATCACACTCACATCCTGCAATGTCACTGTCGCCTCGCCTACAGGAAGATGGAAAGTGTGGGTCTCCGGTCTCCATCGGTCGACCAACGCGGTGATCTGCGAATGGTCAATCTGGATTGACGCTGAATCCAAGAGGCCCTGAAAGCCAACCGCACGAACATAATGCATGGAACCATCAGGGAGCTCAACTTCCCAACAGGCCCCGTCACAACGTCGAACCTGTAAGGCTGTATCATCCCAGTTCCCCTTGAATATCGCACGTGCACGATGCTGCTTGTGCAGAAAGAGCAATTCCTTGTCGATTGGCCCGAGATGATCTATGGCGTACCCCTACATACATTGTAAGACATGTCATCAGTAGGTGAAACACATAGTAACTGTGTTGAATAACTACAAAATTGAAAAAAAAATCATAAATGGTCACAGTATAGTGAATGCAAGGTGAACATGGTATTACCATCTGCCCAATGGCCACATAATCGATGCAGTAATAGTTACAGTAACACATTGTCATAGAAATATAAGAAAACTTGAATACATAAATATCCTAACAGCCGTAGAAACTGAGAAAAGATAAAGACAGAGGTAAACAAACTCAAGCCTACAAAAAGTACGCTACGCAGGCCGCCGACCACGAACCCTTCCACGGACACCAGACAGTCTCTCGTTCATATGATTCCTTATTCTTATCTCCACAAATTGGCCGAGTCTCCTAGCGCAAAACTTCTCAATGTCAGGGACCAACCTCCAATGCGCGGGTTGCCACATTGTTGGGTCTCTCACATGCACGAAACTGCACTATATTGCGACACGAAGGTGGTCGTGTGATATGCCTTGTCGCAAAGGTTGATGAGATCATTACTCCTTCTCCATCAGACAGCCAAGGCGTGCGAACAAGGCAGCCTAAAATTTTTCCATTCACGACAGCTATATTGTTTCTTCGAATATTTCACAGTATAGTGGTGTGCCCCCACGCTGCCATCAAAGGACCTCGTATGAACTCTGTTGATCTGTAAGGTGTGATCATACACACTGACAACATGACCACAACCCCTGCTGTCATTCATCTGGAACTGTTTCCAGATGCTGCTGGGCAAAACAGAATTGCAATCACAGGTTGAATCGTTAACTTCTTGATCGAATGCATATGTACATAAACTTGAGTAACGTGCACGTACCTGATATCGAACGGAGCGAGCGATCATCATCGATGTGACATTTGTGTTACCATCCATTCGGCCAGCCCCAATACAGGAATGACTGCTTGTCCATTTCGTGATATCCCACATCCCATGTGAGGCCTTAATGCTGGATCTGACCACCCACAAACAATTGCTAGTTCCATCCACGGCTTCCCTGCATTTGGCTTACCATGTACGCGACTTGTTCTCAACAACACGGTGTTCCCTATTCATCATCGAACTCCACGTAGATATTTCCTGCACCAATTACGGCTTTGTATGGAATCTTATACCCAAATCAACTTCACCTGTAGTTTGAACATAGTTAGGAAGAATCCTGCCACAGTCAGTCGGGTCATAGCCATCTTTCTCAGGCCTAACATAATCCCTAAAGAATGCCCTCGTACTTGGATTCCACATTTGATGGAATACAGTGGGGACATTGGTCGTGCACATCAACGAACGATCATCATCCCTTGGATTCGAATCGGTGGATAAGGAACGATCATCATCGTCCTCTCCTTCAAATTCTCCACCCTCAACATCCTCTCCCTCCACATCAAACCTGCCTGTGACAAGGTCACCACCGACACCGCCGGAGTTAGAAAGGCCGATTTCCCCCGAGGCAGTCATCGTCGAAGACATTACGTTCATCATTACACCCACCATGTGGACCAGCACTCGTTGAGGGCTGACAGAAACCAAGATGGTCATACGCAGCAGGTTGACTAGCTTGACCGGCTTCTCCAAACCCTAGTGATGGAGATCAAGGGACGACTACCACCATAAATGAAGACATTCCACGTCTAGATCAAACATTCAAGGGTTATG
>JAULKM010000001.1:8369365-8381513 GCA_032355605.1 Rubia tinctorum
GCGATTACAACATATAATGTGGGATAATCCCATTACACTGAAGCGCTATATAATTTTACAATTCTAGTCTACACTCTCAGTGGCCGAAAGAGAAATTACACATAAGTCCTACTCAATATTACGATACTAAGAGAAAAGCTTATGTGGCAATGAGAAAGGCTTCAATAATAAGTGGTTAACACTGTGTTGTCATACTGTCGTCACAAAAAAATTGACCCGAGACCACCATCAGAATCAAAACAGTGAAGTATCAAATAATATGTACTCTAAGTGTTTTGTCCACACCTTTGATCAAACATCAAGGCAATCAGAGCGAAGTAATTAAAGCTCCCCAACTAATCATATGGTCCATCTCCATTTAACCCGTAAAACCATTTCCTAAACTAGGAAATTAAAACCAGTCGTTTGCATTGCCAAAAATATTTTCTGTCAGTGTATAAAAATCACTTATAATACATAGAAAACTCTCTAACTTGGCTCCAGAAGGATGTAAACACCAATTAAATTGACTAAACAAAGTAATTGATCTAAGCACCCTAATGGACCGAAGTCTATAAATCTGAGTTAAATCCTCCGAAAGACAGTGTCGCCAGAAATCTGTTGTTTAAACGACTCTGACTTAGATTTCTCCTTTTTGTCTCTTTGGATATCAGATCTGAAACCAATCAAATTCTACCGACTTAGGCTGTCGGCAAAAAAAGTATTGATAGAGAGAATTCTTATTTAATACCAAACAAAAAACCATATAATATCTGGCCCCTTTTTTGTAAAATAAAATGAAATACAGTAGAATGAAAATGACTGAAAACAAAATTAATTAAAAGCCTCCCACCTGAAAATAGAAAATGAAAAGTAGAAAAATAAAAAAAATGGAGAAGTACCCCTCATATCCTTCTATCTCCGGAAATATACTCGGCTCAATTATACCCGAGTTGAATCGTTTCGATGGAGTCGACCCGCTGTTGACTCATCACTGAGTTGAGTTGACTCGGTCCTGAGTCTAATATGAGTTGGCCAGAACTTTATCTGAGTTAGCCGGCTCAGATTCAAGTTGACTCAGAAACTTAACCGCAGTAGGTTGAGAGAACGACGGGGATATGTTAACTCAGGTCTAGAACGCCGGTGGACATGAGCATCGCCGGCTCCAGGAGCGCCGCTCGGAAAATTGGAAAACTGAGGCAGAGACCCGCTGGTAGTAGATCCACCATTGGAGCAGCCGGCGGAACAGAGTCGCCACGGGATCTATAGCATCGTCATTGGCTGGAACACCATAGCGCCGATGCCATGGAGCACCACCGTCGGGCAAGATCACCTTTGTTCTGGAGCAGAGCACCACCAAAGTAGCAGTGCCACCGCAATCGCATGAAGCACGACGTGTTGAGCACCTCCGAAGCAAACCTGGACCACCGGCGTAGCACCGCTTGAAGTGCTGCCGGAGCGAAACTGGAGCACAACCGCTACTCTTTCTTGACCATCGTTCCAAATCTGGAGCCGGGTCAAAACCGAAAAAGGTTAGGAAAAAAGGGTAGGGTTGTTGGGGTGGGATTGGGAGATGGGGAGCCACCGGAGGAGAGTTTCCGGCGACGGCGGCCCCCTCTCAGATCTAGGGTTTCGTTCTTTTTTTAGAGAGAAGGGAGATGGCAGCGTTTTTTAGAGAGAAGGGTCAAGGAAGTTATAAACACAGATTTGATATCACTAACTAGTGTCAACATGTATAAATTGTCAAAAAAATAACATACAAACATGAGATTTACAATAAAAGATTAAAGTTTAACTTTAAAACACATGATTTTATGAATCATCAAGTCTGATAGTAAAAATTCGTGCATTACGCGAAAATAAGGAAGAAAATAGACCTGCAAATTTCTCCTACCCGGATTCTTGACCCGTGAGATTCTTATGACCCATAATCATTAATTCTCCAATTATTTATGCCTAGCACCCCCCAAAAGTGGTATTTGCACCCAGATATCTCATTTCTTAAATTATATTTTGAACCCTATCTCTAATTAAACTTCATAATATAGCACACTAATCTCTGGTCTCGCTGTGAGACGGTCTCGCACAAGACTTTGTCCTAAAGTTGTGACATGAATTGATGTAATAATTCAGCTTAGTGATATGTGCACATGTCACAAAATATATAGTGACACCTGAAGGTGGAGAAAATATTATGACATATACTTACTTGTCACAAAATATGCATCACTACTGATTTTTTTTATAGTGACTGAACTAAAAGTAAAAAAAAATAATTACGATATGATAAAACTAAACTAAATTTCATTAAATCAAATTTCTATTGAGCTAATCTCATAATTCATTTTGATTATGTAAAACTCATAAAGAAAGAGAAGATGAATGTAAATCCATAGATCCGTTGGATAAATATCTGATATTATGAGATTTTACCTGGATTTTCAGTGAGGTTTGCTGAGAGAAATCGGCAACTGTTGTGGGATTTAACGAGATATTTTTTTTTAGAATTTTAGTTTAGGAATGAGTGTTGAAAGAAAAAAAAATGAATCGAATTGAACTAAATTAAGTTGCGAATGAATTCGGAAAAAAACATGGCTGCTAACGAAAATTGGTACGAAAGGAACCTAACAACCCAAATTAACACATATTCTAGAATTAGCACAAAAGGAAGCTAACAAAAATTTCCCTAGCAACATTTAAAGTTAGAAAAATACCTTTCCCCCCCATAGTTTATGCATGTCTAGAAAAATACTATTTTTTGCATAGTTCATGCATGATTAAACGCACAACTATTACTAATTGCTTAATTTGGAACACTAGGGGCTATAAAAAATCCATCCCTAGAATCAAATCTTTAATCATTAGGCATAAGTTATCCATGGTTTGCCTGCCGGAACCAATGCATAATAACGATGGCATTCTCATGCTTGCAAGAAAGTTAGGACTAAACAATCATTTTGCAGCGAACAACAAGAGAATTTGGTTAATGTGGAACAACTTTGTCAATATGACTTTTCCATGCTCAACTTACACAATGTTTAGCTATGAAGATCCAGGATAATAATGATCTTAACCCTTGGCTAACCATCTTTGTATATGCTAAAACAACTAGGGATCTTAGGAAAGACTCGTGGAATAATCTGATTGTTTTGCCTTGGTTACCTAAAATGATTATAGGGGATTTTAATGTAATCACCTCACAGTCAGAGTATAAAGGAAGCAACACACCTAATAGGGGCAATATAGAATACTTTAATGAGCTAATAGACACACTAAGGTTAATTCATATTAGCATTGTGGGCTCCTTTTTCACATGGACAAATAACAGAAACACTGGTAAAGTATACAAAATATTGGATAGGGGTCTCTGCTGCCTAAACTGAAGCCACATGTTTCCTAATTCTTCAATTCAGGTCCTAAATAGGGTCTTATCTGATCATGCCCCCCTAATGTTAAGCATTCAGTCCTCGAAAATCAAAACCCTTAAGTCATTTAGATTTCAGCTAATGTGGTTAAATAGAGAGATTGAAATCAGGGAACTGATACATCACAAATGGAACCATACATGCTCGCATAAATAAAGGAATGGAGATTTTCAGTTTTAAGCTTAGAAGATTAAAAAAAGGTTTTTATGATGTTTGAACAGAGAATCCTTCGGTGATATTCATGAGAATATTACCAAAGCTGAGGACAAGGTTGCTGAGGCTGAAACGCAGCTTCTACTAGACCACACAGACCAAAACATGATCAACCTTAACCTGCATAAGGCCACCTTACTTAGAACACTAAAAGAGGAATCAATTTATTGGCAACAAAAATCTAAGGTTAGATGGCTAAAACTGGGAGATTGTAATACAATTTTTTTCACATGGCTAATAAGGAGAGGAACTCTAAAACACTTATCATGAATATTAAAAAGAAAGATGGGTCTTGGGCCACTGAACAAACTGAAATTGCTGCAGAAGGTGTACGATTTTTAAAAACCCTTCTAACCCAAACCCCATAGGATCCATCAGGGAGCTTCTTAAATCCATTCTTGCAGGCCATTCCAAAGCTAGTAGACGAGGAAACTAACTCTAAGCTTCTCCAGCCCTCAAACCTGGAAGAACTTAAAAGAGTAGTGTTCGAACCTAATCAAGATTCTGCCTCTGCAAAATTCTATAGGTTTGCATGGGAATCCATTAAACATAACCTTTTGGCTGGTATTAATCAATTTATCAGGAATGAAAGTCCCTCAAGCCATAGTTGCAACATGGATAACCTTGATTCCAAAAAGCAATCCCCACAAAGCTTTGTAGATTATAGGCTATTAGTTTATCCAATTTTGTTAACAAGGTGTTCTCTAAATTATTACTGGATAGACTAAAACCTTCAATGAACTTAATAATTTCAAAGGAACAATATGCTTTCATTAAAAATAGGGACATCTCAAATAATATTATTCAAAAGCAACAATGTTTTAGAATTTTGAATAAAAAAGACAGTAATCATAATCTAATCTTTAAGTTAGACATGCACAAAACATTTGATATGGTTTCTTGGGGATTTTCAAATTCAGTTTTGCCGCATTTTGGTTTCTCTGGCTCATTTGTGAAGTTAATCTTGTCAAATATCAGTGATGCATCCTTTTCCGTTCTATTTAATGGCTCTCCTCAAAGCTTCTTTAAAGCCACAAGGGGAATTAAGTAGAAAGATCCACTATCTCCCTTTCTTTTATAATGTCATCACTGAATCCTTCTCTAGGTCACTCATTAGGTATTTTCAATCAGGCCAACTACAGTATTTCTTAGCGGCAAAGGATGTTGTACACATAACACATTTGATGTATGTCGATGATATGGAAATCTTCCTTAGGGGTGGGATTAGAAATCTGAGGTCTATTAGGAAGTTTTTAGATGCCTACCAATCAGTATCGGGGCAACTAATTAACGATCATAAAAGTGATTACCATTTACCTAATAGGGCTACAGTCAATCAACATAGACATGTTAGGTCCATCTTAGGAATGAAAAAAGGTAGTGAACCTTTTAAGTATTTAGGGGTTCCTATTTTTTCCTGGAAAAAACAAGGTTTCTCACTACAGGGAGCTTCTACAATCCATTGATAATAAACTAAAAAATGAAAAAACAAATGGTTAACACAAACTGGAAAATTGACTCTGATTAAATCATGCATCATGTCACTTCCTATTCATATTTTTCCACCATTAAACCACCTAAATCTGTAATTAAACAAATGAAGAGGAAATCATCCTCATTTTTATGGGGCAGTAATGATCAGGGAAACAAGAGGGCATGAAGATAATGGATTAAGCTATGTTTCCCTTTTGATGAGTATAATTTGGGAGTAGTATCTTTAGATCAGTTCGTAAATGTGTTTTCTTGCAAATTATGGTGGAAATGCAAGAAAACAATAGGATATGGACTAGATTTTTATGGTCCTTGCCCAGTTCAACTCAAAACTTCCCTTTATTGGAAAGAATTTGTGGAGTTACTGAATTTTGCAACTCAAACTCCCATATTATACCCGGAAAAGGTCTTTGTAGTTTTTGGAATGGAAATTGGATTGGCTTTGATGCTTTATATTATATTTGGCCAAATTTAATTGTTTTGTTCCCCTCTATTTCTCTGGCTGATTTCATAGCTAAAAAAAGACCAGCTAACACCCTCTTTGGAGCCATACATGGCTACCAGTATGCTCACATATTTGCAGGAAATCACACTTAACAATATACATGAGGACAAATTGGTATGGAAGGCCACAACAAAGGTAGAGTTCTCAGTCAAATCTACATACATGGAGCTTAGAGAAAAAAATCCAACAAAAAGATCCATCACTCAAATTTGGAAGCCTTTTATACCAGGTAAAATTTCTATCTTCATTTGGAGAACAATGAACAACAACCGTCCATTTGATGATATATTGACCAACATTGGTTTTAATCTACCCTTTAAATGTTAAAAGTGTGATGTTGTTGATAGCCTAGATCATTTCTTCAATGGCTGCCACTTTACATGTCTTGTCTGGGATCAAATTCATGCTTGTATGCTAATTAGGAATCAGAATTTCAACTCATGCTGGGACATGCTCTCCTTCTATATCAATAACCTTGCACCCTCTAAGACTCAATCTAGGATGATTTTAACCCCAGGCCTTACATCTTTTTGGATTCTTTGGAAGGCTAAGAATAAATTCATATTTGAAGGTACTCAAACCTCAGTGTCGTCTATAGTCTACAGTATCAGGGAGATTAATTTTAATATCTTTGCTGCCATCGAATTGTCGGGGAACTCAGAAGATCATTTCTGGGTTCAGTCTGGACTTATGCCTTATATGAGACAAATCAATTTTAAAATTCCCCTATTTGTTATATGGAAGAAAACACAGTCAGGGATTAAATGTAACATTAATACATCATTCATACCAGGTAAGCCTAGCTCCCACGGGTCATTTTTAGGGATACATAGGAAAGAATGCTAAGTGCTTACAGTTTCACATCACATGAAAGATCACCACTAGAGGTTGAGCTTAAAAGTCTTTAATGTGCCTTGGAAATGTTAGCCACAATAGCTTGGACTTCCACTTGTATAGAAACGAATTGTATTCAAGTTTTAGCTTAAACTGAATCCCACACCAAAGCTCCCTACACACTATTCCCCAGATGTGTAAGTATTAGGAACAATCTAGGAGACATCTCTCTTACACATATTTACAGGGAGGCTAACGTGGTGGGCGACTCTCTTGCTAAGTTGGGTAGATCATCAAACAATCCTATCATTTTGTGGGATCAGATTGATACTAGGACTAGGGGACTAATTAGAATGGATAAGTTGGATATCCCAACTATTAGGATTCCAAAATATCACCCCCCCTAAATGCCCAGCATTATATAAGTATTATGTTATCATTTTAGGTGTTGCCAATGTCATTCTCTCACCTATTGCATGAAGCATTTGAAGTTAGTTTTTATGCAGTAAGCATCATTTATATTACCACCCATTTTCCTATTTTGGAACACACTTTGTTGGTCATCTCTCTTTCTGCAGGTACCTTATTGTAGGTCACATTTTGCAGTTGAAGTCAAAAGACCAGGCTGTTCAAAACCTTACTATCCAGTTCATTACCCAGCGAACTACCCAGCAAGAAGGAAGGAGATTGACTCCCAGATCTTGTGTCTAAGATTCAGTTTCATCCCATCCCACTACATGATTTCCTCGGGTTCTCGATGATCTATTTTCTCTAATTCTCTCATGTCTGGCCACCTCCAAACTAACAAAGGGGTGGAGGTTTGGATGGAATCACATGAAAGAATGTAAATAGGGAAAAAACACTAATCAACTGCTTTTGTACCGCCCTCATTTTGATGGCAATCTGAGTTGACTTAGTTCAACTACTGCACTTTTCTTCCATAACTCTGTAACGGGCAATGACCAAATATTCTTTCCTTTTTCGGAAAAGGCACGGGGAGCCTATATACACCCTTTACTTATTGGGAAAAAATGCATGTCTAGAAGTTATTTATATACTGGTGATGAAAATGATTCTAGTGTTGTAAGGCCCTGTATAGTTGAGCTTATTTGGTGCTGAATTGAATTTATTAGTGTTTAATTTAATTTATTGGTGTTTAATTTAATTTATTTGTATTGAATTGAGTTTATTGGTGCTGAATTGAATTTTTTGGTGGTTTATTTTTTTCAAAAAATGAAAGAAATTGCTCCCAAAATGATGTTGTATTCGTAACATATTCTATTTTAAACTTATTACTTAATCAGTGACTGTCGAGAAGCCAAATAATATATATATATATATATATATATACTGTCATTGCTGAGTTTATTGATGCTAAATTTAATTTATTAATACTGAATTTAGTTTAGACAAAGTCTTGGGAAAGACCGTCTTTCCCAAAGCATATGGAAAGACGAGATTGAACTGAAATTATAGAAAGGTAAAAGGTTTTAGTTGCAATATTAAAAATTTATTATGCAACATGTAGCAGTGATAAATTTATGACCCGATTAATACAACCTGAAAATTTTATTTTGATTTCTTCAATTTTGCTGTTTAAACCTTGATCTTTCCATAACTTATGAAAATACCATCTTTCAAGAAACGAATTCTTTAATTTATTAGTGTTGGATTTAATTTATTGATGTTGAAATATGATACAATTAAATCCAAATGGACAGTGCCTAACAAGAATTAGCAAAAACAGAAATTGGTTTTCAAGGAAACCACTCCAGGAAAGAATTAAGGGAATGAGAAAAAATCTCCCATTTTTAAGGCATAATTTTAAAGTAAATGGCGGTTGGGTTCAAAGGTGCAGACAACGTATACAAAAAACAGGGGTACCTGTGCCTTTCGTGATTATTAATTTCTTTCTTTAAATAGCAAATACACATATACTCTTTCTCTTTGGTTTTTTAAGTTTGCCACACTTTTCATTTGTTGTATATTTTGTTAAAATTGACATATTTTCTTTTGTGATAAAAAGTAAATTTCAATCACTCTTTAAACGTTTTACTCTCTTCACTCAATTCTTTTAACACATTTCAACTTACAAAAATAAAAATACCGAAAAATACAATATCAAACATACCATAACGAAGGGAATATGAGTCATATGACCCTTACAACTTACCTAATCAACCATACCTGATGAGACAAAAGGAGGCTCACATAGGGTACACAAACTACAAAGGCAAAGGATCATGATCCACTACACTAGTTTTGATTGTGTGTAGGATCTTGTGTAGTAGGAAATATAAAATTATTGTCATAACTCATAAATTTTGGCCTATTTTTAATTATTTAAATTAAATTATATAAAAGTATTGGTTTAAACCAACTCACCGTTATATGAAGTTTTTTGATACTTGATGCAACTAATGGGGTGAATTGATGTTTATTTTTATTTATCGCAACGAGGTTCATATAACTTTGAAAAACTAAAACATATTGTAATGTATAAACAATTATAATTTGACTTTAAAAGTTATTGAAATGAGTTTTTTCATAATTGATCTAACCGTTAATCGGGCTAATAAGAGTTAATGATTTTGAAAATAGCACAATTTTAAAATTACTCAAAATGACAAAGAAACCACGATGTGCTCTTTAAACTCAACAACTCTTAGTTTTAGCCCCTACTTTCCCAATATACCTCTGCTTTTTTACACTTATGCTCTGCCACATCATCTCACTTAAAAGGTCAGGCAAAAACAATTTCACTATAGAGTACATTTTACCATGTTTGATTTAGTTTAGTTCAATACACTTTGGTTTAGGAGAAAATCAACAGAAAAAACATGGTTATGCTATTTTTACTATGTTTAATTTAGTTCAGTTCCATTTGACCCACATTATTCGGTTAAATAGAAATTGGGTGGAAAGAAAGCATCACCTTACTGTTTCAGTCCACTTATGTTTTGCTCAATTCCGTTCAAATCATGAAAACGGAACTAGTCTTACTCAACTCATGTTCATTAATTATTGATTCGAGTTTAAGTTTCCTGCAAAATGGACACCCATGTGAAAAAGTTTGTGCTATCAACTAATCCCGAACCAGGAGGGGAGACAAGGGGTGGTTGAAAAGGGCGGACAGCAGGGGCTCGGCGAGCGGCGGTGGCACGGAGGGCGGCGGTGGCTCGGCGGGCGGCGAGGCAGTGACTGCTGGTGATAGGGCGCGAAGAACAGATCGCAAAAGAACAGGTTTCAATTAGCGGAATCCGCCTCCTGCAAACGTTCGAAGGGGTGGCGGAAACCATGGATTCCGGCGGCCCTTAGCCCTAATTTTCAGGCCGCCGGATCCTAGGGGTGGCGCCAGCACCCTCTGGTTCCGCCAATGGGAACTCTTCATGTAAAATTAACCCCTAAAAACACAAAAAAAAAAAAAGAACTCCCTCTACAACTAAGTTCTTACCCCAACAAAATCATGGCTCTGTTATCGTAATGTTTTGATCCTGGTTTGTGCCTCTTTCTCTGTTAGCAAACCATTCAACTGTTCTTCTAACAATTGGCAGCCAAATTCTCCTCATTTTCTCCTCATTTCCACTATTTTCTTCAACTCTGACAACATGATCTCTGTAAGTTCTTGGAAAAACTACAATCTCTGACATGGATCTCTTCTCAGAGGGGCAGATTCTTGAATCCTTTGCATCCCTTTTGGAATCTGAAGCTTTTTGGAAGTTTGGCAATGGTGGAAATGACTCATTCTGTTCAATCTTGCTCTCAAACTCCCTTTTCCTCTCCATTTTCTCCTTGATGTTCATGATCTCACCGCCTCCAATCAGCCTTGTGGGATTCATCAGCTGGTTATTGCCATGAAAACCCGATTGCAACGCTGAAAATCGAGTGCTTGATGCTTCATTCAGCAGTTCTAAGTTCAAGAACATGAGGTCCGAAGAGCTCACATTGCTCCACCTGTTCTTCATCAGGACAGAATCATTCACAATGATCCTATGATTGAACTTATGTAACTGATCATCTTCATCTTCATTGTTGTCGTCTTTCGGGTGAATCGGGAGCTCATCTTCCTTCTCCTCCATATCCATCTTCCCGAAACTGCCTGCAACACTGAACCTTGAAGATCCATGGTGACTTTGCTCCCTTTGGACGTACAGCTCCAACTCCAAGTTCATTTCCTGCCGATGTTCAGACTGATTCCACAAAAACCTCAAACTGGTGGAGTAATTGAATGCTGCAAGATCATCAGCACTCAGTTTATCCCTGCATAAAGGGCAGCTAGAATGCTTCTCAAGCCACTGATCAAGACAGTTCATGTGAAAAGCATGCTTGCACTTGGGTAGCAACCGAAGAAGCTCGATATCTTCAAACTTACTCAAGCATATCGCGCATTCGAGCCCTCCTCGGGACCCCTTTAGGGAGCTGAACCTGAAGAAAGGGAGGGATTCGATGACAGTTTTATCGATACCGGAAGACCGGGACCCTGATCTAGGCAGGCCATCAAAAACATGGTTTTGGAGAGAGTTTGGATGGTTGTTACTGTTGTTTCTGCAGAACTTTGCATATAAGAGAAGGATGAAGGTTAAGGAAAACATGATGGCTAAGATTCCTATCACAACTGCAAGGCTGGGCTGAAAGCTACTGACTGCATCTTGATTTTGTGATCCTATCCCAATTTGGTGGGATGATGTTTGTGCTTTTCCCCGAGGAAAAATGAGATGAAGAAACAGGAAGAAAAGGCTCAAGGAAGAATGCATTGGGATTTGGGGGTCAGTTTTGACACTGGTTTGTGAGGCATATTTGTTGTGTGTTTGTGTTTGGTTTGTTGTTATAGGAGTCGGGTTTTGAAGGATTGTTTTTGTGTTGGATGCATATTTTAGTGTGATAATGGGGAGAAGTGGGGCGACACGCATCTATTTTTTTAAA
Organism: Rubia tinctorum; assembly: GCA_032355605.1. Classification (NCBI taxonomy): domain Eukaryota; kingdom Viridiplantae; phylum Streptophyta; class Magnoliopsida; order Gentianales; family Rubiaceae; genus Rubia; species Rubia tinctorum. The sequence continues at coordinate 8,380,736 of JAULKM010000001.1, forward strand.
CTATGAATTTGACCTGCATCATTTTTATAGGCCAAACAAAAGGTAGTAATCTTAAAATTGATTATAGAGTTTGGTGAAAACATACTTGCCCTGCCCACAGGGTCTGCGTCGGTGTGAATTCAGTTTTGCGAGTAATATAAGGCATGTTTAGTGGAACCGTGCTCATAAGTGAAATTGATTTATTTTTAAAGAAGTGAGAGATCAGTATTTGTTTTTCCTTCAAAACCAGCTTCCGTTTGTAAGATAAATATATTTTAAAGAGTTTATCAAACGCTAAAAATGTAGTTAATTTATAACCAATCATACCCATACTAATTGTGTGTATAGGGTCGGTATGGGAATTTAGATCAATGTGAATTCAGTCTTGCGGATCAGGTGGAGGTTACAGGATCAAACTATTATCTTGATAGTTTCTTCTACAACTATAGAAATTGTGACTTTGAGGGTTTTTAATTTTTTATAAAAACACCTGACTACATATACTACAGTACATATTATTATTATGCCTGAAATATTGTCTTTTTATCCGTTTGTTTAATTCAAAATTCAACTGATTTTTTTATTAGGCCAAATTTTGAAGGAAAAAAACCGTCTTTCCATGAGCATATCGAAATACAGGTTTGAATTAGAATTATAGAAAATAAAATGTTTCAGTTGCAATGTTAAAAATGTATTATTCAACGTGCACTGGTTATAACTTTTACAAAGACTTGTATGAGACCGTCTCACACAAACTTATGGTGAGACCAGGGGCTTCTCTGAAATTTTAAGATTTATA
>JAULKM010000001.1:8391168-8401659 GCA_032355605.1 Rubia tinctorum
ATCCCATGTAAGCAACCACAAGAGAAAAGAATCACATACCTTGTTCATGAATATAACTTTAGCATCAGAGCTTTTACTCCAGATCTAATCAAAGAGATTATTTCCATAAGAAGAAACCCAGTGCTCAATGTCGATGAAGGTTGCCTCTATTATTCAAGGAGTTCACACCACATCGGTGACACCTACCGTGAAGAAAAAATCTCTTAGGTCAACATCGTTCTCTTTGAACTATGGTGAAAGACAGGCAAGTCATCTAGAAAAAACAGTAGGATAAGTACCACCTACAACTGATCCACACCCCTACAAACAAGAATCATTGAGAGACATAGAGACTCGAAAATTTGGGATGACGCGGAAGCACAATCCCCCCTCCTTCTAGATGAAAAGGAAACTTGGCCTTTGTAACCTTTTTGGAAGCAAATAGGGAAAAACTCTAAAACATCATGCTAACACCAGCAAGGAACAGAAGGAAAGGCTCACAACCGAAAGAGAATGAAAGCCAGAGAAGCAGCCGCTCAAATGACCCCTTTGAAACCAACACGAGGCCAAAAACAACTATGTCGAGGGCATGGCGGAACACTCCCCTCAAGTAGAAGTATAACAAAACTAGACGATGCCAAAAGGGTTCAAGCTACCAACCCAACTTAAGGCATACGGTAAACAACTGACTCAAAGGAATTTCTACATTCCTATAGGACCAGCATGAGGTTTCGCGATGAACCCATTCAACTGGTATGCACAAATTTCCTTATTTTCTCGCAGGAATTGCGATAATCTGGTATGATAGTCTTCCTAAGAAAAGCATATAGAACTAGGCCAAGTTAGCAGACCAATTCATGGGAAGATTATACTAGAAACAAAAGTTCACAAAGAAATTCGCGGATATGATGAGCATTGCACAACGGAGCATCGAGAGCACCGCAGAATATCACGACTGTTTCATTTCAGAATGGTTGGGAGTCAAAGACCTCACATACCAAATGTCACTAGGAGCATTCATGAACAATATGAGATTAGGATAATTCTAAACAAAAAAACTCACATCTGACATACCTGACAACAATAGTAATCCAGAAAGCTGTAAAAAAAGTTCATCCATGTGGAAGAAGCAAACAACAAAATCCGAAGAATGAGCGAGGAGAAAAAAGATCTATAGAAAGCACCAGGGAAGCGATAAAAAATAGAGAGGCACCACACTCAAAAGAGGGAGAGAACCAACCACAGGCAACTTCCTTGACTCTATGTAGGGGAGAAATATGGCAGAACCCCAAGGAGTTGTTCAGGGAACCTAGCCTGGTGAGGAGTAGACCCCTTCATCGCAGCAGACCATCTAAACATAGACTCCTTCATCAAGTCGGTTCTACAGAAACAAAGAATCTTTGCCCAAGATAGACGGGAAGCCATAGAGAATAAGGTCAGCACCCTTGTACAATCAGGCATACTAAGAGAAGTTATATATCCAACATGGTTAGCCAATCAAGTTATGTTAAGAAAAGAGGATAGATGATGGTGAATGTACATTTATTACACAGACCTCAACAAATAGTACTTGAACCCTATCGAAGATCGACCAACTAGTCGAAGCAATCTCCGTATAAGAAGTCATGGTCTTCCTTGAAACTTACAAAGGGTACCACCATATCCAAATAACCTTAGAAGATGCAGAGAAAACATCGATCAAAATATGTATTAGAGCCTTTTATTATGATAATGTGCCTTTCAGACTTTAGAATGCGGGTGACACCTATCAGTGGACAGTTGACATGGCATGTTCCCACCAAGTAGGACACAACAAAGAAATCTATATAGATGACATGGTCATGAAAAAGCATACCTCTCAAAAATTTCTCTCAAGACCTGGAAGAAGCGTTCATCACACTCCAATCAATCAAAATGAAGTTAAACCCTAAGAAGTGCAATATCAGAGCCGGAGAGGGAAAATTCCTCGAATTCAAGGTATCATCCAGGGGTATCGAGGCCAACTCTAAAAAAAATATAGGCCATACAATCTCTACCCCCCTCTACCCTCATATTGGTCAAAGATATTAAAATACTTACCGGCTCCTTAGCCATGCTCAATTACTTCGTCTTGAAAGCAGGAAAAAAACACATGGTATTCTTTGACGTTCTATGGAAAGCATCCAATTTTTCATGGAAAGAGAAATGTCACAGAGCATATCACGAACCCCAATCCGCTACAAAATTGTTTCATCCGGAGTGTATGCAACAGTATATTTGGTTTAATTGAGGATTTAGATACAGTAGGTTGCTTTTTCAGAGCGCCAAGAAATCAAATTCTTCTGTAGAAAAATGGCATAGTCAGTGGTAGAGCGATGACTGTAAGGACAATCAGCTCAATCGTCATTAAAAAAAGTTACCACTAAGGCAAGGTAGTTTGCCGAGTGGAAAAAAGGCCAAACTCCAAAGCAGCCTTCAAATACCTGGAAATTCTCTTCGTGGCATGAAAGTGAAAATTACAAGGAGCATACATAAACTGAGAAACTATATTAACAATATAAAAAATATCCAGACGAGTTATGGTCAAATATTGAAGTACCAACGATATACTATGATATTCTGCGGGATTAGCAAGAAGGTCCCCATCAACTAAAGAAAATATAACTCTAGAAACACATGGTGTATGTACATATTTAACATTATGAAGATGAAATTTCTTTAGTATATTAGACACATATATTTGTTCGGACAAAAACATGCTATAAGGAATACGCGACACTTGAATACCTAGAAAAATGGAGATCCCCCAGATCCTTTATATCGAACTGAGACGAAATAATAGAAATGGGTTTATGAACCAGAGCATAAATACTACCTGTGAGAACATTATCATCCACATAAAGACGTAAAATAAGCATATGACCTTAGTAAACAAACATAGAGGTGTCACAAGTGTTGCATTTAAAACCAATGGATAATAAAAAATTGCTAAAACGAGAAAACCATGCTCGCGGAGCCTTTTTAAACCAATATATGGTATTAAGGAACAAGCAATGTTATGTGAATATTTCTTGGAAGTGTAATTAGATTAGATTTCTTTTTCTGTTTAGGTCTTTGTACCTCTATATAATGTAACTCAGAACATAAATACATACACACATTATTACCCTTATTTTCTACATGGTATCAGAGGTTAAAATCCTGAAATCTACAATCCTTTATTTTTTCATCTTAAAATTTTCCATACCCGCCGTCGTCCATGTATGACCTTCACACACCGCCGATCCGAGAAGCCTTTCCTCTATTTAAAAAAATAGACACCACCGCCAACCCTCCGCCGATACTGCTACTCCGACCGGCGTCTCGTTTGCTCCAGTTTCCGTCGACGTCAACCATCCGCCAGTCGTCATTTGCTCCTATCTTCGTCGGCGTCTCGTTCACTCAGTTTCCATCGGCGTCAACCATCCGCTACTCCAATTTTGATGTCAATATCTGCAACTCCGACCGACGTCGTTCGCCCGTTTGTTCGGGACCACAAGCCGCACGTGAGATTCACAGGCGCAACCCAGAAGTGCGTGTAATCACGTGTGATTGACAAGATGCGCCCTTCCTTCCAGAAGCGCGTGTTTCCACGGCCTATTGAAGAGAGGCTCACCTATCCTTTCCAGCTCGTGTAACCACGCACCCGAATCCAGCTGTTGTTTTGTTTATCCCTCCAGCGCGTGCAATTTTACTTCTACAATTTTATTTATTTATTTATTTTATTCAAAATAATTAATAAATAAATGGCAAATGTAATTTAGCTTTGAGGGATGCGCGAAACCCTCAGGATGGCGCATGTAAACTTTCTCATTTTAAAAACTATGCAGGAAAGCATTTTTAACATCTAATTGATGAACAATCTTATTTAGAGAGTCAACAATAGTAGAATTAAATGCAAGGCAGTAGGTTTCACAACATGACTAAAAACTTCAAAATAATTAATACCTACCTGTTGGTGATTGTCGATAACAAGAAGTCTGACCGACAACAATAATAATAAAAATTGACGTTTACCCAATTGATTGCCCTGATACTATACGTTAACTATATTTATATGAAAAATAATCTATTCTATCCATATGCCCTAATATTTCGGTTGATTTTTTTTCTGGTACGACTTCTTACCTTAAAATTTCAGCCCTACAAAATTGTTCTACAAGTACAAAGTTTGTTTATGTCGAAACATCATATCCTTAACTGAAGGAAAAACAGTTTTCATAAGCAACGAGACAGAATTTTAATGTTTATGTCTAAAAGACATAATCAATCTTTATTCGTTCTCTCATGGAATTTTATAATAAACTTAGGATGGGTCTCTTGACAGGCGACCTATCCATAAGTTTATATACAGTCCACAATTTTTTTTCTTTTTTTAAAACTTTATACACTACATTTGTTAAATTGTATATTCAATTTAAAAGTTTAAAAATATTTGTTTTGTATTTTGTATTTTTATATTTTCACGTTCTAATACACATTATTGTTTGTTTTAACTTTTAAAATGCAATACTCCCTTTGTTTCAGGGAAATCTGCATACTTTCCTTTTTTGGATGTCCTAGACAAATCTGCACACTTTGCTCTTTTAGTAAAATTCAGCTTTCTAAAAGGCATAACTACCATTGTCCTTGTGTGACAAGAACCCGACCGCCATATGTCCGTTTACCAGATCAGCCGAAGCCTCCAAGGTACAAAAAAGAGCTACTTAGTAATGGAGAAGCTTATCCTCGCACTCATCCACTCGGCTAGAAGACTTTGATCTTACTTATAAGATTACAAGATCGTGGTATACACTAACAACCCAATTAAATAGAGGAGAACATGAAGTTATATTCCGCACAAGAACACCAATCAAAGGTCAAGAGGTGGCAAACTTCTTAGCAGACACGCCAGAAGAACTACACCTCAACTTGGTAAACCAAGACCAAGAAACGTCAAGTCAAACAAAAGGAAAGGAGAAGATCAACCAAAATGCTTGGACACTTTCGTCAATTGAGCCTCCTCAAAAGAGGTATGTGGAGCAGGACTTCTACTTATCAGTACGGGAGGGGAGGGGATAAACACTAATACGCATTCTGGTTTCAATTTTCCCTCACTAAAAACATATCAGAACATGAGGTACTAATTGGAGGACTTGACCTAGCAATAAGAATGAACATACGGAGCGTCCATATACATAACGACTCACATGTGGTCGTCCAACAAGTATTAGGCGACTACATCATCAAAGAGAGGCAACTGATCAAGTACTTGAAAAAACAAGGCAACTCATCTGCCGGTTCGATTTCAAGATCACGCATGTTAGTGCTCATAAAACACAAAAGCAAGTGCATTAAGCAAGCTAGCAACCTTAGGATATGCGTCGCTCTAAAAATAGAAATATCACCGTCGAGTTACCCAATTCACAGTACGAAAATCACAATGGTAGCTCAAATACAGGTTGACAGCCTGGGTTGTGGAACCCATCATACAATACCTTGAACACGGTCTCCAACCTACAGACAGAACCAAAGCGAGAAAATTCAAGCTCAGGGCCCTGTTATACAGTTACTTTAATAAAAATCTTTTACAAGAAATAGTACCTCACACCCTGGATCAAATGCATAGGACCACACCAATTTGCACTCATCATTAAGAATATGCATGAGATGAAGATATTAACACTTGAAGCCTCATATACACCCAACCGACGCAGCCATTACCATACCTTGGCGTTGTGATGAGACGTCAAATGGATGTATTTTCCGAAACATTTAACATCTCTTTTATTGTCTTTTTATTCGTAAATTGATAAATTTAGGTAGGTTTATACCGGTTTATATGACCGTTTTCGGTTTTTGTATGTAAATATTTCATTTTGTAACCTATTTCAGGCCTGGTGAATTTTTGGTCCTTACGAGCATCTAGATCCTTTTTGTGAGCTTCATTTATAGATCGCTCTCAGAGGCACTTTGGATATATTTTAGAAGATCATTTGCAAGGATGGTAGAAGATTATATGCCATGAGTTTAAACGTGGTAGTAGATAGTTGTGTCAAAGAAAAGAGCAAGTTTCGGAAAAGTAAAAGGATGACACGGGCTGTGTAACTTGGCACAACCCATGCTATAGCTCGTGCCAAGGGAACAAGGCCAAAGATATAGGTCGTGCTATCCGACAAGGCCCTTGCTCAGGAGATGAAGAAAAACAAAGGCTAGAGGATGGTCCGTGTACTTTGGCATGACCCGTGCCATCAGAAGCGAAGGAAAATGCTCCAGACAACATGCCCTGCACTTTGGCATGACTCGTGCCATTAGAAAGGGTAAGGAACGCCCTCCAATCCACGCCTCTTGCCCCTTTGTGCGGGACGTGCTAGTCGACATGTGCACTATAACGCGAGGCGTGCCTGCGTGACTGCTAGGATTTTCTCCCCTTTTTGGGGCCTTTTAATGCCCAAAACTCATCTACTATACATACTAGCCTTAGTTTTCTAGGGTTTTACAAGTAAAAGTTTGGTCATTATTGTTATTCTTAGTAGTAGGTAGGAAGAGTGGAGGCTCTCTCTTTTCTTCATTTATTTCTCTAGTTCTAACCTTAGACCAAGGGCAATGATAGAAACTGCTAGCGGTTTCTTACAGATTAAATATATTATTTCTCTCATTATCTCTCTTCCACCTCACCCAAAAAAGACCAGTTTAGAAACTGCCCATTTTATTCTCCACAATGGTAAGAAACAACTTTCTACTATTCATGGACCCCACTTGATTTTCTCTATCCTTCTCACAATTTTTTTACATTTAATTTAAATAAATTTGTCTATCCAAAATAAATTGAATATTACAATTTCATTTTTTTAAAAATTATTAAATATTTTGTGAATATAAATTTTCTAGATTTTAATTTTCTTACAGATTTTAATTTTTTTTTACAGAATTTAATTTTTTTTACCGATTTTAAAATTAATTTTACAAATTTTAAAAATTCGGAATTTTTGAAAAAAATAATTTAAAAATAAGGTTGGGCCCCCAACCGGTTTCTTACCAAGAAACCATAGGCGGGTGTTTTCGGTTTCTAGAGCGGTTTCTTAAAATTAAGAAACTGACATTGCCCACGCCCTTATGACATTGAATCCAATGATTTTTTTGGGTGTAGTGTTTCTAGAGTAGTTATTATCCTGGAGTAGCATTTGTATTCATGACATGATTTATGATTTTTTTGAGATTCTAGATTACCCTATTTTCTATGTCCAATGAATATTTGTGTATGACTTGTAGTTTTCATTCATATATGATTTATGCCATGACATTCTCTATGATGCATCCATAATTCTATGCATAATATAATATCTTGCTTGGCTATAACATGAAGAGGTGGATGCTTGATGTACACTTACGTCATAGGCGATTATGGAGATTGGAAGTCGCTTAGAAGTTGCCCAGTGTTCGTGATTCATATTTTGCACTGGAAGTGTTTGATTCTGTCCCAGTAGGCTTTGGATTGAGTGATGCACGTTAGAAATCCTATTTGAAATTAATTTGATGTTGTTCTCCGTTTGGAATTGCTTCCCTTCTTCCTTGATGATACGTTAGACCAATTCCCGTTGGGATACCAGGTCCAATCCCTTAGGTAAAATCCAAAGGCCAGAATAGTCAAATAAGACCATTTAGCCGATGGGTCAACCTTGGGCCATAATGGAAAATAGAGAAGAAGTTAAGTTATAGACAATATCTAGTAGTGTTTAGGTAGTATAAATACAAAGGTATGTCACTTATTTTATTCATTTTCACTATTTACTTACTTGGGAGGCAAGAGTGACTTTGGCATCGGAGAGCTTCCCCTGAAACTCTCCAGGGCTTGTTTTTCTTGCAGATCAAGGCTAAGGGATCGAGATTGCGCTTGGATCGAGTCCCAGGCACATTAATTGGCACTTCTGGTGGAACCAAATCTTGGGATTGTTAGTTTAACAACCTCGAAGCCTAAAGATACATGGAGATGAGTGCATTCATGCTACCTTGATCAATACTGATTCAAATTTTTTTAATTCTAATTGGCTAGTTGTGTGAGTGATTGCATGTTAGGAGTGGGTGACCGGGGGGTCATCGTATTGAAACTCATAACATGGGGAAACTCTTGGCTTACCCCGAATGATAGGCATTGTACTTTGTAGCGACTAAGGTTATATCGATCCTAAAGTCATCAATAGATGCCAATTCCATTGCCTCTCTAGGCCTAGAGTTGGTGTCCACGGTGGAGTGCCCGATATGTATTGTCCTTACTCCTGCATTTCACAATTGCTACCTACGCAAGATTTAGATCCTTTAAGCGGAGCCGCGTTAACAACCTGAGTGAGATGACGGGGATGAAATGCGAGGTCGGAAGTATTGGAGCGCATCCCTAATTACGGAGGCTATGAGATGGTTTTTAGGGAGCAAAACCTTTGTGTGACAAACATTGGGAATTCCCGGCCATCCCCACATTATGTGACATAGGCATGGGAATAGTTTTATATGTCTAAATGTGATAGAATCTAGGATCAAAGTCATTTAATCGGTCATGTTACGTAAATACTCCCAAGACTAGTTAATCATAGTTTAATTCTTGTTAATTGCATAATTGTAGTTTGTTAGTCACAACGCCCCCTCCCCCCATTATCTATTTAAAGCACTAGCTATTTTTGACACACAAAAAGGGGGACGCCTGATTGTGAATTGTGTCGAACTAACTCTTAAATTCTAGTGTCTTTGTGGACGACCCCAGATTTGACACTACCTATATTATAGTAGTAGTTAGTTGTGAGTACGGGAGCAATTTATAAATTTCATCTTTGGACGCACTTCGCGGGTAATTTGATAAGTGGAACGACCCCGCGGGGGGTGCATGTCACGTTGCATAGTAATCGAAAAGCCATCAGACATGCAGCGTTTCGAGAATATCAAACACCTGGAATATAATGCCCAGATGATGATTATGACAACCATACAAAATCCAACTCAACCACCTCGATAGATATACTTATGCATGAAGGGTCTCACAAAAATCAACATACACAAGCAGAATAAACATGAAGTTTACCCTACATCAGCATCACGCAAAAACATAAGCATCATCTTTCCTCCGACCTATTAATCATACAATTAAAACCTTAACCCTCTGCAGTTAGGGGAGCTAATGGTATATGTAAGGTATATATGCAACCCACAAAGCTACGCAAAGCGCAAGCGAGATGCCCACACCAACGAACTGATGACAGCTCTTCGCAGCTCCGTCCAAACAAACAACGCATAAAACACGCATCAAGCCACAACTACATATAACTATCACGTTAACCATGATCGATGGATCTTGGCCCACCATAGCCACTACATTGGCACTCATGAATAAGCCCTACGTGGGCGTGTGCCACCTAGAATATAGGAAGAAATTATAAATAGTTGAGGGACGAAGAGCTCAGGTAAGTGACAACAAGGGAAATAGCATCACAAATAATTCCAATATACCGACTTTAGCATCAGAACTTTATCCCGGATCCAATTCGGGAGATTCTTGCAGGTAAAGTAGCCTAACACTAGACACAGAAGAGATGAAAAGAGTACATTGAGTTCCCAAACGTAGCCATGATATTCGATTACAGATCGTTAGAGCGAAGGAGTGGAAGCTGTAGTTTAGTTGCGACCAATTGGTTCTCGAAAACTCACGCGACGTCTTTAAGAGTGACCGGAGAAAGTAAGATTACCTTGACCGGGCTTTGATGGTGCCATCTCCATTCTTCACACAGTAGAGATTTCGGCGAAATTCATTTTGTTGAGCAGTTTTAGTTTTTGTTAATTACAAAATAAGCTCAATTTTGCAATCAAATCCCTCACCTATCCCATCTCTTAAAAAAAGTCTCTTTTTTTTTGAAGATTTTCTCGTTAAGAATTTAACCATCTCTACTTCCAATGAAAAAAAATGAATAATATAACCAACTTATATAGAATATTTAAGCAGAAGCTCAGTACTCTTTAACTTACTTATCGATCGGGATGGTACAATAACAGTATAGCAAGAATACTCATCAAATACTCATCAACATACTACCATAATATGCCTTCGGGCATGTATAGTCATTAATCATGCCTTTGGGCATCACACATACATAATTACTGCAAACGGAGACATTTAAGGCAACCATGCATAGCATGAAGGTTTCTTGCGTACGTAAATGGAAAGATGTTTGAACAAAAAGGTGAAAAGGAAAAAAAAGCCAAACACAATGCACGGTTTTTCACTCTTTTTTGAGCAGGAACATCGTGTTATGGAGAACCGCCAATGCCGCCACCAAAACCACCGCCCTTTCCAAAACCTCCCCCAAGCCCTCCGCCTCCACCTCCACCACCGCCTCCTCCTCCTCCTCCTCCACCTCCACCTAAACCACCACCTCCAACACCACCACCAAATCCACCTCCATGTCCAAAACCACCTCCAATGCCGCCACCTCCACCTCCTCCACCACCACCGCCTCCTCCTCCTGCCCCTCC
>JAULKM010000001.1:8487412-8500871 GCA_032355605.1 Rubia tinctorum
TCAAAGTCTTCACGTCTCCTATAATTACCTTTTCTCACGTAATTCTCATTATTAGTGACAAAAGCGATAAAGTCGCTCTCAACTCTAATAATAAGAATTCAAGGTAAAATAGGATCTTTGGAGCATCAAAGTCTACCAAAAGAGTCTAAGAAAGTACCAAAATCACCATATAAAATGGACACATCATTATGCATAACATGCGTGGTCTTCTTCTTCTCATGCTCATTTTCCAATAATTGGCTCAGCTATTCTCGATATTGGCCAGGATGAAAATCTAAATCCAACCCCTGCCGGTCAGTTTGTCTTTGAATATCATTTGTGCTCCTATGTTGTTTGCCGAATGTTGATGTTTTACATGGAAGATGTTGGTCCGGTATGTAGCCATTAGTGTTAGGTGTCATTCTTCACTCGATATGATTTTCGCTTTATTTAGTTCATTGATGTTAGGATTGCTGGTTTCACACGTTCATTAAATTAAATGTGATGCACTTCAAATGAAGTTTGAAATGAAGCATGCTCCTTCAATGACAGGCTCTAGAGCTGCATGACAGGCTCTAGAGCTTCAGGACCAACTCAATCAAAAGGTGAAAAATAACCTATTTCCCATATTGAAACTGAGGAACTTGAAGTAACAAAGGCAAACGGAAAAAAAACCCAAAGTTAGGTTGACTTTCAACACCGGGATGCATATTTGTAAATAGTTTTTGTCGCGTCTTTAAGACGTCTTTTGCTTCAAATGACCTCTAAGCATAAGAACTTATGTTTTTATTTAACTTCAGAAAGAATTCATTTACTTGTAACATCTCTTTTACAAACTTGTAGATTGCTAAAGCATGTAGTTAACATGCATATGTTTATAGTTTGGAATAGCTTATTCAATTCGTATATGCTACACCCGAGGTACAATGAAGTATGTATCCCAAACAAATAAATGATATAGTAATTCACTCTCCTATATTTATGGGATTGCAACTACCCATTACGATCACTACAACGTACAAGTTTATCAGTAATATAATTTACTTGGGATATCATTCTTACAGTATTCCCATGATACGATATAATTTTCTTAGCTTATTATATATTTGGAAGGCATGTAAACTTTATGCCTTTTAAAATGTCATCAACTACATTCTACTGTGAAATATTACCTATTCAGATATGAGAATGGTATGTTGCATTGGTAGTGAAATGTACTCCTTATAGATGATCTTGATTATTACCTTGAATTATATTGCGTGGTTATTATTGAAAATAATAACAATTGTTTGACGCGAGGAGTAACCATTAATTTGGAATAGCCTTTTATGTACTTCAGATAGCATGTAAGTTTAACACGTTTGTTCCATAAATATTTTAGCATATGTTTTCGTTCAACTTTCAATTTATATTACATGTGAAATTATTCCGTAACTTATTATCTAATTCACTGCGCATGGCGCGGTGTGTACTAACTAGTACGAGGCAAAGGAATAACTCAAAAGTCGAAACACAAAAACCAGACATAAGTTTCTATGTCTTCATCCTCAACCTATGCAAGACAAGCAATCAATAAGAAATAAAATATGAACTCTTCAACAAGAGGGTGCCAAATCCCTTTCATGTCCCAGATAATTCAATCACTACAAATTGAGAATCGTAGAGGGCATTTACAATCCTCCACAGGTACATAGACTAATTCGCTTTCGTCATTTCAAACACCAAAAAAATACATTTAGAGGAGCCAATAAAGTAATCATTCCAAGAAACAAATATGAAATGGTAACTTAGAAAAGAAGATAAATAATTGATTATAAAAATTTTCAACAAACACCATCCGAGCTAAGGTAAAATTATCTATAACAAATCTAGGTAAAACCTTATCCACGGAAACACAACCATTACACAAAATCAAAGAAACAATAGTAAATCTCTTAAAACCTAAGCTTGGTAAAGAACCCACGATTTTTCCGAACTTGAACCGCTCCCCGAATCAGGCCTTGGTGGTTATAACCTTCTTGTCATGTGATTTGACCTCGAGAACCTTCTTCAGCATCGGAAACAAATTAAATCATGTACCTATTTCCAGGCTACAGCATCTCAGGTTTCATCAAGCCCGGAATGTGGACCCAACAACAACTCAATTTTAGCTCCGTCATCGATCCAAATCTACATCCCTCCAAGGTGGTAAGCTTCCAATACTAATCGACCCACACAATTGCCAACGTCTTCGTGTCCAACACGATGCACTTCTTACCCCGTGGGTCTATTGGAACCAAATTTTTCAAGAAAGATTTCGGTGGGTTCCGGCCACCATTTACGTTGGAATAAGAGAGCTTTGGCTTTGTCTTCGTGAGTGCTATATCATACTATAATCACATGTTAAATTAGGTTACGTTTGAATGGGAAATGAGGGGCTTAAAAGCGATTACTTGAATGGTAACATTTTGGGTTTTGTGAGATATTGGATTTACTACATTGGAAACGGGAGAGCAATATTTCTAGTATAAATGCTAGGATTAAAACACTAGGGATATCAACTAGTGTTGTGAGAGACCTTCTCAAATCCACACGTGCGTGGTTTGATTCGGCTTGGATCAGGTTGTGAATGTTCGGTTCAGGCAGTGCCTATTATCTTTTTAAACCATGGCCCAACTTCGAATTTATACCTCCCAACGAGTAGTCAACCTCCTGATTGCAGAGATGTGAAAGGCTCTTGGTTTTCCTCCCTTTTCATTGCAAGGCGTGAAAGACTCCTGGTATTCCTCACCTTTCATTACAGAGCATGAATGACTTATGGTCTTTTTTCCTTTCTGAATTGAAGAGGCATAGATTGCTCCACCATTTACTTCTTCTCGCTAGTGGTTGTGGCCTATAAAAAGATGCCTATACCCTCATTCTAAAACACACCAAAAATCCTCCTCTCCTTAATCTTTCTCCATTCTTCCAAAGTTTCATAGCTTTCCTCCTTGTTCCTCCTTATTCTTATCGAGCTGAGAATAAGGCACAAACGTTTTGGTTCGCTACTTTATGTTTTTGGGTTGTGCACGGGAGAATTCTTAAGCAGTTGTATGCTGAGATTCGGAACGCCATCAAACTGTCACATACTACGTGACATTTTCATATTTAAGGACAAAGTACTACATCTTGACTCTGCTTCAATTCAACTGCTTTCTAGATTCAGTATAACATTTATGTTCATTATTTACTCACTTAATTTTGCTCTTTACATTAGTAACGATTGTTCAGTTTATTGGAAATCAGGTTTCTACAATCTTAATTCTGAAAAGTTTTCCTATAATCCCTAAAAACTAATCAGTCTATTATTGTGAAATTTATACTACAATTAGTAGTAAAATGTATCCAAATTACTCTAAATTTTTGTTTAAACTGTTAAAGTGTTCAAATCAAAAAAAAATTAAAATTGGAGAAAAAAATTGAATCAATTTGTTAGAGTTTGGATTAGTTTCTTAAAAATTGGATCAGCCTCTCCTAAATTACAACTAGTTCGGATCAGTTTATTTAGTTGTAATTGAAAATTTAAATTTGAAAACTGAAATTGAAATTGACATTTGAATATTTGAAATTTAAATTTGAAATTTGATATATAAAATTGAAAGTTGAAATTGGAATATATATATATAAATATATAAGATTTAAAAGCAACTTTTAGTGAATAACCAAATATATATTCCAATCTTAATACTTGAATTTTTGTTGGTTATTCACTAAAAGTTGCTTTTAAATCTTATATATATATATATATATATATATATTCCAATTTCAACTTTCAATTTTATATATCAAATTTCAAATTTAAATTTCAAATATTCAAATATTCAAATATCAATTTTAATTTTCAAATTTCAAATTTCAATTTCAACTTAATAAACTGATCCGAACTAGTTTATAATTTTAGAGAAGCAGATCCAATTCAATAAAACTCATCCAAAATTTAACAAACTGATTCAATTTTTTCCTCCAATTTAAAGATTTTAGATTTTAATAATCTAACAGTTTAAACAAATTTAGAACATATCAGATTAATTTTACTAATAATTCTAGTATAAACTTCACAATAACAGATTGATTAGTTTTTAGGGATTATAGGAAAACTTTTCATAATTAAGATTGTAGGAACCTGATTTTCAATGCACTAAACAATCGTTAACAATGTAAAGTAGAATTAAGCAAGTCAAAAATGAATAAAAATGGTATAGCGAATTGAACCAGAATCGATATGTAGATCTCTGTCCTTAATTATGAAAACACCGCGTAGTATGTGATAGTTTAATGGCGTTTCGAATCCCAAGATACAACTGCTTAAGAATTATGTCCTGCACAACTCAGAAACAAAAAGCAACGAACCAAAACTTTTATGCCTTACTCTCAGACTCAATGAAGAATAATGAGAGGAAAGCTATGAAACTCTGGAAGAACAGAGAAGGATTGAGAAGAAGAGTATGTGTTGGTGTGTTTTAAAATGAGGGTAGAGACAACCTTTTATAGGCCAAAGTCACTAACAGGAAGGAGCAAATGGTGGAGCGATTGACACCTCTTCAATTCAGAAAAGAGGATGATCATGGGTTATTCACGCCCTGTAACGAAAAGGGAGGAAGACTAGGAGCCTTTCATGCCTATGCAATCAGGAGGGTTGACTATCCATTAGGAGGTTCAAAATTAGAAGTTGGATGCTCGAACTGAACAATCCCGACCCAATCGAACCGCGCACTTGTGGGTTTGAGAATGTCTCCCACGACACTAGTTGATATCCATAGTGTTTTCATCCTAACCTTTCTACACTAGAAATAGTACTCTTCTATTTTCAATGTGGTATTTCAAACATCACACAAAATCCAAAATGTTATTCTTTAAGTAATTACTTTTAAGCCATCATTTCTCATTCAAAGGGAACTCGAATTTAACGTGTGAGTTTAGTACAATATAATACTTACGAAGACGAAGCCAACACTCCCTTATTCCGCGCGCAAACGGTGGTTGAAGCCCACCAGAATCTTATCCGGAAAATTCGGTCACAACATGGTCTACTGATGGAGAAGCACTTAGTTCTGCCGTCGATTAGAACGAGATTGTTGCGAGAAGAAGAAAAGAGAAATAAAGGAAAAATAGGGAAAATAGGAGAATTATTTGATTATTAATCAACTAGGTTAATCTTATCTTTTAAAATTTTTGTTTTCAATTTTTTATTAGAGGGGTATTATAATTTTTTATTGATTTCTTGCCAAATTAACCCGTTGACAAAATAGTCAAATCAGTCTTGAATTAGATTGACTCTTTTCAATTTTACACGATTATTTTGATATTTTAACATTTTCTTTTTATTTTATAAAAAAATCTGGATCTACATGTATATGAATGAGAAGAAAGAGGATAAAAAAAATAGTATAACAAAATAACAAAATAATAAATGAAAAGGAAAATACGAGGTTCCTCTTTAAGAGGGGATTTAGAGTTTCCAAATTTATAGGAAAGGGAATTAGTGTTATATAAAACGTACAAGCTTATACGACCATGGACCAAACAAACATCACACACATAATCCTCTGAAAGTCAAGCCGCCGCCGTCGGACGCCAAACGCTCCGACATTGAAGAAGACGCCGGGGGCCAAACCACCCACCTTTTAACAGGTTGGATGTACTCTTTAATCTCGTAGTCAATATCAATAACAATCAAATTATTTTTCTGCTCAAGAACCCTAATTTCAAATTGTTGCGGTTTCTTCAATTTCTTTCATATATCGTTTTTGTTTCTTTTTAGTTCGAATTAGAAAGATCGGATTTTGTGTAAATTTAATTGGTGGGTCTACCTAGGTTGGTTTGTGACGTTTGTTGTATTCACTGTTAGGAATTGAGATTAGGGTTTTGGAGTATTGATGGCGGCGCTGAGGGATCTTCTTCCTCCGGCGAAGTCGAGTGGTACCACTTACTATGACCATACCAGTGATCCTTGGTTCAAGCAGAGGTATACTGCTACAGAGTCTGAGAAAGCCGAATTGATCAAGTCCAATCCAGTTCCTTCCTATTTGAAAAGGGCTGGATTTAAGCCCCATAAGCTCGAGGATTTTGGCGATGGCGGGGCGTTTCCTGAAATTCATATTGCTCAGTACCCTCTTGATATGGGCAGGAAGAGGGATTGGAAGGCCGGGGGCAAGACCTTGCCTGTAACCGTTGATGAGCACGGTAATGTGAGGTATGATGCGATTGTGAAGCAGAATGAGAATTCTAAGAAGATTGTTTATTCTCAGCATACAGATTTGATTCCGTCTGTGATCAAAGATGGGCAAGTTAAAGAAAATATGGATGTGGATGAGAAGGAGAAAGAGATTCAGGAGACTATGGAGAGCACGAAAGCTGCTCTTGAGAAAATTGTTAATGTGAGATTGAGTGCTGCTCAGCCGAAAAATGTCCCTACTCAATCTAATGACTCGAAGTATATCAAGTACAAGCCTTCTCAGCAGTCGGCTGCCTTCAATTCTGGTGCCAAGGAGAGGATTATTCGAATGGTCGAGATGCCCATTGATCCTTTGGAGCCACCTAAGTTTAAACATAAGAAGGTTCCGAAAGCTTCTGGTTCTCCACCCGTGCCAATCATGCACTCTCCTCCCCGGGCCGTGACTGTGAAAGACCAACAAGATTGGAAGATCCCGCCTTGTATTTCAAACTGGAAGAATCCGAAAGGTTACACTATTCCTCTGGATAAGCGTCTGGCAGCTGATGGTAGGGGGCTTCAGGATGTTCAGATTAATGACAATTTTGCCAAGCTGTCTGAGTCTTTGTATGTGGCAGAACAGAAGGCTAGAGAGGCGGTTGAAATGAGGTCAAAGGTACACAAGGAAATGATGATGAAGGAGAAGGAAAAGAAAGAGTTGGAATTGCGAGAGTTGGCACGTAGGGCTAGATCGGAGAGAACTGGTGTCGCCCCACCATCTGCGCCTATGCCTCCCTCTGAGAGAGGTACTGATGATATGATGGCTGATTATGATAATGTTAGGAATGCCCCAAGGGAGAGGGAGAGGGAGAGGGAGAGAGAACCTAGGGAGAGCAAGGAAGAGAGGGAGGAGAGGCTGCAGAGGGAGAAAATCCGTGAGGAGCGACGTAGAGAGAGGGAGAGGGAAAGGAGGCTGGAGGCGAAGGACGCAGCAATGGGTAAGAAAAGTAAGATAACCCGGGATAGAGACAGGGACATCAGCGAGAAAGTTGCTCTTGGAATGGCTAATACTGGGAAAGGCAGCGAAGTCCAGTATGATCAAAGGCTGTTTAACCAAGAGAAAGGGATGGACTCAGGGTTTGCCCAAGATGATTCTTACAACATTTATGACAAGGGACTTTTCACAGCGCAACCTACTCTCTCCACTCTTTACCGGCCCAAAAAAGATGTGGACTCTGACGTGTATGGAGGTGCAGATGAGCAGCTGGACAAGATCATGAAGACAGACCGCTTCAAACCTGACAAAGCATTTGGAGGCACCTCAGATAGGGCTGGTCCTAGAAGTGGACCGGTTGAGTTTGAAAAAGAGGAGGCTGAAGAAGCTGATCCATTTGGCCTGGACCAGTTTTTGACTGAGGTCAAGAAGGGTGGTCGGAAACCACTCGACAAGGTTGGCCGAAGTGGTACAATGAGGGCTACTGCTGGATCAATGCAAGATGGATCTGAAGGATCCCGTAGAAGTCGTGTTGAGTTTGACAAAGGGCGGTAAAAGCTTTCCAAGCTCACCGCATCTCTTCATGCCTTGCACTAGGCATCACGACTCTTTTCAGTTCACCCTTGTGCACGATGTTATTTTAATTTGTGAAGACGTAATTTATGTACCCTGTATGGTATTTGGTTTGATTTCAAATTCAGTTTGAGGATTCAGCTTTTGAGGGTAGCTCTGATTTTCCCAAGTGATGGCTCGATTTCTGCCTGGGTTTATTGTACCAAATTGTAGAGATCTGTTTAAGGCAAAGTCACATTTTGTGCGACTTTTGCGCATACCGTGAATTGCTAGTTGGATTTGGATTGTGCTTTCAGTACGTTGATGAAGGCTAGTATTTCAGGCTAAACTCTGCTAACAAACCTTCATCCATATAACCGCCTATAATAGTTTAGAAAAGCATGAAGACACAAAAAGAGTCGTGTTTCTTGGATGTAAAATCGCTAAATGAGTACGAGGTTGTGTTTTCATTCATCAGTCTGGAAAATGTAATAAACTCTCACATTTTTTTCTCCCGGATAAACTGACTCAAGAATCTAGTTTTGAAGATCTTGATAGGTGGTACTATCTGAGCGACAAAGATTACTTTACACAATGGTCTCTTAATAACCAAATACTTCTGAATCAATTTGTTGTATGCTTGGGAAGATGTCTTTCAAGAGACCAATATAATTCGGAGATTTGACCTGCAAGGATTTTAAACGAATATTAGTAAATGCGTTTACGAAATAACACACAGAGAATAAGATAAACATCTACACAGACACAATGAATATGCGTTGCATCATCTCTTGAGTGCATTAAATTCTCGGTATTAACACTAATCAGAGATCAGCAGCAACTACCATTACTTCTCAAGACTAGGATACATATGATGCAAACCACCACAACATTCGGAGGAGGGTCATTAAATGACTAGATACGAGAAACTCTTATGAATACGAAAGATGTTTCAACCAAACCACATCATTTTACGAGAAACAATACTCGCAAAATCAAAGATCAGAAACAATCAGTAAAAAGCTGCAGAAATGAGCTCTTACACATGGATTTCGCTCGAGATAGATGGTGGTTAGCTTCTCTCTTGAACCTGCAACGGCAATTGCTATTCCATCCAATGATGCTATGTTGTTGTCATTCAGCCACAAATCCTCTAACCTGCATATAAATGAATGGCAAAGCAAAATCAGGACAGATGAGCTCAAGTATGATATTGACAAACACAAAAGTATAGAGCAGATATTCATACTGTGTCACTTTATCTATGTCACTGATTTCGGTAAGCTTATTAGAAGAGACATCCAAGACTCGAAGATTTGTCAATCGTGATAGGCCTTCCATTTTTGTAATACCATTATGACTCAAGTACAGCTCTTCTATGGCAACACATTCCTGAAAATCAAGGAAGCAAAAACAAAAGTTAGCAACGGATATATTGGTGGTTGTGATAGTTCATATTAAGGAACAGTTTGACATATCAACTACCCAAACACATGAATACCTCAAGTCCGGTCATAGAAGTCAACCGATTGCTCTGCAGGCTAATCTTTTTTATGCATTTCAACCCACACAAGTCAATACTTTTTATACGATTACGACCAAGCCATAACTCCTGCAGATTTGTTAAGTTTTGAAGATTCTCCATCGCCTGAAATAGAGTACTTATTAGTTGGCATCAGCCATCCAAAAGAAACCATTCTGTACAACATAATAGTTATATCTAGTGGCAAATTAAAAAGAAATGAGACAGAGTACACTAAGTGCTTTACATTTGTCGGTAACATTATACACTTTGGTTTGTAACATTATCATATTTGCCTCTGTAAGTATAACATGTTGCTTCCAACATCCATATCAAGAAAGAATCTAACCCTCAATTTGTTGGATCCAAGTTCAAGAATTTGGAGCTCCTGAAAATGTTCAATCTCCTCCATCTTGGGAACTTCATTCTTTGATACATAGAGTTCTTTAAGTGTGTTGGAGACCTTAGACAACCCCTGAAGTGATAATATCTCATTGAAAGATACGTCAAAAACTAGAAGTCTCTTGAAAATGTTTACATCAGGAACTTTCTTTAATTGGTTGTCCCTGAAAATGAGCTCCTGTACAATAGATAACTTGTATCAATTTAATATTAGATACAGCCAAAGGAAGCTATAAATGAAACATCAACAACTAGAAATTAATGTCCCACTATGAGGGGTCAATCGCGTAAACTATCAGGAAATTCGCCCTTGATTTTACCAAATAAAAGGAAACTGTTTCAATAAAGGAGTCATTAATTGAGCGTGGGTGGGACTTGATTCAACGGCGAGGTTGCTTCTCCCTGACCGGTCAGGCACAGGTTTGAATCCAGAAACAGCCTCTTAGCAAAATTGCAAGAGTGCGGATCCTGATGAATACCCCTCCCTTATGCCCAAATAAAGCAAGGAGTCTAAACGCTGTGATTCCTATAAAGGAATCTTTAATTTCCGTCAAACACAAGCAAATGCAAGCAACATACGTAAAAGCTGTAAAATGTGTCATCCAAGTTGGGTAATTACTAACTAATTAAGAAAAATAAATCTGCTCCTGCTAAGAGGAAGTTAGCAGACTTATATTTCCATCCTGTGGGCAAGGCAGTTCACGACAACCACCCTCCCCCATCTCGAGGAGCCTTCAACCACAATTTTTTTAAAAAGGATAAACCTTAACCATTAACCTAGACATTAAGCATTCAAAGTAGTTAGAGCATTCTATGTACCACTCACTCGCCAAGCTGGTCTAAACGGCCTGGGAGAGAAGCTATCACGACTAACATTACCATATACAAACAAGATAATGGAGCCGCCCATGACCAATCAAGAGGAATACAAATCCCCGAATTGGACTTGAGGACATTCCAACCCGGCTTTCCTTACAACTTCATAAACTACCTTCACCACTCAAAACAATAATCATCCAAGAACTACATATTACTCCTACGTTATCTACATCGGTGCACAAAGGATATCAAAAACAAAATTGTTATGCACAAAACCGGACTTCACCATCAAAAAACGTATCAGAACAGTATGTTCTCTCCCTTCCTATGGCAAGAGACCAAAAACTATATCTCCTCACTGTAAGCATATAACCAAGAAACAAATGAAATAGAACTCAGCCATTATTGTGTAATCTCCTCATTCTCCTACCGCATAAAATCAGGGTAAAAAAACAAAATTTCCAAAAAATCAAACAGACAATCAAAACCTCGAGGTTAGCGAGAGCGTCCCAGGTGGAGAGGGGCTCGACGCCGGCGTCCTGAAAGAGGTTCTGGCGCAGGGAAAGCTTCTTCAGGTCGGAGAGGTGGGATATGCGCGGGTCCAGCCTGGAAAGGCGGTTGGCGGTGAGGTCCAACTCAGTGAGACTCGGCGGGATTTCCACTGAGTCTAGATCATGGAGCTGGTAGCTCGAGAGATCCAGCAATGTCGACGAGCCATCATCGTTATCCTCTATCGCTAAAGGGGATTGGTGGCCTGATGGAGACAGCCCCAAATGGTTGTTACACCGGCGGAGGAGGAGCAGAAGGAGAAGGAGAAGAAGGAGGAGCGTGTGTGTGTGTGTGTTAAAATGGTCGTCAAAGAGTAGAGGAGCGAAAAATAAAACGCGAATGTTTGCTTTTTCCGCCATATTTAGAGTTTTCTTGAACCGGTCTTCCAGCTTGACTTCCCAATTTTAGTACTATGAGGTCCCTCCAATCCCTACCAAGAATCCTACGTGTCTCCGAACCGCCGACTCCCGCTCGCCGCGCCATCTCCGCCGCCGCGACGCCATCGGAAGATTGCGCTGCAGCATTAGCGACCCAAATCTCAAATTGCTCCGATTTGAACACTCTCAGTCAAATCCACGCCCATATAATCCGGACCCACTTTCTTTCATCCTACCCAGCAGCTTTCCATTACAACAACATTATCAGATCCTACACTAATTTAAGCTCGCCGAGAAATGCCCAGTACGTGTTTGTCGAAATGTCCCGAGCCGGGGTTGCGCCGGATACGTATACATTGCCCATAATATTGAAGTCTATGACGCTGAATTTTGATTTGTTGATGCTGCGGCAGTTTCACGGTGTGGCGATCAAGTTCGGGCTGGAGAAGAATATGTACTGTGAGAGTGGGTTTATTAGTTTGTACTCGAAAGCGGGTGAATTCGAGGTTGCACGTAAGGTGTTTGAGGAAAATGATGACAGAAAGTTGGGGTCTTGGAATGCGGTTATTGCTGGGCTTTCGCAAGGTGGACGGGCCAAGGAAGCGATCAGGATGTTTGTGAAGATGAAACAGGATGGTTTTCAGCCCGACAATGTAACAATGGTGAGTGTTATTTCTGCATGCGGGAGTTTAGGGAACTTACGTTTGGCTCTTCAGTTGCATAAGTGTGTTTTCCAGGCACGGAGTTTGGAGAGGTCGGATTTGCTGATGATGAATTCGCTTATTGATATGTATGGGAAGTGTGGTAGGATGGATTTGGCTAATAGAGTGTTTTTGAATATGGGAGAAAGAAATGTGTCATCTTGGACGTCGATGATTGTTGGATATGCTACACATGGACAAGTAACGGATGCATTGGAATTCTTCCAGTATATGAGAGAAGCGGGCGTGAGACCTAACCACGTGACATTTGTTGGAGTTTTGAGTGCTTGTGTTCATGGCGGGAGAGTTCAGGAGGGAAAGAGTTACTTCAAGATGATGAAGGATGAATACAAAATTGCGCCCACACTGGCGCATTATGGGTGTATGGTTGATTTGTTAGGCCGAGAAGGTTTGTTGGATGAGGCTAGGGCAATGATTGAGGGGATGCCAATTAAACCGAATGTGGTCATCTGGGGATGTTTGATGGGTGCCTGTGAAAAATACAGGCATGTTGAGATGGGAGAGTGGGTGGCTAAGCACTTGCTGGAGCTAGAACCGTGGAATGATGGGGCGTTTGTAGTTTTGTCTAATATCTATGCTAGTAATAATCTCTGGGATGTGGTTGAGAGAATAAGAAAGAGTATGAAAGAGCAAGAACTGGAAAAGATTCCTGGCTTTAGCCTTTCCACAAACACAGGCTGAAGTCCCCTAGGTTAAAGTTTAATCATTTGATTCCCATTCTTCTGATTGGTTCTTTTGATGGTTCATTTGACCAGACAGGACCAATAAAATTCTTGCAGTTTATGAACACTGGTATGAACAGAATGTGAGGGAAAGACACCGTAAAAGTTGAAGCTCAATTGGAGAAAACTCTAGTTTACTGATGATCATCCCGTTATAGCAGGTTTCTTGATGCATTGAAGTTTCTGGCCCAGCTTTACCCGTGGAGACTAAAAGGTGGTATGTCTCTTCTAGCTAGAAAGTAAACTAACCTTTGAAGTTCTCACTCGGTATAAATGTCTACCTTCTTGGCTGTGGATGAATACTGGTCTGTACACGTTAAAGCTAAATGGATAATGGTTCTCTGCCAATGAGATGGTTGAAGAATGCACATCACAAATCTGAATGCTGAAATTAAGATTAACTCTTTGAGAAGTTTTTCAGGAAGAGATGAAGGTAATTTTGACTTAGGGGCACTAACACTTAGGGTGTATCTTTATTGATATGATTTTTTTCAGTCCTAATACTGAATAAAAATTAGAAGATGAATACCTCTAGCTTCTGTCGGGGTTCATATTGATCACAACAATACAGTAAGTGATGGAGATCAAGGGACGACTACCACCATAAATGAAGACATTCCACGTCTAGATCAAACATTCAAAGGTTATGTTC
>JAULKM010000001.1:8552814-8563630 GCA_032355605.1 Rubia tinctorum
AATATTAAAAAAATTATCATGCAACGTGCATTAGTTATAAGTTTATGACTCGATTAATACAATCCAATAAAATTTATCTTGATTTCTTCTAATTTGTATTTTAAACCTTGGTTTTTCCATAACTTATGGAAAGACGTCTTTTAAGAGACGAACTCATATTTTAATACTATTACCAAACACATATTGAGATGTGCTAAAATATGTTATTTCTAAATATTAGTTAAAAAATAAAATAAAATCGTATAAATAGACAAAATCTCGGGAAACACCGTTGTTCCATAGGCATATGGAAAAACGAGGTTGAATTGGAATTATAGAAAAGTAAAAGATTTTAGTTGCAATGTAAAAAAATTATTATGCAACGTGCAGTAGTTATAACTTTATGACTCAATTAATGCAATCCAAAATTTTTATCTTGATTTTTTCTAATGTGCAATTTAAACTCTGATCTTTTCATAACTTATGGAAAAACCATCTTCAAGAGACAGACTCTAAGGAAAAATGCAAATTAAATTTACAAAGTGTTAAATAAACCATTGAAAGTTATGTGAATAGAATTGATTGCAGTGAATAAAAATTAAGTAGATGAAAATAATTTACTTATTATCATGAAATGAAGTTTGATAATATTAAAAAGATAAACCAAAATGGAAAGTGTACTCATTTAAAAAAATAATATATATATATATATATATATATATATTGAAAAATATGTATCATGAAAGAATTTTCCTAATAAATAAAAATTGAGAATATAAAAGAATGTGCATTCTCATAAATATGGTATGATTAATTTACTCATTAATTGATAAACATTGAAATATAGAAAGAACATTCAAAATGGAGGAAGAGATGTCCATTATAAATTGGGGATTAACTTTATAAAATACTACATTTTCAATTAATTTTAGAAAGTGACATGGAATTATGTATGAATGACATGTGTCAAAAATGATATGTGAATGTCACGTGGCCAAAATGACTTCCTTTAATATATACTCCCTCTGTCCCAACAGTAATAACATATTTTCCACATTTTTCAGTGATCATGTTTGACTATCAATATTTCTAACTACATATACCAATTTTGCATAAAAAATTGATATTTTAAAAAAATATATTAAAATAAATTACAAAAATATTTCACATGATATATTTATTATATGTATATTAATTAATATTTATTGTCAAAATTTACCAAATTTAACTTTTACTGGTGGGACCGATTACTACGGATGTGCCAAAACCCCGACCGTTGCCGTTAATTACTGGAAAAGCGATACCCCATAGGCATAGGCTTACTATTTTTTTGGACTCAAAGCGGGAAAGCACTTCCCCGTCTCTCTCCCTCTCTTCCTCCTCTCTCATCTCTCCATAAAGCCGCTAGAATTCGAATTTGATTTGACTGCAGTATCTGTTCTTTCTACTGTTCCCGCACTTATCTTCCTCAGCACGCCCCAATTCATCCTGTATATCTACAAAAAATCATCCTTTTCCCCTTCCGTCTATAATTATAAATCAATTAACTGATAAAAAAAAAGGAGGAAAAGAAATGGGGGATTCAGTTGTTCTACCGGACTGCGTGGAGGAAATGGTCACCCGAATCTGCTCTGAGAAGCAGGTGGAGCCGCTGGACGCCGTCGCGCGGCGGAAGCTTCTGGAAGTTGGGGAGGAAAGGGCGTTGGATATAGTTTCCCGGATTTACCACTCCAAAAAGCCCCTAGTGAACATCAGCAAATACGTCACCTGGTTTGCATGTAGTCCCAATAGTCCGATCGCTTCGGCTCCGGCCCTTTCTCCGCTTCTTCAAAGCTATTCCCCGATGAAGGCTGCTCTGCTTGACGCTGCTTCTTCTTCTCCACCACCAAGTACAGTAATTAGTGTCACGTTTGCTCTCAATTTTCCACTTATTAAGTTACTCCATCCTAATCCGAATGAATGTGTACATTTATGTTTCTTAAGTTTGTTTGATTTTCAATTTATTACAGATTTTTGAAAAATATATAAATTTAGCGACTATAGATGGTTTTATTTTAAGAGATGGTTTTAAATGATTCAAAAATAAAAATTTGTACTTTGGAGAAGCATGACTCAATGAAGGCAGTAATTACTGCTTATGCATATTCGAAATGCAGGTGATGGAAGCCCTTGCGCCAATGGCTCGAAACCACAGGCCTCTCCCCTGACTGCTACTTCGCTCATTGCAAGATCAAAGAAGGTGATTCAGAAGCCAATGTTTTCAACTCAGCCTGAGAGTAACTGTAGTGCAATGCCTCCGAAAATTTCTAATCAGACACTGGTGCTCTTCAAGGAACTCGAGTTCAGAAGATTCTTTTTACTGCGAAGCTATACCGGGAGGTGACAGTGATGTTCTTTTTTGCTCTTTTGCATAACATCAGCTGCTTCTGAAGTAAATTATACTAGCTGATTGTGTTTGCTTGCAGGAAAGAGTTGGAAGATGTTTTATCCCTTGACAAAGCACATGATATTGCAAAGATGAAAGATCTCCCAATGCATGTTTTTGAGTCAAATATTTGGGAGATTTCTGGAAAAAGAATTCTGCACTCCGTTGCAGAGAGTAAATGTATAGAGCAGCACCTTTCCATGATGAAATCATTTCACGTGTTTGTTGACTTTTGACGCCTTATGATCAGCTCTTGATTAGTAATAGCCAACTGCATGGTTTATTGTTTTGCAGATTGCTGATTGGGACTCCGGAAATGCACATTTCTATTACTGTCATTTATACAAAGATGGAAGCTATGATCTTCTGGTGGGATATGAATTTATTCATCAGTTTCTTATAAACTTACACTGAAACATGATTTTTTTAGCTTTCTTATCAACTTATAAAGAGGAAGTTGGTTTCCTTTTTTAACACTATTAAACACATTTTCTCATTCAGACAATACTCAAATATAGCTTCCAACTATAAATTCTACTAACTTGAAACTTACATTACACTGAAAATTTAAACTTGTACACAGTTATTCTTTTTACGTCTTCAGCTACACTATCTGATAATTAACTATGCTAAAATTAATACAATAATATAAATTGACTTACCATTCAATCTAACTCTTACAAATTTAATCCAATGACACCGCGCATAGCGCGGTGTTCCATCCTGCTAGTATTGTTAACAGGGGGATCATTCGAGTTCGTCGATCGTTGAATTTCGTCGACAAATTTAAGGCGGTTCTCTAGTGAAAATATTTAAGCCTCCTTCTCGATGAAGACGAGGGATCGAATGGTCCGATGAACCTTAGAAGTTGACACCACTGCAAATCCAAAATCGGCGTCAGTTTCTTTCCACTGTCAAGAGATCCAACTCGAGAAATTTGATTAAAACGTATGAAGTTTACACCGATAGTGATTGCTGTGGTGTTGTTTAGATGCCAATGACAATGTTGGTTGGGCTGACAATGGTCAGATCTCACTTACACCCATATGTCCAAGTGCACAAACTTGTCATCAGCCCACAACTCATTACTTGTATGGGCATAACTCAAACAAGAGATGAAGAGACTAGATATATAATATATTTGTATGTGTCAGAATGAAATCTCACTAAATTTGCGTGACGGGTCTGTATAACACCAATACGTTTATGCATATGTCCCCAATAAATTGTTCCTAACAGGCCCAATTCATGTCCTTCTTAACAAAAATACACCCAGCTAACATTGATACACTTTCAGTCAATTTTATCAAACCACGTTTGACTATAAATTTCGTGTAACATATAAGTAGTAATATTATTTTGTGAGGTATGTTGGATTATACGTAGCATGTACTCTTCAAATATTAAAATTTTACATGATATTAACATACGTTACAAAAATTATTATTGGTCAAACATGCCTTGAAAAAACTTACTAAAAATTGTGGCATTGTTAGCTGAACGGAGGGAGTACGTGGAAATGACGGATAAGAAACCAAAGGCAAAAGTTTCTACTATATACCAAACAAATTAACATGTTGCTCATAAAAGAAACACTTGAGCATCCCAATAACAAATTTTGCAAAAGCTAGAACATCCCAAAAGTGGTAAAGGAAACCGAGTATAGACAAACAAAGTTCACTTTAAATGGTCTTTGGAGAAATGAGTGTTATCCATTCTCTTTGGCCGTGTGACTTTTATTCCATTCTCATGTAGTACTAATAATGGTTATTTTAAAAAAGAAGAATTTTATTCTCTGCCCGATTTATACATGTGCAAATTTATAACCTTTTGAATGTCTCGACAATTCATATTTTATTCATACACTATTAGAAATTAGAGTTATCGTAACACTTTACTTTCAACACTTATTAAAAATGTTACAATAGCGTATAAAATGCTACTTAAATTTTTTAAAGTGTACATAAATGTTGAAAAGTGTTACCTAATTAAAATTTAAAAAGTGTTACGTTAGATCTAATAAAACATCACCGGTAATACTTGTAAAAGTGTTGCAATAAATTAAACTTAGTATTATTATCACCTAAAGTAATACTTTAGATGCACAAAATATTAAGTTGGGCCTATTGCAACACTTTGACAAGTATCATCTTAGGTGTTAGATCTAGTGCAACACTTTTTAAGATTTAGGTACTCCCCCGTCCCAGTCATTTTTGCACATTTTTTGTCAACTTTCTTAGGTAACGTTTGACCATCGATAAATTTAGTTACGTATACTAATGGTGTATCAAAATTTGATATTTAAAAAATACACGATGCAGAAAATCTAACAATAAATCACATGATGACATTGGTGTTTATGTACTTATTGAAATATATGGTCAAACATGATTTGAGAAAGTTAACAAAAAAATGTGCATAAATGGCTGGGAGAAAAGGGGTAATATATTTTAAAGGTTTAATTAACATTCTATAAACTATTGTAACATTCATATTAGTGTTGATAGAAAATTGTTACAATAGATCTAATTTGTAGTGGTGAAAAAGAGAGAGGATATAATCGTGAATTAAGAACTCCGTTTGTCCCAGCCAAATCTGCACAGAATCTTTTTTCCAGTTAAAGTAGTCAATTTGACCACATATTTGAATGCATATATGAACAATATTTTGAAATTGCAATAAAATTTGATAGTTTAATCTTTGTTGATAATTTATGATTTTCAGTTGATGTTTTGTTAATTTTAGTTGATGTTTATGATTTTCATTTGACGTTTTGAAATTAACATTTAATTTGAATATTTAATCTTTGTTGATGTTTTATGATTTTTAGTTGAGATTTCGTTAGTTTTTTGTTGATGGTTATGATTTTTTGAGTGAGATTTAGCTGATATGAGTTGATGTTTGAAATTTTGTGGAAGATATAGGTTGATGCTGTTGTTTTTTTATTTTTTGTTGATGTTTTTCATTATCTGAGTGAAGTTTAGATGATAGGATTTGATACTACCTCTGTTTCGTTGGATGTGGCACCACAGTACTCGGTGCTTGGATTTAGGTAAATGAAATGAGTGGATGAAATCTAATTAAGAAAGGGAAAAGTAGAATGAGTGGATGAAATTGAAGGAGTTTTTCCATAAAAGGAAAGTGTGTTAAATTCACAAAAATAACCAAAAAGGGAAAGTGTGTCACATCCAATGAAACAGAGGAAGTATTTGTATCTTTTTGTAATATAGGTTGATATTTGTAGTTTTTAAATAATTTTTTTGATGTTTTATGATTTTCAGAGTACATATTTTATATTCTTGAGGTGCCGTATCTTTTTTGTTGATGTTTTTAGTTTTTTTCCCTCTTATGTTGTTTTTTTATTTTTCGGGTGAATTTTAATTGATATGGGTCGATGATTATAGTTTTTTTGTGGTTATATACATGTGTTTTATATTTTTAGTTTTTTCTTTCTTGTTGATGTATTTCATTTTCTAGGTGAGTTTTTGGAGATAGGAGTAGATGTTTGTAGTTTTTTTGGTGATATTGCTTGATCTTTTATAATGTTTTTATTATGTTGACATTTTCATTATTGGGTGAAGTTTAAGTGATAATAATTGATGTTTTTTTGATTGATATATGTTGATGTTTGTAGTTTTTTATTAATAAAAGATATTTTAAGCTTTGCTGTGTTTTTTTATTTCAGTTTATGATATTTTTTATTTTCATTTGATGTTTTGTTAGTTGTAGTCGATGATTTTCAATTTTATGTTGATTTTTATTTATGTTTTTAATATATTTTTTAGTTGATGTTTTATGATTTTCCATTGATTTTTTGCTAGAGATAGGTGCTTGTAAATTTATTAAAGATAGATCCCTGATTTAAGATATAATAAGAATTGCAAAAAGGGCCATGCCTAAAGTTTAACCTACCTTACAAGAGACTATCTTTTAAAAATATAACATAATAATAATCTTGCGCATATAAAAAATATAATCTAATGGTCGAATTTGACTTTCCAATTCAAAGAATCTAAGCTGAGGCACGGGATGAATTGGGATGAATTACCAGGGGAGTTGGTGGAATTGTAGTCTATCTCAAGTGTAATTTCGTTTCTTCTTAAAATCTTATATAGAATTATTTTTACCAATAAGAAAAAAATTAGAATCACAAGTTTTCATTAAGCTATTCTTGAACATTACTTCACATAGCAAATAGAATTCTAAGATCTAGCCGAAAAACATAATCCAGGGGTAATGAATTGCTGCTACAAAGACACAGGAACAACTACCGCAATTGGGCTTCTGACACTGTGCCTGGTCGAAAACCAGGTGAGAGATCCTTCACCTGGAGAAGTCGCGTTGGAAGCAGAAGACCTTGTAAAGGTAACTTCATAGGTCAACTTCTGATTCACCTTGGAGAATTTCAGAGTACGAGGTGTAACCGTCACATTGATTCCTTGTGGAGGAACAACCTTAACAGTGTACACTGAATCAGCATCCCCCACATTTGTGACTGTCCTGGTGTTTTTCTGAACCGATCCTGATTTGAAGAGAAGTGCGAATGAAGGATAGTTCAGCTGCGTCTCGGGAATGCTGGATTCTGCAGTGCAATGCACCTTGCGTTGCACGACTGCAGCAACCTCTTTATCAGTGTAATTCAAACCACACAGATAAGGGATGTAATCATCTGGATCGATATCGTAAACCAGCCCTGGATCGTTTGCCCTGGAAGGGTTCACGTGGCCTTAACCAGTTGCGAAAACAGTTGCCGGAAGTTGCTTTTCATCCTCGATGGGATTCTTGGCGAGGTTCACAATGTCAGCCGTGGTCATCAGAGCGGATTTAATGGCGGGTGGAGACCAATCAGGATGCGCGCTTTTAAGCAATGCAGCGACGCCACTGAGGTGAGGGGTTGCCATCGATGTCCCTGAGGCCACGTTGAAGATGGAATATGTATCGGTGGTGATCGGAACGGATTTCGGCCATGCCGCGAGAATGTTCACTCCGGGGCCAATTATGTGGGGTTTCAGAATTCCAGGGCTCGTGAGGCTGGGGCCCCTGGAGGAAAACGAAGCAACTTGAGGAGCGTGTTGATCGCCGATGAGGGTACCTTTAAATGAGATTGCAGCAGTGGGAGAACTTGTTGAGGCCATATACGCGACTAGTTTACGCCGATCAGCATAACTTAAAACAGTGGCGGGAAGAAGCAGAGAATCAACAGTGGTGGTGTAACCATAATCCTCAGTGTTAAGGATGATCATTCCAACACCCCCAGCAGCCGACACGTTGTTTCCTAGATCCGTTACTATAATGTTTTCAGGTTCACACACTACTATCTTGCCTTTGGCATCTCTAAAGTTTGTCTGGGGAGTGCAGAATCCATCTGCATTTGGGTAATGTAGGGGAAATTGGTTTGATGGAAAATTCTTAGGCTGATAAATCGACTCACCGTCTAGTTGCACACCATTTCCAGCAACGACGGTAGACCTAAGTTTCCTGTCGATGGTGCTTGCGCCAACCGTGAGAATCCATGGCGCCTCATTCGAGAGCGAGCCCATATCTGGACCACTGTTGCCCCCCGCACAGCTCACAAAAATGCCCTTTTTGATAGCACTGTATGCACCAATTGCAACGTTGTCGCCAAAATATGGCCACGTTAAACCACCAAGGGAAAGAGAAAGAACATCGACTCCATCATCAATGGCAGCATCCATAGCAGCCATTATACCACTTTCTGAGCAACCAGTGGCGCCGCATACTTGGTAGATCGCCAGATGAGCATGAGGCGCGACGCCAACAGCCGTGCCATTAGCATTTCCAAACACATTGGCACCCTTGACATAGTTTCCGGCAGCCGTGCTTGCTGTATGAGTAGCATGGCCATCTTGGTCAATTGGGAAACTACCATTTATTGTGAACGACCTAGCACCAATCAACTTATTGTTGCATGCCGAGGAATTGAACTCGCACTTACCCTTCCATTTGGCGGGTGGGGGTGGTAGCCCCGTGTCGCTAAATGAAGGGTGATCCGGTGTGATTCCGGTATCCAAAATTCCGATGATAACGCCCTTGCCGTAGTTTGATTGCTTCCAAAACCCCGTGTTTTGGTGCAACCCCAAAAAACTGGGAGTATGGGTGGTGAGGAGTGGGAGTATCTTCTCAGGCGTCGCGGATATAAAACCGGGCTTCTCTTCCATGGCTTTCACATCCTCTGCTGATAATTTGGCTGAGAAACCTATGAAAACATTGTGGTACGAGTGGACAATGTGAGATGATGCTTGATCATCATTTGGGGAAGATGTTTTCGCAGGCAAGAAAGATTGATACCAAATGTCAAGATCTTCATTTGATACAGAGTTTTGGGTTCCATGGGATTGAGGTGGCTCGACATGAACGATGTAAGTGTCTAAAGAGGCAGAAATTGCCAACAAATTGACACTTATCGCACACAATAATGCTACTAGGTGCATCAACCCCATGACACAACTTATCTGAAGATTTGTTTTTGAGAATGACAGAGAATGAATTGGTTTTGAGAAAGTGGAGCTAATGGTTATATATAGGCTGAAAGAGAAATGGCAACTGGTTATATTTATTGTAAAGTATCCACAGCATTTAATTATGAATTTAGTCTGATTTTCTCATGAAATCTCTGAACCGAGTCGCGCATGTTGGCCAAATTATTATTAATACATCTTTCTTAAAACTACATTTGTGTGATTACAGTGACAAGGCAATGGTTGACCAAACAAAGGTGGTTACAATTATTCAAAAATAATAATTATATAACAGGTTATGTGAATGAGAAATAGATTTTAAGAATCCATCAATAACTATAAGGAATGAAACGAATTACAAATACAATTGTAGAGAAAATTAGATTTCATTGTATAATTATTTTTTTATTTAATTTAGATTTTAGAATAACAGGATTGAAGAAATTCAAAACGAGATTACAATAACTTTGATTAATATGAGAATTATTCATATATATATATATGTATGTATATATATAGTATTTTGTGACATTGTAATGTAATATGTTGGTTTAAATATAAATAAAAATTCAAGTTACGATAATTGTTGGTAATAACTACCAGACAATAAACTTTTATTTAGTCATATATTACTTTGATTCTTAAAAACACATAAATATTGTTCAGAGTTTTTTTTTTACTTGGTTGTAGCTAGTTTAACGAAGTCCAAGGTTAAAGGAATATTTTTAGGTTCATTCCTTTGTTTACAATGACAATTGGCACCAAAAGTTTGTATTCGACCTCGAATATTTCATTCCACTAATATAATAAAATTTTAATTTCAGCCAAATTTAATACAATGACATATATATAGTATATATCAATATTTTTACAAAATTTTCAAAATACATTAACCTAATTTAAAATTTTCAAAATCCAATATTCCCTCCGTCCCAACCAATTCGATACATTTTGACTTTCGTCAGTTGACTCAAAAAAAGTTTGATCATCAGTAATTGTTTATTAAATACAATTTATGAAAGTTAATATTTGAGAAATGTATGCTATTACAAATCTAATAAATATCTAACTTATTTATTAATTCAATTTGAAGGTCAAAGTTGAGCAATTTTGACAAAGTGAATAGTTAATTTGCTAAGTGGATTGGGACAGAAGGCGTACCATAGGTGAATGGGAACAAAAAAAAATGTGGGAATTTGTTGTATGTGGTGGTGTGGGACGAATGGTATCTTGCCACGTGTCTAATAAATTAGTTATATTTTTTAAAATAAAATAAAAATAATAATGAAAATTAAGTAGTGGGTGAGTTATTAGACACGTGATATGGTCTTATTCGCCCCACACCCTCACTTACAACAAATGCCCACAAATCCCCACATTATCATGAATTAGAAATAGATTTCATCTAATTAGTAAGTTAAAAATCTTATTAATTATATTTTATGAATGCAATGAATTATTAACACGATTATAGAGAATATCAGATTGGATTGTAATCATAGGATCAAAGCATTCCAAAATGAGATTACAATAATAATTATTAATGTGAGTATTGTTTATATAATATTTAGTCATGACATGATAAGTGATCTTTTTGGTTTAAATATATAAAAAATTAAAATTACATTAACAGGTGGCATAAACTTTTAACTTTGCATACTTTAGGTTGGTGTAAATTATACGGTATCCCAAGGATACCGTACTTATTGTATCCCTTATATACTATTTCAATCAAATACACAATTTTAAATATACCTTAAATATCTCCTAAAATAATGGAGGATGGATTATTATTTGGCAAAATTTTGGGAAAGACGGTATTTCCATAACCTTATGGAAAGACGGAGTTTAATCATAATAATAAAAGATAAAAGGTTTTTGTTGCAATATTAAAGTTTTATTATGCAACGTGTAGTAGTTATAAATTTTATAA
>JAULKM010000001.1:8568514-8598069 GCA_032355605.1 Rubia tinctorum
TCGACGAGTGGAGTTTTAGTGTATTGTTTTAGAAATGCTTTGAAGTTATGTATGATTTTGATTGTAAGATACTTTGAAGTTATGTATGATTTTGATTGTAAGATACTTTGATCAAGTGATTTGGAGTTATTTTAGTTTTTATATATTTTATTCATATTATATATATATATATATTTGGTGCACCCCGAACATTATTTTCTAGATCCGCCACTGTGTATGAGTGCATTATATTTAGTACTGTGGATGAGGCAATATTTATCTCCGCCATTAACTGTCCTATTTGACTCAATTGATTAAAGATTGGGATATTTTATTAATTTCCTTAATGGGTCGGCGAATATGAAACAGCTATCCGAAGGCGTTTTAAAACGTGCCCTTTTTTTTCCTACAAAGGCGCTTTCTTTCTAAATACTGTACATACTCAAGAGTCAAAGTATTTACTTTGATTATGAATAAGATTAGCCGTTCACATTTGTATTCTTTGTCACGCATCGCATCAACATAAACTTCAACATCTCTAAATGTTTGTCTTTACATTCCACATGGATGCTTATTTCTATATTGTACAACTGAAGATAACGTTGAATTGAAAAGAGAAGTTAATGGTTCAATGCATTTCACCAGAGAGTGAACTGCCGTGATAAAATGTTCACCAATATTCCATTACTTTCAAGATGAAATGAAATTTTACAAAGAATTTGACAGACGATCTCACTCAATTTTAAGGGTATGAGTATATTTTTCTAAAGATGAGAAATGATTTGGGGTACTTTCTATAATTTTTAAAAATTTATTTAGTTCTCTGTCTCACTATAAGTTGTGGTGAGACGATTTCACATAAGTCTTTCTCATGAAATTTATTGGTTAGCGTGGATATCATATTAAAACCAGGATTATGAGCAGTATAATATTGTTAAAATCAGTAAATTTAGGGAATTAACCTTTTTGAGGTGGACACACTAGGTTAAAAAATTGAAGAATATTAATTTTGTTCAGTTCGAAGATTACATTTTCACACACTTTTGCTCAAATACAAGTCATTTTATTAATTGTCTTTGTGACAAGATTTCAGTACACCCAATATAATTTATTCCAGTAAAAATGGCATTTATACTCCCTCAATTCTTTGGTTTTCCCCGTTTTTTTAAAAAGTGCATTTGTACCCCTTGTGTCATCTGAAAAATTGGTCAACTTTGATCTTTACTGGATTCAAAGGAAATGGTTGTTTTGCCCTTTTGAAACAAACACCCTCATCTTCATTTCTCAACCCCATCCCCTAAACCTAAGCCACTGTGGATTCCCTTATCTTTAATTCAAGGGAATAAAAACTCTCATCTTCATTTCTCTTCTTCAGAATGATAATGATTTTTAAAAAAAAAAAAAATGACCAGCGGTGGGAATCAATGTGGTTGGGTGGGATTTGGGTTGGGAATTGGCGAGGCTGGGGTTGGGGCTGGGACGGCGCGGAGGTAGTGCTCGCGGCGAGGTTGGCGCCGGGGTTAGGAATCAGGTTGGGACGACGCGGTGATGGTGCCTGCTGGTGCGATGATAATGGAGGCGCTACGGCTTTGGGGTTTCCGTGAGGGTTGGGAGTTGGTGGGACGAGAAGTGGTGTTGGTTTGGTGTTGATGGGACGAAAACTAGGGTGGGCAGCGTGACGAAAAAGCTTGGGTGAGGGCTGTGATGAGGGGTGCTATGGTTTTGGGGTTCCGGTGGGGTGTGGTAGGGCGCGTGGCGGTAGAGGCAGGGTAGTGTGGAAGGTGGCGATGGAAGGTGAGTGGTGGCATGGTGCGGTGGTTGGCAGGGCAAGGACTGAGGGGTGGAGGGGGTGTACTAGGGGTTTTAGGGGTGTGGCAGGGCGGTGGGTGGTGTGGGAAATGAGAAGAAGATGATGAAGATGGAGATAAGATGGCCGTGATGAAGAGAAATGAATATGCCCAGAAACGTGATGAAGAGAAATGAGAAGAATGGGCAAGGTTTTCAGATTGATGCGGCGACGCAACGTGGCGGCGGAGGTGGAGCAGCGACAAACAGGAACTCATATTGATATCGATGAAGGGCGGCCCCCACTTCAATGAAGATTAAAATGGTTTTCAGTTTTTTTAAAATAAATGGAGGTTTTTTGGTAATTTCAAT
The DNA here is from genome assembly GCA_032355605.1 of Rubia tinctorum. NCBI lineage: Eukaryota > Viridiplantae > Streptophyta > Magnoliopsida > Gentianales > Rubiaceae > Rubia > Rubia tinctorum. The sequence continues at coordinate 8,570,651 of JAULKM010000001.1, forward strand.
ATTGGCAAATACCAAAAAAACAAAAGGTCAACATTGGACTCAAGCAGGAGGGGTATGAGTTTTTAAGTCACATGCTAATCCAAGGGTACACGTGCACTATCAAAAAAGTGGGGGAGTACATGTGCACTAACCAAGGTATGAATGCATTTACCCTTTATTTTATATTGGAAAATGAGTTACCAAATATACTCAAAAAAGTAATAAAAATCTAAAATTACATATCAAATAATTCTAAGTCGATTTGAAAGAAGACACATATAGTTGTATATTTCGTGAGTATATAATACATTTGTACGAGTTTAAACTGTAATTATACTAGATAAGAAGCCATAATCGAAGCTAATAGAGTCTTTTAGGTTTTATATACTAATATTACCTCTCAAGTGAAGGGTGTGATTGGAAGCAACCCAACAGTGTGATGGAAACACCCCAAGAAGAGGACGAGGTAAATATTTGGTGAAGATATCAATAGTTGAAGGGATGAAGAGACAAGATGAATCCTCAATTTGTAAGAAGCCACTAATTCACAAAGAAAAATGATAGTCAATTTGTTTGGCTCACTTATGGGCCTTAGAATTTCAAGCAAAAAATGACTTTATTTTTATCACATAACAAAAGAGGTGGCGAGGCAAGAGAAACCTGCAACTCACAAAGAAGATGACAAATCCATACAAGTTTTACAACGATATTGGCCATGTCATAGTACTCGAAACCACAAGTGGTGCGAGAAACAAACGTTTTCCTTTTAACACTCCAAGAGGCAAGGTTTCCACCAATAAAGATAGCATATCCCTACGTAGACAATGTAGTCTCCTAGCAGCGCCCTTAATCATCATTAGACTAGCCCAAGGCTAGGGGACAGGTGAAGGGAAAGCCCATAGTGAAGGGTAACGATGAATTTGAGTAGCCGCATAAAAGTGATCATCCTAATGAGATTGAAAAAACTGCCTGACACAGTTAATCACATAAGATAAATTAGTACGAGTGATGGTGAGATAATGGAGAGTGCCAACCATATAGCGGTATTAAGTGAAATTATGAAACTCAACACTAGTAAATATTAGAAAGATGAGAGCCTAACTCGAAAGAAGTAGAAATAGGTAGTGTGCCGTCATGCCAGCAACCTGCAAAACAATCTTGCATACTTAGTCTATCCAAGAAAAAGACCACCCAAAGAGCGAACAACCTTAAGGCTAAGGTAGTAATGAAGATGACCAAGACTAAAAATAGAGAATTCCTGATGGGACTAAGAGGTAAACTGATGCAAAAGAGAGAAGTTAATTTCCTGTGAGGATAATATTATCAACATAAAGTGGTAAATGGAGAAGGTGTGAGTTATGACCATAAATGAACTGTAAGGTGTCAGTAACACTAAGAGCATACCCTATCTAAAGTATGCAAGAATGAACTAAATCGCTAAGACAAGAATCAAGGAGTTTGTTTGAAACCATAGATAAAGCCTTGCAGAACCGACAAAAATGAGTGGGACGAAATGGATAAATATGATAGGACAGTTGTTCCATATAGACTTGAGAAGCCAAAATGCCATTACAAAAGGCATTCTTAGCATCAAGTTGAGATAACAATTTATTTTGCATATGGGCAAGAGATAAGACAACACGAATGATAACAACTTTGACAAAAGAACTAAGCGCATGAGTGTGAAATTCAGGATGTTGGAATTCGCTGAGCAACAAGACGTGTTTTGACGATCAACAAAGTATTCAGGCGATACTTGAGACGGAAGACCCATTAGGAGCCAGCCACATTGACACCATGCAGCCGTGGAACAAGATCACATAATACTAAGTATAGAAAGCTCACATCTCATCATCCATATGAGCCACCCATTTAGGATGGCTAAGACCATGACAAAAGCCACATGGTTCAGGTTCAGTTGGAGAGGAAATAAGAAACCACTGACCTTAAAGTTGGGAAATTGTTTCTTCTTAAGAGTATAAGTGCAGGATCGAGTGGTCATAGTATTAGTCTATTAGTTTATAGGCAAAGAAGAAGGACCATAAAAACTGGCAGCTAATGGAGCTAGGGGAACCGGGGGAGGGGGTGGTGGTGACAATTAGGGCGGGTTGATGGAGTGAACACCAATGCAATAGTATCCAAAAAGATAAGATTTAAGGTTGAAACATTAAGAGTTAAATATGGCATTGAGAACTGTCCACTAACATAAGGGAAGAAAGTTTCATCAATCTGAGCATGATAAGTGATATAAAGTTTCCAAAAAAGAAGGCTTCAAACATTGGCAGTCTTTGTATTACAAGCCAAACATGATCTAAAATATTTCGAGGGGCAAGCTTGTGAGATGCTGTAAATATTGTCTAACTTTACATAGGCTTGAAAGTAAGAGTTTATACATTTATACAAGGTTCAGACTGTAACTATACAAAGATATGAAATCTTAATATAAGCTAATAAACATAATCTTTTATTAGACAAGCAAACATTAATAAACTTGACTCAAGCACTATAATCTCACATAAATTCTATCCATAACGTAGTCAATAGTCTTCAATACAATTGAATAAGGATCCACAAAGGCAATCCTTTACAACAAAAGAGATTTATATGTTACTTTTTGCGTTCAACTGAAGCCGGATGAGAAAATCCTACTAAACTGTTGGAATAAATCCAGGAAGAAGAGTTGGAGTTGAGTCTCATCTTCTTGGTACATTTGCCAATTGAGTCAAAATGTCAAACACCTACCGTGCATCCAAAAAAGGCTGGCCGCTTAAAATCCACAGAAAATGTTTGGTCAAACAAGGCAAAAACCACACCAGTTTACATAGTAGGAATAAAACAAGAGTCAACCCAAAAACAATCCCTCCTCTTTTATTCACGGCCGCCTCTCCACAACCCTACCAATCGCACCATTAACTCAAAACCCCTATAAAAATAAAACTCTAAACCCCTCAAAAACACCAAACCCAGACTCGAAGAAACCCCATAAAAAAAATCTCGTACCAGTACAAAAAGGCCAGAAAAATGTCAGAATCGCTGCTGCCTTCACATCCCATAAGGTTCTCTGAAACTCACAAAAAAAACTGGAACTCGGTTTCCATGGCGATGACAGAGGCGAGATGCATGGCGAACATTGCTCTCCCCATGATTCTCACCGGCCTTCTCCTCTACTCCCGCTCCATGATCTCCATGCTCTTCCTCGGCCGCCTCGGCGAGCTGGCGTTGGCCGGCGGCGCACTCGCCATCGGGTTCGCCAACATCACCGGCTACTCCATCCTCTCCGGCATGGCTATGGGGATGGAGCCCATTTGCGGCCAGGCGTTTGGTGCAAGGAGGTATAAGCTTCTGGGGTTAACTCTGCAAAGAACGGTGATTTTGCTTCTTCTTTGCTCTCTCCCAGTTGCCCTGGTTTGGTGTAACATGAAGAGAATCCTGCTTCTTTGCGGACAAGATCGTGAGATTTCTCATGAAGCGCAAACTTACATCTTCTACTCAATCCCTGATTTGGTTGCGCTCTCGTTTCTTCATCCTTTGCGAATCTACCTCAGATCACAGTCTATCACATTGCCTCTGACGTTCTGTGCGGCTTTCTCCATCCTCCTCCACATCCCCATCAATTACTTGCTCGTTGTGGCCATGGATCTCGGGATCAAAGGGGTGGCGATAAGCGGAGTTTGGACCAATTTCAACATCGTTATATCATTAGTCATTTACATCACCTTCTCCGGCACCGCGAAGAAGACGTGGGGTGGGGTTTCGACCGCGTGTTTGAGAGGATGGACGAGTTTGGTGCAGTTGGCCATCCCGAGCTGCATTTCTGTCTGCTTGGAATGGTGGTGGTACGAGATTATGATTCTGATGAGCGGGTTCTTGCTCAATCCGAAAGCTACTGTTGCATCGATGGGAATCTTGATTCAGACGACGGCGTTGATCTATATCCTCCCGTCTTCGTTGAGCCTCAGTGTCTCCACCAGGGTGGGGAATGAACTCGGAGCGAATTCCCCGAAGAAGGCCAAGCTCGCAGCTGTAATCGGCCTTTCTTCCAGCTTCGTGCTGGGAGTTTGCGCTCTGTTCTTCGCGGTCATGATAAGGAATGTGTGGGCGGGAATGTTCACTCAAGATGCGGATATCATGGCTCTAACCTCCACGGTGTTGCCCATAATCGGTTTATGTGAACTCGGAAACTGCCCGCAGACTACAGGATGTGGGGTTTTGAGAGGAACTGCGAGGCCTAAACTGGGAGCTAATATAAACCTGGGATGCTTCTATCTGATTGGGATGCCTGTGGCCATCTGGCTGAGTTTTCACTTGGGGTTTGACTTCAAAGGACTTTGGCTCGGGCTGTTGGCGGCTCAGGGAGCGTGTGCATTGACCATGTTGCTGGTTTTGGTGAGGACTGATTGGGATGTGCAAGCTGAACGAGCGAGGGAGTTCACTGCCGCCATAAGCGAAAACTTTATTAGCGTTGACCGTGATGATGAGGATGATGATGAGGTTGATGGTGATGTGTGCCTGCTAGTTTGAGTTAGGGAAGAGATTAAACTTGTACATAGGTTAGAGGCTATCTGAATCTCTGGTACTGTAATAGGGCAGTAGTAGTTTTGGTTACTTTCATTTGTTCTTTCTTTGATATCTTTTATTTTATTTTGTTGTACTCCCTCCTCCGGTTCCTTAAAAAAAAGTAACACATTTGCTTTTGGCACAAAAATAAAAAAATGTAGAATTAGTGGTTGAAAATTCATTGAAAAAGTAAAAAGTAAATTGAGTGGATGAAAGCAATCTAGAATTTGCTTTAAAAATGATACAATATTAAAAAATCATCACAAAAAGGAAAGTGAGTCAATGTTAGAAAATCGGAGGAAGTATGTATAACTTAAGTTTGGTTATGGAAGCACGGGAGCAGCTATCTAGATTATAAAAGACGGTTCTATTGATAGTATTTAAGTTAAACACTAGTTTCATCATTTGTTGTTATTATTTCTTTTATTTTGTGGTATGGTATAAGTTATGTTATTAATTAACCATCTGAATTATAAAAGTTGTGCATAACGGCCAAACTACCATGGGTAATTATTAAGTTATATATATATATATATATATTATTTTATTATAAGAGCAAGTGATATTTTTACTTTTAATTGTCAAAATTTTAATGATAAATTAAAAAGTATTAAATTCGAGTTTCCTCTCGCTCAACCTCACACAGGTCTATGGATGGTATTTGCTTACCCTCAATTTTGTTGATGGTATTTGATTTTTTCCTCAAATTATGCTATTGTAACATGTCATTGGATGCTTATTAAATTTTAAGATTTTATTATCGATAAGTGCTGAATTCAACCAAACAATTATATTCAGACATAATTTTCAATCACAATCAATTTACGTGAGGATAGAAATGCATATACTACTATACTGAATTCAATTAAACGATTAAATTCAGACAACTTTACGAATTGTCAATCACAATATCAGTGCTGCAAGCGGTCATTGGATAGAAATGCACTGTTGCAAATCGGACCATTAAATGTTTGTTAGAGCTTTCTCTGACACTTCAGGAATGTGTTGAGCTATCTCCTACCCTTAACGAAAACACAATGATTGGTTTAGAGGGACGGTGACAGTAAAAAATAATTTGATTGGGCAGAGCAACAGTAGTCGTTCTTCTAGGAGTGATTTGGATATTTCCCCGCAATTGGTTGAGAGGGACGGTCACCGCAATTCCACTGTCTGGAATGTTCAGTATAATTTCGTTTACCCCTAATCCTTTCTAAACATTGTTTATACTCTGTTACCGGAACAACTAACCATTATATTAATTATAAAAAGTTTATTTTTATTAAATTTTAGGGTGTAATTATAATTATATATACATTTAAAAGGAGGCAAATTCTTAGGAAATACCTTATTTTCATAGGCATATGGAAATACTGGGTTGAATTGAAATTATAGAAATGTAAAAAGTTTAATTTGCAATGTTAAAAATTTGGTATGTAACATTTAGAAGTGATAAGTTTATAACCCGATTAGTACAACCCAAAAATTTTATTTTGATTTCTTCAAATGTACAGTTTAAACCTTGGTCTTTTCATAACTTATGCAAAGACCGTCTTTTAAGAGACAGACTCTTAAAAGTATTTCAAATTTATGGGAATCTCTTTACCATAAATAAAAATAACCATCAAATCACCTCAATTGTTAAATCAATTATAAAATAACTATTTTTATTGGTTAGTTGATTTAAAACAAGACTTTGTGATTTTTAATTATAATATTAATTATTAGATTAATGTTTAATTTTCAATAATTTAAATTTAAATTATTAGTTTTAAATAACATAATTATAAATCATATCTAAAAAATTATATAATAATTTTTTAAACTCTTACGAAATAAATTTTGTGATCAAAGTTAACTCATTTCATAGTCAAAAATTTTTTTTAAAAGAAAACAACATGACTTGGTGGAAAAATATTGCAAGCAAACTTTTAAATGGAAGCCTAGTAACCAAAATCAAATCCATCTTCAGTTTTACCGACCATATTCCGAGGAGGAAATTGCCCGTGCGATTAAGCAGATGCACCCTTTTATGTCACCCAATCCAGATGGTATGAGTAATTTATTTTATCAGAAATTTTAGAGGATCATTAAGCATGATGTACTTTTGAACCCCCTACCAATTTTACACATACTATTCTTATAACGAAAGTCACTCATCCTGATACACAGTTTCGCTCAATTAGTCTATGCAATGTCATCTACAAGATTGTTTCAAAAGTGGTTGTGAATAGACTACATTTGATCATTCCTACTATTATTTCGGATTCTCAATCTGCTTTTGTTCCATGTTGTCTGATTACTGACAATGTTTTGATAGCGCATGAATTCCATCACACTATGAAGGGGAGAAATGCAGGATTAAAGGGTCATGCGAATGTGAAACTGGATATGAGTAAAGCTTTTGATTAGATAGAATGGAGATTTGTTTTGCTTACTATATCACAGTTGGTTTTTCCATCTCATTTTGTAAACATTATTGATCGTTTCATCTCTAAAGTTTCATTTTCTTTCATTTTGAATGGTGAAGAATTAGGTAATTTACAACCACAACAAGGTTTAAGACAAGGCAACCCTTTATCCCCTTATATCTTCATCATTTGTTCATAAGTTTTTTCGATCATTCTTACTGATTTATTGAAGGCTGGTAGAGTACATGGCTTGGGTGCTTCAAAGCATGGACTGAGAATCTCTCACTTGTTTTTTGCTAACAATACTTTTCTTTTCGGTGAAGCTACTGTGGAAGAAGATTCTCAACTACAATGGGCGATATCCTTGTTTGAAAGTATTTATAGTCAGAGAGTAAATTATGATAAGTCTAGAGTGCTCTTCAGTCCCAACACTTCCGCGGACGTAAGAAGGCAGATTTACGACACTCTAAAAATTCCAGAAGTTGTATCTCATGGGAATATTTGGGAATACCATCAGAAATTGGCTGCAGCTATAAGGAGGATTTTCAAGGACTAATTGATCGCATTTGGAACAACATTTCTGGCTGGTCGAAGAAGCACTTATCAAAAGTAGGAAAGGAGGTTTTGATCAAATCAGTTCTTCAAGCGATCCCAACATACACCATGAGTTGTTTGCTTATCCCGGACAAAATTCTTCGCCAAATATGTTTGCTGATCACAAATTTCTTGTGGGGAGATGGTACTGAAAAGAAAAATATTCCATATATAGTAATAAATATAAAAATTCCTGCATTTTTGGAATGCATAACCCACTGTGTGGGTCATTTAGGTATTTCATAGTCTTAATTGACGCATCCGCATTTTCCTAATCACAATATAAAGACATTTTGTCATGATAATGATGGTGAGTTTACATCTTAATATTGTAATGATTATTTTGTGTCGATTTGAATTAGTGTTGAACATCACGTGGTTCATGTTCATACACATAATGGTTAGCTAAATCGTTCATTAAACGCCTTCAATTAATTGAGTAACCAATGTTGTTGAGTATTGAACTCCCAATGCCAACTTAGGGCCATGCTATATTGCGTATAACGACACTAGTCCACATTAGATCTTTTCATAAACAAATTAAAATGAGTCCCCCCACCCCCACAACAAATGGTTTTTAGTAAGGATTAAAACATATCCTATCTTAGAATTTTTGGATGTGCGGTATATGTATCAATTGCTAGCTTCACTGCAACGTACAAAGATGGGGCCTCATAGAAGGCTGAGAATATATGTTGGATACGAATCTCCAAAATTTTTAAATATCTTGAACCAACGACAAGAAATTTGTTTGCTACTCGTTTTGCTGATTGTCATTTCAACGAGTTAATTTTCCCAACATTAAGGAGAGAGAAAAAACATCCAGTAAAGAAAATAAGCTAGAATAAATTATCTCTTTCTCATTTTGATTCTCGTGCAAAGCAATGTTTTCAAAATAGAATTCATTTACAAAGAAAGTTTTCCTCAATGGTGTGCTTGACACTCCAGTCTATATGGTTTAGTCGGTTGGTTACAAGGACGATGCTCATCTCGATTATGTTTATTTCATGCAGAAAACTATTTATGGCGCAAATCAGGCTCCCCATGCTTTGTTCTAGCAGTTCTAAACATATCTACGTCAACTTGGTTTTCTTCAAACTTTGACTGAAACGTCCCTGTTTATCTTTTCTTGGGGTACTAATATTTTATCTTTTGGTTTATGCGGACGGCATTAATCTTACTTGAAACACCTCTCCGGCCACTCCTCAATTCATTGCTCGAACTAATCAGTAGTTTTCCATTAAGCACTTGGGTCTTTTGTATTATTTCCTTAGCTTAGAGGTAGAGTTTACTTCCTCAGGTTAGTTTTGGACCAGGCCAAATATGTTTGTGATATTCTTAGTTGAGCTGGGATGATAGATATTGTCGTTGTCTCTGCGCCATTTCTTCTACAATCTCAGCTCCACAGTAGTACCAGTTTGGAGGTTTTCCAATCTCACTCTTTATTGATCCTTGGTTGGTGCTCTACCGCGAGTGATAAGCTGATTTACATAAGTCAACGAAGACGAATTTAGTCACCACTTATATAAATTAACGAAGGAGAATTAACCATCTACATCTCATCATTTTAGATCTCCAATAAACACAACTCTACAATGTGACCCAATTCACCGCAGATCCATAATCTCCCTCTTCTCCTTCATCTAAATTTCATAGGCACTGAGGTAGGGTTTTGTGAGCTACTCAGTCAGCTGAAACACGCCTAGGTGGTGACGAAGACAACAAACAGAAACCAAGATTTGTTTGGGTGTGGCTAAATGAGAGCATCTATGTATGAGTGAGGTTGAAGGGGTGTGTGTATATGTGTATATGTTTGTGTTTTTACGCATGACTACGAATGTGGGTATGAGGGAGTGTGTGTGTGTGTGTGCGGTTGTCACTAGAGCAGGTTTGATGCGTTAACAATAACATTGCATGGAAATTCCAAATCGTCATCTCTATCATCATTGTGCAATCGGGCGTTATTCTGACCATAGTTGAATACTTCCAGGGTCACTTCCGAATCGAAACCACCGCCAGAAATACTTTTTTTTAATAAAAAAAGTCTAGACTTTCTGGCTCTGTTGAATAGAAAACACAGATCAACCATATCATTCAATTCTTCATTTTCACACAACAAAACCATTATCATCCTCATCTTTTACACTCATATCAAACCAAACTACCGTTAAACCCATAATAATAAACATTCAAACAACGATCATCAATACCCCTTGAATAATAACATACATCAAAATTTGTAGGTGCACAAATTTAAAACGGAGAAGAAATCATACCATGATAATATAAAGTTTATCACCACACATTCTTCAAATCTGAAGTCGCCACCGCGGAGTTAAATTTAAAATGAATAGGAGGAAGTGTTAGATTTGGGGAAGAAGGAAGGAAGGGAAAAAGAAAAGATGGAAGAAAAAAATGAAGGCAAAGAAAAACTCCCGCTACTAGGAATGAGGGGCATAATAAAGGCGGAATGTGTTTTTAAGGTTTCTTAATAAAGTGCCCTCCAGACACATGCACTCGAAAATTCACTTCAGACACCAGCTCCTCCGTCAGAACTGTCATCATACTCCCTTAAAATATAAGCTCTTAGTGCATATTATTTTAAGGTTTATTTGACAGTGGTTCAACTGTTGTTGTCTAATTTAAGGCACTCCAGACACATGTTTCAACGTCACGACTTCCTTCAAAAGGGCATTAAATGAAACAACATAGCCATTGTATGACCTTTTCAACGGTGGTTCAAGACCAATACTACTTTAGACTGCGGTTATTCACCAATTGCTATCTCGTAGTTTTTCTGAGCCATCTACCATCAATCCGAATATCGGAATAGATGTTCCAATTCTGAACTTGGATAGACAGAGGTCCAAAGAAAACATTCCTAATCATCTTGCAACGGATCTGTTAATGACGATTCATGCACTAGTAAGTTTGTTTGTAGGTGAGGTAAAACTAGGTTAAATGTGCGCTTAGGCCTAAACAACTGAACTTATCAGCCCAAATAACGTAAGGCCCTATGTTGGTACACTTTTTCCTGGGACATCAAAAGTACAAAATGTGTGCCGACATCAACAGCTAGTGGAAGTAAAAATCTAGAAACTTACTCACAATGGATTGATGTACGAAGGATATGTTTGCAGGTTAGGTCAAATTGGAGTTACTAGTGGCCAAGAATCTCAAAAAAAAGTGTTACAAACCACAACATGTGCAAGGTATCAACGGTTTGAAGAGAATGAAGCATATCTATTCCTAAATTGCGAGGGTTCCATGAGAATCTGTAGAGCATCCTCTATAAGCTTTTGACTTCAATAACAGTCAAATTGCGGACTTCATGGTTCCTGAATTGGGCACAAAATGTACCTGATAAGGAAGCTATTGAGCTTTCTATATGCACTCTTTGGGGAATATGGTAATAAAGAAATGTAAAGTGTACTGAGAACCGCGATCTTAACCTAACAATTTTTTGGGGGGAAGAAGCTAGGAACTCAACCATAGTCATAAAACAATTGTCCAGGCAACCAAAAATACGGAACTATTATATGGAGAAGTCTACAAGAATGACAGACTCGAATCAACCACAGGAACCTCACATGAGCACACAAAGTAGTGGGGCTACAATAATCACCTTCGGCGGTTCGTTTCAAAATGAAAGCACACTTGGGAATGTAGGATGGATCATTACTAGCCCTGACAAATTTGGAGGGAGGAACACTCAACTAGGATTTGATTTCTTTGTTGCAGTCTCACCACTACAGTCAGAAGTTGAAGCATATCTCAGGGCTATTAAAGAGGCACTCGGAAATGAATGCTCTTGCATGCGCATCTACACAAATTTAGTCGTCTAAGAGGTCTCAGTCCATAACCCGGAACTAGCACCATGGGAAATCAAAGGAGCAGTAACTCATATACCAAGCTACCTTCTAGTTTAAGTCAATTCTTTATTACTAAAGTTTGTTGTAGTCAGTTGCATAAGGAACATATCATAGCTAATAGTTTAGGTTGTTCTTTATGTAACACATCTTACCCTTTTTAAATTAATGTAGTGTGATTTTAAAAAAGTGGGAAATACCAATACAACCCTATATAATTACAGAAGTGCCAATATAACTCTCGATTTATAAAAGTAAAAAAAAACCTTAAGTATTTAATGAAAGTGCCAATAAAATCCTTAGGTGGCATGACCGTCGTTGACAACACTTAAAATGACAAAGTTACCCTCAACTAAAATATTAATTTCTAAAAACTATTTTACCCTTACCACCACCTCCACCGCTGCTGCTCCACCCAAAACCCTAGCCCAAATAAGCCACCACCTTAGCCCCAACCCAATACCCTAGCCTCCACCACTACCGCAAACCACCGCCAACATCGCTGCTCATCATAAAATTCTAGTCTAAATAAGCCACGACCGTCGGTGCCGCCAAAAATTTAACCTTCACCACGGCCGCCACTGTTCCGCCCAAAACCCTAGCCAAAACAAAAGCCGCCACCATCGCCCAAGTCCAAAACCTTAGCCTCCACCACCGTTGCAAACCACCACCGCTCACTTATAGCCCGCCCCTAACAACGCCGCAAACCACCGCTGCTCTAACCACCTCCGACCACACCACCTCCCTCAAAATCGTATCCTACACCACCACCGTAAACCAATGTTGCAAACCACCCCCGCTCACCCAAAACCTGCCCCCAACAACGCTGCAAACCATTGCCACTCTAACCACCTCCAACCACACCACCCCAAAACACTAGCCTACACCACCACCATTAACCACCGCATCAAATACCACTACTCACCCTAAACTCACCCCCAACAACGCTGCAACCCACCACCGCTCGAACCACCTCTGACCACATGGCCCACAACACCGTCGCAAACCACCACCGCAAACCCAAAGAATAACGGGAAGAAGAATGTGAGGACCGGAGAAGAAGAATAAGGTGAGGGTGGGGCGGTTTGGAATGACGGAGAATTTGGTGAGGGTAGGTGTTTAGAGTGAGAGTGGGGAAGGAGAATGGGAGAAGAATGTGAGGACGGTGAGGTGGGCAGTTAAAGAAGAACGGGAAAAAGATGAGGATGGGAGAAGAAGAAGAAGAAGAAGAAGGTGAGGGTGGGGGCATAAAAGTCATTTCACTTTTCCCCCTTTTTTAAGAAGGGGCAAAACAAACTTTCCATCGATTGCGGTCAAAAATTGACGAATTGGATAGTTTTGCACTTTCAGCGATTATCTAGAGTTTATATTTTCAGCGATTATCTAGAGTTTATATTGGCACCTTCGCATACCATATATGGTTATATTTGCATTTATATCATATACTATGTAGAGTTATACTTGAACTTTTTTCTTTAAAAAATCTTGGTCCCAAATAGCGTAAAATAAAATCTGATGTCAGTGTACTTTTTCCTACATTTTCTAAAGTTCTTTTTTATATATGAAAAAAACACACCGACATCATCACTCAATGTGAGCAAAATTCCAAAGAGTTTTTCGGAGCTAACCATCATCAAAAACACTTTTTACTATGTATTTTTCATACCTTTATTTTCATTTTTTTTAGAAACCGAAAGCAAAGCTAACTTTTAACTCTAAATTATTATTTTCACAATCGAATTTAAAAAAGAGTTCGTCTCTTGAAAAACAGTCTTTCCATAAGTCATGGAAAGACCAAGGTTTAAAGTCTAAATTAGAAGAAATGAAAATAAAATTTTTGGGTTGTATGAACCGGGTAATAAAATTTATAACTACTACACGTTGCATAATAAAACTTTAATATTGCAACAAAGACATTTTAACTTTTATTATTATAATTAAACCCGTCTTTCCCAAGACTTTGCCATATAAAAATATTAAATAATATATTTTTTCAGTGAAATGTTGAAAAACGCAGCTAGTAGATGTTTTAAAGTAACTTAGAGTTGATTAAATAGAAGTAAGAAAGAGAAATCTTGGGAAAGACCGTTTTTCCATAGGCATATGGAAAGATGGGGTTGAATTGAAATTATAGAAAGGTAAAATGTTTTAGTTGCAATATTAAAAATTTATTATGCAACATGTATGAGTGATAAGTTTATGAACCGATTAATACAATCCGAAAAGTTTATTTTAATTTGTTCAAATTTGCAGTTTAAACATTGATTTTTTTATAACTTATAAAAATACCGTCTTTCAAGAGACGAACTCATAAGTTTATAACACAATTAATGCAACCAAAAATTTTTATCTTCATTTCTTCTAATTTGCAGTTTAAAACTTGACTTATGGAAAAATCGTTTTTTAGAAACAGATTCAAAATTAAATAATAAAAAATACTTAATAAAAGTTCGAAAGAAACTAGTCCATGGCCATGGAGTATATATTAGTCGGGCCATATTACCTATTACTCATAAACTATACTTGGGTCACTCATATGGGCAATGACTATATGGGCTTTTAGAGAGAAAAAAACAAAACGGAGGTTGACAGCTGCATCGTCTTCTCCGGCGCTTCGTTCACCGTACGATCTGAACTTGCAACTAAATTTCAGGCAGCAATTTCGACGATCAAACTTTCAAACTCACAAATTTCACCAGCTTTGACTTGGAGGGGCGGATGATCAAAAGATAGAAATCAAAATCAACCACGCAACCTAAATACCCTATACTAATATCCTATTTGTCGGATCTTAGGGGTGGCGGGCGCATCCCCTCGCCACTGTTTACCGGTGAACACGCCGAGAAATTCGACGCTGATTTCACCGAGATTTTGACAGAAAAATCACCGGAATTTTGACATGAACTCGTCGGGATTCCGACGGAGACTAAATTCAGATTAAATACAGATACTGTCCCAGCCTCTCATCGCCACCCCAACCTTCCGCTCCTTCTATCAACCGCCTCTCCTCCTCCGTCCGCAAAAGGCTTCGCCCAACGCCGCCCCTGGTCGGAACTCCTAGATCGCTCCGCCTTTCCCGCCCAGGAAACATCACCAACGCCGCCTCCCGCATCCGGAAAAATGTCGTGATGATGGGCATCATGCCGTGTCGATTGTGTTTATGGCGGAAATGGATTAACGGAGTCGATGTTATGATGTGGTAGTTTAGAAAAAAAAAGTAAATTAGGTAATTTTGATGGCGAAGGGTAATTATGTGGTGGGGTAAGGCTGATTTTGCTTAAGATTTGATGGCGATAGAAGGGTAATTTTGAAATTTCCTCATCAATTGTTAGAACCTTCCAGATTTTACAAAGTTTGAGCAGCCATCTAGTCAAAGTTCACATGCTTTGATGGCGAACAGGAAACGGACACTTGGGGGGGGTCGACGACCCGGGGTAAGTTTATAATTCTCCCTTTTGTTCATCAGTGTATGTAAGGAGAAATTAACTCTTCCGTCTATTTTTTGTTTTTTTTATAATTTTCATATTGACCTGTTCTCCTTTTATGTATCAAAATCGAGACTAAATTTGTCAGTGTTCCATATGATTTGTAGGAATTTTGTAACTTCCTTGAGAATTCGCCTATGCCAACTGAAGGATGTGGTGCACAGGATCAGAACAAGGAGCCGGTACATGCTCTATTGCATCATCTTCCTTTAATTGCATCAATTAATGCCTGGAAGTGGTTGAATCGATGTTTTCTTAGCTTCTATATAGTAAATTCTCATCCCTCGATGATATGTTCCCTTCTGTTTTATTCCTCCAGCCGCTGCTTATGCAATGCCGACTATTTAGTGAAGGTCGTGCTGTGAAGGGAACTCTTCTCGTCAATAAGGAGGTACTTGTTCAGTGGTGGTCCTGATTATGTTTGTGCATAATGATTAACTTCTGTTGGATGCACTGAGCTTGTATTTTTCGGTCTCATTCTACTTAACTCACAATGTTATCTTTTATAACCTTAGCTCAAACCAGGAAGAATTCTGATCAGGCCTTCCATGGTGAAGGTTAAGAGGGATAAGACCCTTTCTATAGATGGAAGATTTGACTCGCTGGAAATAGTTGCAGTCAGGTTATCTATTTTCGTAATGATCCTGTTTTTTTGCATTTTCTTAAACTGCCACTGTAATGTGTAGTCTCCATACCTTCTGGAGAACTGATACTGAAACACAGGCTCAAGAGGAAAGAATACTTTTATCCGTGTGCTTTGTTGGGTAGGTGTGGTCGAATTATGTTATAGCTTACGCTGAATATGTTGGCAATATATCCAAATGGTGCTAGCTGATGAGTTATTCCATTCTACTGTCTTCATCAGTGTAATCCAAGTATATGTGCATCTCTCTTTATCCAAATTCTAGTTTAAGCTTTTATTTGATATGCTTTCTTATATTTACATTCATCTTGAATATGAAGATTTATCATTCTTGTAAAAGAGTTTGTTTGATTCCTAGCTCATGTATCAGATGATCGAAAAGGATTGGTTGTTGTAGTGACTAGTGTCGAACTAAGTTGCTCTTTAATCTACTTAAAGGGAGAAATAAATGAACAAAATATTTAATTCTAATTTATAACTTTAAATTTTGGATTCAGCCATAGACCAAGGAAAACGTACTTGTCAAAGTACTTGATTGCTCTTCTAAGCTATGGAGGAGTTCCCCAATGCATTTTTCTAGACATGTTGACTACCGTACTGGAAGATACAAAAGCTGTCTTCTCAAATAAGCGTGCAGCTGTTAATGGTAATTACAGATTCAAATCTCGTCTGCCAGTGAGTTTCTAAAAAATTTTGTCACTCTAGACAACTCATCTGGATGCCTTCTCAATATCAAATGGCGGGTTTGAGTGTTTAACCCACCAATGACTCATGCCCGTTTTACACAAATGAGATTTGTATTTCTGCATTTTGCCTTGGCTATGCTTAATTGCTTATGGTTCCTATTCTAGTTTGAAATTTAGTAATGGTTTCTTGTTTTGTAATATGTCAGTGGCCATGTATAATGAAGACATTGATGATGATGCTGCAGCAATAAGAATGATATTTGCTGGGATCCCTTTAAACGAGCCATATCTTCAGCAGCGTCTATCTGAAATGGCAAAATCTGCTAGAAAGGGACTTAAAGGAGGAAAAATTCCCATTAGCGAAAGTTATTACTTGATGGGTACTACTGATCCTACCGGCGTGTTGAACAGGAAAGAAGTTTGTGTGGTCCTGTATGTGAACTTGAAACATTTTTCATTGTTTGGTTTTTTCATCTCACATGTAATTGCATGTGCAAATTGGATTCTTCTTTATCTGTATCTTTGAGAGTCAAGTCCTGGTTAAGGGAAGAATACCATAAAACACATTCATGTACCTCAAGGCTATCACAAAGACAGTTAGCAGTAGCACTATCTCTTAACTTGGTTTCTATAGTTTGATTAGGTTGTTTAACATTTGCCCATGTCAAGAACATCTATGATACAAATGCCACCAGTAGAGGTCCCCATTAAGTTTAGAATCCAAACTCCCAAAGTGGCTACTTTCATTCATGAATAATCTCCAATTTTACAAATTTTTGTTTTTTCTATCTATTGATTTCATTTTCTTTTATATGTTATGCTTGTTCATAGGGAGGATGGTCAAATGTCTGGGGAGGTTTTGGTTTACAGAAATCCTGGTCTGCACTTTGGGGACATCCATGTCCTTAAAGCAGTATATGTCAAGGAGTTGGAAAGTATTATTGGAAATTCTAAATATGGAATATTCTTCTCTACCAAGGGTCACAGATCTGTTGCAGCTGAAATTGCAAATGGGGACTTCGATGGTGACATGTACTGGGTTTCTAGAAACCCTCAGGTTAGCTCTTACTCATTTCCATTAGGGCGGAACCCTTATTCTATATCTGTAACTCGGCCACTTGCACTTTCTGAATTCTACTACATTTTTATTAAAACCTTGTAGTATATGAAATCAGAAATATGTGATTAAAATACACAAATTTTTTATGCTGACTTGTGCCAACATGTATCGATTCAGTGGTTGATGTTTTATATTGTTTCAAACAATATCTGATTTGCCTACTGGATGGATGTCCACATAGCATCAAATTTTATGAAAATAGTAGTAGAAATTGCATTTCCTTTTCCCCTGATGTTTTGTGTTTTAGCATATTGGATGTCTTCTAATATTAATACAGGCTGAAGATCCATGAGATCCGCATGTCTTTTGGAAGAGAAATCCATTTCCTTATCAAATTCCTATTGATGTTCCTTATTTCATTTACTGTGGTTCTGATGCAAGTGCAAAATGTACATCTCAGTTCTTGAAGTACTTCCGTGCTAGTAGTCCATGGAGCCGTGTTCGTTCAAGTCCCTCTGCAATGAAAACGAACCTTGCTAAATTTTCTTCTGAAGAATTGGACCATGAGCTTTTCCGGCTATATCTGGAAACCAGTAAGCCTAGGTATGCAGGTTTTTGTGACTTTGTGGTACCAAAATTATTTAACACATTGCAATCAATGTACGAAAAGCTACATGACTCCGAACTATGTCGTGTGATTGTACTGAGATGTTAATAAATAAGCACACTGGAAACCTAGAAATGGACAATCTTAGAAATGCATTTTTGTTTGCTTGGAGGGAGGGGGTTTCACCTACGCTACCATGGTCATTGTACAGATTTCATATGAGTGGAGTCTGTGACATACAAATACATCATATTTGCAATAATTTCTGATGGTCTTTCTTGTGTTTTGAGAATCATGTGGAGCCTTCATTCAGTTAGAGTGGTAATTGGATATTTGGATAAAATTCCATTGCCTCTAAAAGGCCAATGTATGAAAAAAGAAGCATCTCCTCTTCTGAATCAATTGAGGTATTCATTTCTGTCAATTTGATGTTGGATCCACATATTTTGGACCAAAGATGGAGATGGAACATGAACATCAAGTGTGTAAAGCTGCACTGATTGGTGTTCACAGAGCAATTTGTATGGAAAGATAGTGAGCATACTAAGATCATTTAATTTCCTTGTTCTCATGTCAGAGGAAGGTGTCTCTTTTGCTTAATAATAATAGCCAATTAAGAACTCCGGTTCTTTGCTAAGTCATCTCGTCCGATGCCATGGCAACATTCCATTTCTTCTATTATAAAACTAACAGTGGGGTTTGCTCTTTTTATGATATTTGAAGTTACTGTTGCTCTTTCAGCTTCAGTGCAGGCACTGCCGCAGATAGCTGGCTAGCTCTCATGGATCGACTATTAGTACTTGGTGATGATTGCCATGAAGAAAAAGAGGCTTTGAAAAAATCAATGCTTCAATTGGTTGATTTGTATTATGATGCTGTAGATGCACCAAAGACTGGGAAAAGGGTAATTATTAATACCGAATTGTTGTTCTGTTACTATTCTGCATTTTTTGCAGGGCTTCCCATATACCTCCATTCCTGAACTTGATCATGAATTTAATTTTGTCTACACTCTTTTGTCCTGCTCCTATTGTGTAGATCTTTATCCCTAATAACTTAAAGGCGGAATTGTTTCCCCATCACATGGAAAAGAAGCCCAGGAAGTACAAATCTACTTCCGTCCTGGGTAAGATTTATGATCAAGTAGAGGCATTTGGATCTGTTGATCCATGTGCAGGAGGTAATCGCTTGGATTTTCTACTATGTCGAGTCTCTGTTGGTGTAGCTTACATGCATACTAAGTTCAGTTGATCCTTTTGTTGCATTAGATGTTTGGAAACTGGCATGCTTTAACGTAGACATCCCGCAAAAATATGTGAGCATGTGGACGATGAGGTACAGTGAGTATCGAAGAGACATGAGCGCAGCCATGCAAAGAAAGGACAAGGATTCCAAAGACAAGGCAGCAGATGAAGTCATCAAGAAATACAAGCAGGTGATTCAGCCAGCCTTCAGTTTCCATGCTTATTTGTTTAGAGAAATAAACTAACTTATGGATTCCCCAGTTGCTCTACGAAGCAGCAGATTTCGAAGAGAGCAAAAAGGATGTCCAGGAGATCTATCAAGAGGCACTGGCAATCTATCGTTTAGCCTATAACTACGCCATTGAAGCAAAGGATGTCGGGAAATGTCGCTTTGCATGGCGAGTGGCTGGGGAGGCCCTCTTGAACCTATATGCTGGAAGCAGCAGTGAGAAACCCATAACAGTTTTGCCATCTGTTCTGCAAGAAGTTATGTTCTGACCTCCAGAATTAGACACCTGTATCTCTTAAAGTAGCTTATGCTCAGTAAGTTATGATCAGAACATGTTGCATTTTGGTGCCTCTGCAGCTTTTGCCTTTTGGTAAATGTGTACATATCCACCATGTTCTGCCGGCCTAGTCTTCTGTATGTCTAATGTAATATGTAGTGTAAGGAAGCAGTATGCTGCAAGCAGAAAGACATTATTTTTGGTAGTATTCAAACTTTGGACTCAAGTACAGTTCATGTTGGCTAGGCAGCTTGTTCAACATTTTTTTCTCTTTGAAACTGAATCCTCTGTCTGGGGTCAGAATAACGTTGCTCTGGAGCGTTGACATTCACGAGGTCGCAATATTAGAATGTGGGAGCGGTATCGCTACTAGTACTCCATTCGTTACATGCTGAGCTGCACATTTTTCTAATTTAGTTGCCCAACTTAAACTCCACACTTGTGTTTCTTTCCCCCTGTTTTTTTTTTTTGGTTTCCAGTTTGTTTGATCATGTGTGGAATGGCGGTCTTTCCTCTCACCCTTGTGTTTCTTTCCTTTTTCAGACTGTTTGACCGTGCATCGAGTGACGGTATGGAAATGGAACGTTGATTATGCACTAGACTTGACATGGCAATGAATTAATTAATATAGGTCTCACTAACTCGGCCCATTTTAAATCCTCTCTCATTCTCTCTCATCATTGCTCTCTTGACCAGTGGCAGAACTGAATCGGGGTGAACCGGTGCAGCCGCTCCGGTGAACTCTGACGAACTAAGGAAATAATATTTTTCAAGTCTTCATGTCTTTGTCCGTCTCGACTCAATAAACTAAAAAAGGGTTCCACCTAAGAAGGAAATTTGCCCGTCCCTAAAATGCTAGTATAGTTCACCCCCGCCCCCTCAAATTTTGTCCTGGTTCCACCATTGCTCTCAACTCTCCATATTTATTTATTTTAAATCGTTTGCATCTTCGTTTTTAAAACTTGGAAAACAATTGAATTATCGTTGTTAGTTATTTATTCTGTAGATTTGTCGCTAGTTATCAATTGAATTATCATTGTCAAATACGGTTTAATTCGATTGGAAAAATAAATTCGGCTCAAGTGATCGTAATCGTTCCTATGTTGGGGTTGGAACTGCTTTTTTGACAATCTGTTTGGAATTTGATTGGATTCGACCGTGAGTTCGATTTGTTTGTTGGGATCTAACTTTTGAGTTTTAGAAGATTTTATTTCTCTTGAAAATAATGCATTTTCTGTTTAAGCGGTACATAATGTTTTCTAATTTGTAGGAAAGATGCATTTTTTTTAGATTTACTTTTGAATCCAAGTCAACAAAATTTGCTCCAAGTTAATTTTTTGATTTCTTGATGTGCAGTAAATATGAGCTATGTTTACTTGTTGTCGTAGTTGGTTTGTGAGTTAAATAGGGATCTTCTGTTTGAAAGAACCGTATCTTTGTTGCAACTTGTCTTTTAACTTCGTCATTTTCGGCTGGAGATTGTGTGTTTTTGTCGATTGGATCAATTCCCACTCGGATGATTTTGTTAATTTGGATCAATTCTGATTGCAACAACTGTGTTTTGGGTGTTTTAGTTTCATGTTCGGGCTTAATAGAAAAATATTTATTTTTCTTGATTTTGTGTAGCTTCTTGTCCCATTCGATTTCACACAGTCTATCAGTACTGTTTTTATGCTAGCCTCTTTTTTTTCTTTGATTTTTTTCTTCTAATTTTGTGTACATGAGTCCCGGGTTAAAGTTCCTACCATTGTTAGTGAATCAGCCTCATTTTTTCATTGTTATTTAGTTGTAGACTACACTTTGAATTGCTTGATTATTAATGTAGAATATGTCACAATAGAAACCAACATCGCATTACAGTCTTTGGTAGTTTTTACTACAGAAATTTTCCACCCAAAATTCTCTAGGTCGTGACAGAAGTAGTACTAAAATGTCATATTCATACTCCTTTCGGTTCTCTAATATTGACACATTTATTATTTGTGGATGGTCTTTTTAATTGACACTTTTCTTTTATAGCAAATACTAAATTAATTTCATTCATTCAACTTACTTTCTCTTCTCTCAATACAATACAATCCCCACCACTAATTTTACCTTTTTTTTTAAAAAAAATTGTACAATCTTACTAGGGGACAATATAAAATGACCAGAAGGAGTATGTAGAATTATAATTGGAAATTGAAGAATGCATGTGATGATGTCATATTTGAATAGATATATAATCAACAATATTATCGTATGTTGATATTATTGAATTCGTCGTAACAAGTTATTTTTAAATATCACATTTTTATTTATCATTATTATATGTGAATAAATATATTAACGATTAAACATATTTATTAAACAACATAATAATGATTATTGTGAAATTTAATCTAACCGGTTTTGATACTACCACTAAACGAAATCTCATTATGCTCAAGCTCAAAAAACGTGTAATGCATGCCCAGGGCATGTGGAATCCGATGATAATGAAGGACAAGATTGGACAGTGAGGGCAGAGGAAGGTCCCGCCCCCACTCGCCACTACCTGTTAAAATGATTAATGCCTCCATATTTGATGATCTGTTAATGCATTATTGTGGTATGGTATTGAAATGAATGATAACACAATTGTTCATACTCCCCCTGGTCCCGGAATATTGGTATTAAATAATGGGTATAATTTTTTTTAAAAGGTAAAATGAATGAAGAAAATTGCATTAATATAGGGAAAAATAAATTTAATAGATAGAAATAATCTAGAATTTATCAAAAGAGTAAAGTGTCAACATAAAAAAATCATCCAAAAAATAAACGAGTACCAAGAAAAATAAACCGGAGGGAGTATTTAATGCATTAATGTGGTATGGTTTTAAAGTTGATGGTAGCACAATTGTCAAAATGGTGTGCTCCCTATGTCACATACTATTTTTCTTAGTTAAAGTTGAATTTTATTGACGCTCATAGAATATCAAAAGAGATTCGCAAGCATAAATTTTAAAAAACAATTGAGTAATGCAAGCAGAAACCCTATATTTTGGTTTTGCAGTCCACAAGAGAGAAAATATTCTCGAAAAATATTATTATGAAAGATAAAATCTCAGAATAATAAAAGAGATCTTTAAGTACTACAATGAAACCCTGGAATGATAAAAAAAATTGAAAATAATTTCAAAATAAAACAAAAATTGGAAAACACTCAAACAGTAAATTGCCGTTTTGAGATTTTAAACGAGCTCAAATGGCCAAAAAGCACCCTACTCGAATCGCACAACATAAGAATTATCATTAATCTTTGACAACACCTTAAACGGACCATACTTACGTAGTTTGAGTTTACTGTACATGCCAACTGGGAATCGCTCTTTGCGTAAGAATACCATGACGTAATCTCCTTCCTTGAAAACCTTAAGCCTCTTACGCTTATCAGCAGCCTCCTTATTCTTCTTCCCAGTAGCCTCCAAATGATCCTTAAGAGATTCCTTGGTCTATACAATCTCCCTAACCAATTTTTTTGCCGACTTGCTAACATTAGGAATCTTTGGCAACTCGACCAAATTCACCACATGCTTTGGAACAGTATTATAAACAAGAAAAAATGGAGATTTTCCCGTATTTGAATGCACTGCACTGTTATAAGCAAATTCGATCTGAGGCAGAGTCAAATCTCACTGCTTCGCCTTCTCACCACAAACACTACGAATAATATTTCCCAATATTCTGTTTGTCACCTCAGTCTGCCCGTCAGTCTGGGGATGGGCTGTAGAACTTTTATTCAAAGCAGTCTCAAACATCCGCCATAAAGCAATCCAAAAATGAATAAGAAATTGTGTATCCCTGTCTGAAGTAATGGACCTGGGAACTCCATGGAGACAAAAAAACTTCCCAAAAATACAGCTTCGCAATATTAGACACATCAGCAGTCTTCTTGCATGCAATAAAGTGCAACATCTTGGAAAACATGTCCACCACTACGAACACAAACTATACACCACGTTGGGTACGAGGCAACCCCAACACAAAATCCATAGACAAATCTTGCCAAATATCTCCAGGAATAAGTAATGGCATATAAAGACTAGTATTTTGAGACTGACCTTTAGAAACCTGGCAGACATAACACTTCTTAACAATGGTGCTCACGTCCCTCTTCAAATGTGGCCAATAATACCTCTCCTCCAAACTAGAAATCGTCTTATCTCTTCCCAAATGACCACTAAGACAGCTACCATGTAAATCCCGAATCAGTTTCTCCCTCAACGAAGAGTTAGGGATGCATAATTGATCTTCTTTGAACAAATAGCCATCACGAACATGATACTCTCCTCCATTAATGTTGCCCTAGTTGCACTTCACCTATATCTTCTTAAATTCAACATATTCCTTATACAACTCCTTTAGATATTCAAAACCAACAATCTCCTGTGCCTGAGTAATCAACAAAGAAACCTTCCTACTCAAAGCATCGGCCACCTTATTCGACGTTCCTTACTTATGCTGAATAATGAAAGGAAACTTTTGTAGAAAACTGACCCATTGAGCATGCATCTTATTAATAATTTTTGGCTATGGAGAAACTTCAAAGCCTGATGATTAGTGAACCATATGAACTCCCTCTGAATCAGGTAATGCTCTCACTGTCTTAGAGCTCTAAAAATAGCATAGAACTCCTTATCATAAGTACTCCACTTTTGTCGAGCCTCCTTCAGTTTCTCACTGAAAAACTCTATTGGTCTCATCTCCTGGGATAACACATCTCCAATCCCCACACCACTGGCAACACATTCTACTTCAAAAACCTTATCAAAATCAGTTAAACCTAGTCCCGACATAGTATAAAGCTTTTCTTTGATCAAAGAGAAACTCTGTTCATGCTCAGGACCCCAACGATATTTTACCTTCTTTAAACACTCAGTTATGGGAGCAGTCACATCACCGAATTTCTGGACAAAATGTCCATAAAACGTAGCCAGGCCATGGAAACTACATACCTCTATTTCAGATGTAGGTGCGAGCCATTAACGAATAGCACACACCTTAACCTCGTCAACATGAATTCTATCTTCACCAACATCAAAACCTAGAAAAAGCAACTTCTTGGTGCTGAACGTACACCTTAATGTACAACTATTTTTCGAGCAAAGACTGCAACATCGGGATATCACTTGGAACAAAGACTGCTGAATATCCTGATTTTTTGAGCAAAGACTGCTGAATATCCTGCATAGGAGGTAACTCACTTGGAAGCTCGTCACCAGTTAACTATTTGAAATCCTCCAAAATCGCCTGCACTTCCACTAGAATCGGTGCCTCCTCCTTCTCATCACTCAGCGACCTCTTCATCACCATGGGATAAAAACATTCAGCTTCAGCAACAGCCACATGAAGTTCCTCTTCACCTTGTGTCATAACCAAAAAATCAATTGCTTACTTCCTGCGACAGTATCAAAACGCTGAACAGGAGCCATAGAAATCTTATCCCCATCCCATGCAAACAACATGAAGTTGTCATGCCACTTGTGAGTAAAGTCATTATCAAACTTCGAAGGCCTCCCCAACAACACATGACACACATCCATATCCACTACATCACATATCACGTTCTCCCTGTATTGCTTCCCAATTGAAACAGGAACACTACAAGTTAACATCACTCTAACATGATTACCCTTACTAGCCTATCCTAAGGTATAAGGGTTTTCATGAGGTTCAGTGGGTAATTTCATATATTCAAATAATTTCGCAGAAACAAGATTTTCAGAACTACCATTATCCATAATTAAATGGCACAACTTATTATTAATCGAAAAGTGGGTTCTAAAAAGATTCTTACGCTACCCCTCGTCCTTGGATGACAACAAAATCCGCTGTAACACAATGCTGAATTTCTCAGTTGTCTCCTCTTCGGCTAATTCAGCTCCTTCATACTCATCCACTGCATCGTCCACACCATCTTCTTCCAGGATTGCCACGGTCCTTGATAGGCAAACATTCGACATGTGTTCCACACCCCCACAACGAAAACAATTTTCACCACGTGGTTTAGAATACGGGTTAGGCTGTCTCTGCACTGGTGCCCTGGTTGGGAACACCTTCTTGTCTTGCGCACTACCTGAACCACCCCCACTAGTACCAAGGTTAGAATCCTTGATAATCCCTTCCTTCTCCTTACTTCCGGACGACTCAAAATTGCTTTGTGGCTAAAATTTCTGAATGCCTGAATAGCTACCACTTCTTCTACGAGGGGAAGTCTCCGTCATCTCTATTTTCATGGCCAACGTTTGAGCCTCGGTCACAGTCCACACGGTCTATAACCCCATCTTCTCCTGAATTGAAGGTTTCAGGCCAGTGATATACCTAGCCACTTTCTGATTCTCAAAATTGCCAAGTTCATTGGGTTCACTGTAAACCATGAATTCAACATGTATTCGTGAACTGACCTCCTTCCTTCGGAGCATTCAATTTATAATCTGTACAAAATTTCCTCGTCATTAGCGGGAAAATTGATCTAGCATCAACTGCTTCATCTTCCTCCAAGATCTGGCCTAATTCTTCTTCCGCTTACGCCTTGAGTCAGCCAGCCTCTTCAACTTAACTGCGACCATCTTGACTTGCTTGTTCTCAGGAATTTCTATGACCTCGAAAAATCGATCCACTTTGATCTGCCAATCCAGAAACACCTTTACGCCTATGGATCCATAAAAGAAGGAGATGTCAGCCTTAACCTGGTAATCAGGATTGTTCTGTCAATTTCCCTGGTTCGTCACAGTTTTTGTGTCGGTTAATTCATCATCCGATCTGATGAATCATCGAAAACATTATCACCCCTCAGATTCCTCCTGGTCGATCGCTCGCCAGCCATTTCTTAGAGTCTCCACTTGCATCGATAATGCCTCCACCTGCCTACTCAATGCTGCTAGTGATGCAATAATCACATCCCCTTCCGCCTTGGTTAATGGTTGATCACTAATTGTGAATCAATGGAAAATTTCAGGGAAAAGCCTTCTCTGATACCAATTGAGCCAGTCATAATATCAAAGAGATCCTCAAACACCAATCTTGAAGAACAATTAAGGCTTGCAAGCACAAACCCTTTGGTTTTGGTTCTGGAATCCACCAGAGAGAAAATAACTCGAAAATAGTATTATGAATGATAAAAAAAAATCCGAATAATACAAGAAGTCTTGAAATACCAAAATAAAATTCAGGAATAATAAAAAGGAAATTTGTAATTATTTCAAAAATAAAAAGAATATTGGAAAACACTCAAAAACATTAAATTGGCGTTTTGAGTCCTTAAACAACCTCAAATGGAGATTCAGACCTGATGTTATAGCTTCATCATGGACTCTGATCTACTCGTTGAAATGGTTCCAATGCATCCGGCCTCGCCTGATTCTGACTCCGAACGCAAAAGTTATGTTTAAAACCGTGTCGAACCTTTATGGCAATCCATCGCTTCTCCAATCTTTGCCTCCATTCGTCCTGCATCAGTATCCATTACCTCCAAAGAACTCGACCCCAAGTTCTCTTCAGGATAGAAAACTTCATCCTCATGGAACTCATAAATATCAGGCATGTCAAAAGTGTTGGAAATACTCATAGTATCTGGAAGAGCCACAACATAAGCATTATCATTAATCTTTAGAAACACCTTAAACAGACCATACTTGCGTGGTTTGAGCTTACTGTACGTACCAACAAGGAATATCTCCTTGCGCAAGAATACCATGACGTCATCTCCTTCCTTGAAAACCTTGAGTCTCTTACGCTTATCAGCAGCCTCCTTATTC
>JAULKM010000001.1:8618194-8630642 GCA_032355605.1 Rubia tinctorum
ATTACTTTTTAAATAATTTGAATGAAATATTATAAAAATAATCAAATTTTATTGTATTCAATATTTAACGATTTCTAGCCATCTCATATACTACACTTTAAAATTAGATGATTACACTTTAAAATTTTAAATAAAATTTTTTGTTTTCAATTTAAAGGTAAGACGCAATATATAAAAAAAATTAATTTTAATATTTTAATTAATAATATCGCGCAACGCACGATGGTACTCCGCTAGTTATTTAGAATTAGGATAATAAAGGAATATTTTTTCTAATTGGTTTTGTATTTATCTTATTCCATATTTATTTCTATTTTGTATGCCTACTCACTATATATTACATATGAATATACGCAACCAAAATTATTTGTGGATTTTCTTTTCTATCATGGTATCAGTTGGTCCTTCCCTAATTGCTTGAATGTATGAGGAGCAAGAATGCATTTACGTGGAAAATCCTTCTAATGACAAGAGTAAGAACCACGGGGTCAACCTCAACCATCTTCATTAATCAACCAAGCGTGTTACAAGACCCTCAACAACCAACTACTAATAGCACAAGTCGCTCTCAACAAAGATAGGATCAATAACCACTACAATAATGAACATTAAACAAAAATAGGAGAAAATATCACCAAATCTGCCGAACTAGTTCAAAAGGATGAATTAATCACTTCCAGACCTCCAAATCCAATCTCCACCTTTCAGAACCTAGCTACACTGCATGGGAACACCCTGCCAAAGTTCAACAAAATTCAACCGTCGGATTGTGAGAAAACACAGATCTACCAAAACTACGCACTGAAACTCGAAAATCTACTTTCACCCACTATTGTGTCTCTTTCTCTCCCTCTCTTGGTGATCCTCTAAACTGAACCCAAAGGCAGTCACACCCAAACAAACCTACTCCAAAGGTGTGCTAAAATGAACGAAATGCCCCATTTTAATTTGAGCCAAATTTCACAAATATTGAGGACTAATTTCCTCACGCAATAGGAAAAACCCAACAATTTCCCCCACCAATTTAATTACAGTCCTACTCCTACCCAAAACATTACAGATGACTAGGAGAAGAAGCTGAAGATTTGACTGTCCTCCAACTAGAGTAGATGTATTGTTATTGATTTGCTGGAATTTATTAATGAATGAAATTAATCTTCATGATATAAAGTCGTTTTAGACTTTTTCTTTTTATCATTTCAGTTAAATAATTTGTTTGTTTAGAAATTATTTTATTTATGAATATCTAACTCTCCTATGATCATAGTATCATACTCGGTACATGAATTAAGGGTGTGTTTAACAGGACTATTTTGCTTATGAGCTAAATACTTTTAGTTTGATGAAATGCTAAAAATAACTTATTTAGATAAAAGATATATTTTTGAAAGAAAAACATAAACTAATAATCCCCTGTTTTTAACATAAGTCGGCTTTATTTAAAAGCCCGGATCTATCAAACACACTCCCAGGGAGAAGTAAATGCAAGAAATCAATATGAAAGGAGAAAGAAGAGGAAAAGATGATATGAACAAGCAAATGAAATGAAAGTGCAAGGATATTAAAAAACATCAACATCTAAAAAATAAGGTGGGGTGTTGAACGCGGAAATGTAAAAATCATATTAGGAAAAGGGGAGTATTTTAAATGTCGTGTGAAGAAGCCTGTGATAAGATCAAATTTTACAGACAGAAAAACATACAAAAATCTATTCGGCCATGCTGCTCAATTCTGTCTATTTTTCCGTTCAGCTGTACAATGGTTTAGATATTTCATTCCCTTAACGTCAACCAAAGGTGTAAAATTACAAAGCAACACATCCCAAAAACAAACATCAAGTGTTTTTTTTCCCTTCTGATTTGTATGTAGGAGGAGCTACTAATTAGCAAATCACTTCATTTGTACGAACTCAGCGGAGCATGAGTATCAGCATACCGCTGGACCATGTAATCTTCACATTTGATCGGTCCAAACCTGCAAAGAAGATACTCGGTGAATAAGGCACCAGCAAGCATGCTATGTGTAAGAACCACTAGTGCATTAAGAATCTGAAATTGCAATACTAGAGAGGTTTTAGGAAAAACTGATGATACCTTGGTGGGTTGTCATCGGATTGGCAAGTTGGCAGGCATTCAACGATACAATCATGATTAGGCTCCAGAAAGAATGGAATCTGCTCACCCACAGAAACAAATAAGCATGTGTATTTTCTACACTCTCTCACAAAGAATCAACACGTCTCTTAAATCCTGTGAAATATGTTTATCTACGGATACTTGAAACTTTGTTTATACTGATCACTGCTTGAGTAGAGTGATATCTGAGACTATTCTCATTTTCAAAAGACAAGCAAGAGTACAATATTAGAAGTCATAGTCAACGTAATAATAAGATGAAGGGGGACATAGAACTTGCAGAATATCTTTCTTGGCCATTTCCCAGGACACGATGAAGTGTTGATCTGAAAAGGATAAGGAGGAGTGATATCAGAAAACACAAGCTCTCCACACTTCAAATACACGTAAGAGATTCAATCGACGAGGACAAGACTAAAACCCTTGTCCTAAACAAAAGAAACAAGGTAAAATAGTTTTGGATGCGATGAAAGAACAAAGAACACGGAAACTCCATCATTTTTGGAGGAGAATATAATGAAGATAATTTCATAGTGCCAGAAACCGGAATGTTTCTACTACTCAACAGAATAACTGGCTCTCAAGGCTATAATATTAGTTACTACAGTGAAGGGCCATGGTTTGAGAAAGGTATACTTTTGTAAGATCCCAATAAGAGAAACTTAAGTGTTGGTGCAAAATCTGTTCATAAAAAGGCCCGAGAAAAGAAAGGTGAATTTCAGTCTCTCAGCCTCAATTCTCGTAACCTATATGAACATAAATGCATGCCCTACTGTAAAGTAAACCAAATTCATATTACCTAAAAGTACAGTTGCTCCATCTCTCCAGCAAATCTCCAAGATTTACAACAAATGCTCTGCATGTTGTAACTCAAAACTATCAACCAAAATGTGGTACTACAACAGAAAAACTAGGCACAATAAGCAATGATAGTTCCTTGTTGTCAGATTATAGTGTATGTTAAATCTAAATCATCAGATAAAAACAAGGATGGGGGGAAGTTACTGAGAGAATATTCACAATGATGGACCAGATAGTCAATCTACAACACAATATGGCTGTTTTGGCAGAGGTTCTTATGAGCATAACTGCTAGCAACTGTATTATACAAGAAAATTATTTTCATGTAAACAGGAAGAGATACAAAATACCATGACTGAATCTCCAAAACTACAGAAATCGTGATCATCCAGGTCGTCACTCCCCAAAAGGAAATGATCTTATGAAGTATAGGGCCTTACCCTTTTAATGGAGATACATATTCCCATGTCTGAGGTTCAGCATGTTTATCCTTGCATATCTGCATTGAAAAGAGGAGTTCATTATTCTCCAGAAGACAACTGCTAGATCATTTTTCAACAGACTAATTCTCATTTGTTCCTACCTGAAGACCTGTGACGTCGTCTGTGGCTAGAAGGGTGAGTAAACCAAAATCAGAATGGGCACCGGCACCATATATTCCCTTTGCTGGTTCAGAAATTTTACCTGGAACAAGTTTAAATTTTTGTCAACCAATACATTCAGCCTAGTTGAGGAAATACTCTCAAAATGTTACCTTCATAATGTAGCAGCCGCAATGTAGCAATAGGTTTTCCTAAAATTTCTGGCTGATCAAAAAAGTCTCTGTCTAAGTCGAGTGCTAGAGCTATTATTCTTGCGACGGCTCTTGCAACCTCACTGTGCATGCCACAAGATAGAGAATCGTAATTATTTGAACTTATACCCTAAAAAATGATTCTGAAAGTCCCATAACATGCAAAAGAAACTTTTTGTAATGCATTAACCCTCTTAAATTAGAATTTCCAATACTGTGCATACAACATCAATAACTGGTTCAAGCAAACACAGTAGATTAGAATATCCTTAAATATTGATGTGTCCTCTAAAACAATAGCTTATTAATATAAGACTTCCTAAATCTCGAATGATACTAGTATAAGACAGTAGCAGCATCACTTACAGAGCTTCTTCATGGTATCTCTCCATAGTCTCTCTCCATCCAGGCAAAATATCTTTCAAGAAATCATCCAAGGGTTCAGAAATAGATGTGCAAAATTTACAATTAATGTTTGTATTTGACTAGTGATACTGGTTTAGGCCCGCCTTAATCTTTTGAGACATAAATGTTTCAGGAAGGTTACCTGTCTCAGGCCACAAATTTGGGCCAAAAAATGGTTTTTCTGCATCAGGATCATCTTTCGGCACTTCGACACCAATGTAATATCCTTCCTTATAATCACCTACAGGAACATGTTTATAACTACAGCCTGAGGCTTTTCATGAAATAACCATAGTGATATAGCTCTACATTAGACAAATAACAAACAGAGACCTTAGACAGGAAGAGTGGGCAAAAATTAACCACCTTTCACCGCACCAAGGAGAATGACAGAAAAAACAATTGTAGTGTAGGAATGTATAATCAAAGAACCACAGTCTCATTTAGAAACATTTTTTAATCCATTGGTGAAAACAGAACTGAATAGTATGGAGCAAATGCGATTATTTTGTCCGTAGTAAATCACCTCAAATAACGGATTGTACCTTAAGCAAAGAATACTCTTTTTAAGGAACAAAGGGAGTAACCAAGTCTATAATCTTGAATTAGATACATAATAAAATGTCTATTCATGCAAACTAGTTATACTCAATCTTGCAAGTAAATAGACAATCAACAGTAGAAATATAAAAAAAACAAGAACAGATGGAGGACAAACCATGGACTTGATTGCCTGGATCCAAGGTTTCATCTAGAAGAGGCGTGTAGCCACGATGTTTTTCGTTTTTTAAAAGCTTCATCTTATCTTCAAGTGGTAGAGTGAAGAACCTTTTGCTTTGCGCAAAGACCTCGTCCATAAACTCCGGGCTGATGCCATGATTAACAACATAGAAAAACCCTGAATCCAAACAAGCCTAAATAGGCGATACAGGGCATTATTAGAACCTTTGATACTGAAAGCATGATTATCAATTTCCAGAAACAAGTGCAAAAGAGCACAGATAGTGTTCCCCAAATTTGCTCATGAAATCTAAAAGTTAAATTAAAAGGCTTGGACTAATGAGCTGTCATCAAATAGTGACAGAATTCTGACGAGTGACGATAAACTCTTTCTTGTATTCTTTCAAGTCTGAATTCATAGCCTGTATCTGTAGATTACTGTCATTAACGATAACAGTATCAAAGGAAGCTAAACAAAATCCAATTTATATAACGTATATTTCAATAATTTTGCACGTGTTAGATGATTCCTTGAACAAAATATTGAGCTTAGAACAAGTTATCTCGGAATTTCCCGAAATTTTAACACCGCAAGTTGTAAGCTAATACAGTAGCAGAGAACGAAAGACTTACCTGTTTGACTAGGGAAACGGAGGTCCGAACGTCGGAGCTGGATAGGTCAATACATTTCAACGCCGATATGTTCGTCGGCGCTCCTTTCTCACAACTCGCCATTTTTGTTTGTTTGTGCGTGTATGTTCTTTTTGGGGAAAAATAAAAAAAACTTACGCTTAATATAACATGCAAGAGCGACAATGGGACATGACCGATGCGGTTTATGGCTCTACATATCCATGTTCTTTTAATATTTTTTTATAATTATACCCGTTCCATCATGTATAATATTAATATTCACGATGCACCATTGGGTAATATCTAAAATTCACTCTCGCTTAATCACCCATTTGGATCTTCATATCTACTTCAAATTCGTTTTACTCATTTCATCCATATTCTCAAAAACACCTTAAATTTAACTTTAAAATAATGTTTTAATATTTAAAATTTAATAATTGTATACACAAAATTACTAATAAGATCTATGCATTATGGATCTATAATACTCCAAATTAGTGTGTACATAGCGGATCTAGCAAGTGGGACGGGGTGAGAATGAACAAATATTCACACTCGACTCATTACTCAGGGCGGGTATCATTTTCATATCCATACTCGCCCCACCCCCACCAAAACCACCTCCATACCCATCTCATTGAGGCGGAAGCGGGGATGACCTCCACCAAAATTGGTCCCACTGTCATCCCTGGTGACAATATGGGCCAAGCACTAAGAACCATTCAGGAATATCAGTTAAAGTGTTTTGGGAAAATTGCTTTGATAATCCCCATATTTTTTATAAATGGAATTATAATTTTCAATTTTTTAAACTGCTAATATAAACCTTGACCAACATTGATTCAAAAACTCATAAGGCTGACGTCGAAGACTGGAGACTGCGTTGGTTCAGAATATTCCGGCGTTGAATAATTTCAAAATGATCAATATGATCCTGTGTTTTTAGAAATTTCACTGACGATTATGTCCTCTCATTCTAAAACTTCCAACACTAAGTCCTCCATCTCAAACCCAACCTCCGCCTCCATCATCTATGTCTAGAAGCAAACACCATCCATGCCTAAAACTCCTTATAAGGTAAGGTATACATGGTATTATATTCACAACAATAGTAAAATAACACAATCTTCAAATTAAAACATTTAACTAAATCATTAAGACTCACATAAAGAATCAATCTTTTGTTTATCAACATGTAGAATACTTATTACCTCAATTATGATTTGTGGACGTTCCAACCTTTTGTAGTTGTGGAAGTTTGTTTGAGATTTTCATTTCCTTGGATGGAATGTTTGTGGTAGTCTTGTTTTTAAATGAATGTTAGGTGAAAAGTAGAAGTGGATGTGTGGATTTTGGAGGAGATGGGTGGAGGTAGGCTTTTTTTTTGTTTAGAATAACCTTTCATAGGGTTTGGGGTTTACTAATAAAAGAATGGATGCTGAAATTTCATTATCCCATCAATCTCCCCTAGGGAACAGACAGTCGACTGGCGTTAATCATGATGTCGCTGTCATTGTGGGTTTCATGCAGCCCACGATGGCATAATATGTCCTTTTGGCCGACGTCGGTCAATTTCTCACGTGGTGTCAGTGTCACAGACACCTGGACCAATATTGCATCCCTTTGAAGGTCTAGGCAATTTGAGACTAGCCCAAAAAGATACAATGACTCGTCAATAATGACGATGGCAACTCTAACTCGTCTGCTAATAAAAAAACAATGCAAATGATGAAGGCTTGACTTAAACTAATCTACATCAATTGTTACTTGACTTCTAATAAAAATCAACACTAATGACCAAGGTTTGATCTCAGGTGATCAATGGTAAACTCTAACTCAATTCTAATATGAAACAACACAAATGATCAAGGTTCTCTAGTGGAGAAGGATTGATTAAAGGCATGCAATCAAAGACGGTTCTTGAGGAACCACCTTTAATAAGGACCCAAAACAAGTTCCAAACTCGGAACTCCCTCCCAAGTCACCCATTTCTTTTTAAAGACAATTTAAAACCATTTAAAGGCGATTCCGCCTTTGATGATCGATTAAAGGCGGTTCTATTGTAGAATCGCCTTTAATGGATTACCTTTTATAGGCCACTATATAAATAAAACCCTAATTCCATGCCTTCGTCTTTGCTCACTCTCCTCTCCAGGCCCTTTCTCTCTCTCGCCTCTCTCCCCCACTCCACCACTAACCTCTCCTCCTCACTCAGCCACCTGTCTACCTCCCTCTCACTCTCATCTCTGTCGTGCGTCCCCTATGCCGAGACCTCCCCCTCGGGCCTCGAAACCCCCTTAGGCAAGAAGTCTTCCCCACCGTTGCTTTCCACCGCCGAAAAGCCCCATCCGCAGAGACATCTCCCCCCGGTCGCGAAGCCCTCTCTGGCAAGGAGCCTTTCTCACTGTGGCCCTACACCATCGAGAAGTCCCCTCTGCAGCATCGTCAAGCCCCCTCCGCAGTATCGTCTCTACCACATCAGCCCTCCATCGCCAAGAAGCACTCTTCTCCGCGTCGCCTCCACCACCGTGGACCTCTACCGTTAAGTTCACTCTGTCGATGTCACGACTGTCCATATCTGTATGTTGACTCCGTTGGGTCGCTGAGTTCACTCCCCTCCACCACCACCTAGTTCACTCCACCGCAGCTATCAAGTTCTGTTAAATTTCTTTATTTTTTTGTTTCCATGTCTATATTTTGACCCCATTTTTTTGCTTTTTGTCTATTTTCCATATCTGTATTTTTATTTGCTGCCAAAAATCTCAGGTTCCTGCCGGAAACCTGAGTTTTTTGGCGGTTTTTTTAAAGAACCTCCAAAATGAATTTCGAATTTGGAACTGAATTCGGACCTCGATCAAATTTAGGACCAGAAAAGGCACTTGAAAAGTGTCTTCTATGGTCCGGTATAACCGCCTATAATAGGTCTTTCTCGACTAGTGGTTTGACCTTAACTAATCAACGACCAACCTTAACTTGACTTCTAATAAAAGCCAACACAAATGATAGAGGTTTGACTGTAATTAATCGATGATCGAGCCTTACTTAACTTCTAATATAAACCAACATTAATGACCACAATTGACCTTAACTAATCGAAGGTTAACTCTAACTCAAATTCTAATATAAACCAAATCAAAGTTTGACCTTAACTGATCGATGGTCAACCCTAACTCGACTTATAATATAAAATTATAAACCAACACAAAAGATACAGGGTTGACCTTCACTGATTGGCAGTAAACTCAAAGTTGTCTAATATAAAACCAACATAAATGACCAAGGTTTGATCTTAACTGATCGATGGTCAACCCTAGCTCAACTTCCATTACAAAAAACATAAATGATAGAGGTTTAACCTTAACTGACCTACGGTCAACTGCAACTGGTCTTCTAATACATATATAAAATAAATGTCAATGTTTGCCTTAACTGATCAAAGCTCAATTGTTACTTGAATTCTAATATAATTCAACTTCAATGACAAAGGTTTGACCTAATTAACTGATCAACGGTCAACTTTATGGAGTTCTAATATGCACAAATGACCAAGATTTGACCTTAACTGATCGGCAATCAACCCAAACTCAATTTCTAATATAAACAACACAAATGATGGAGATTTGACCTTAACCGATCGAATGTGAACTCTAACTTGACTTCTAACATGGACCAACACACAAATGACCAAGGTTTGACCTTATTTGATCGACCAACAATGCTAACTCGACTTCTAATATAAAGAAACTTAAATTATGTATGTTTGGCCTTAAGTGATCGACGTTAAACTCTAATTTGATTTCAAATATCAATCAAAACAAATGACAAACATTTAACATTAACCATCGGAAATGCTATCAATTTAACCGACATTAAGAACCGATGTCGACGGTGTTGTCGGTAGATGACAGAGAAATAACCAGCGCTAAAAGGCGACGTCGGTCAGCTGTTGGTTCAATCGACATATGAGTTGAAGAATGATCGACACTGCATGCAACGACCAGAAAACAACAAAATTGACCAATGATAAAGATCAACATAAGGGCCACTAAATATAACTAAGATACATAAAAATGCACAAACAAGTCAATTAAAGTACGAATTGAAAAAAAAAACACAATTCACCATGGATGCTCCCTATTCAAATTTAATGACAATATATCAATTTCTACAATTAGAACCCACAATGAAGATACAAACAAGAAATGGGTTCACAAAATACAAACCAAATTAGAAAATGAAATACCTAGAGTTGAAATACTTCAAAATTGGAATGTTGGTTTTTTGGGTTTGAACAATTGGGGGAGTGGAGAAATTTGAAAGATTTCTAAGGTTTGTAGTTTATATAGTCAATTGAAACAACATTCATTTTGAATGGTCATTGAACTTGTATAGTCTGCCATTGTGGTCGATCGACATTGACTGGCTCTTATACTGGGCGAAAATACTTTTTTGACCCATTCAAATAAAAGTATACAACATTTGGGCTTCAGTCAAAAACATAATTTTCCAAAATTTCATACAGATAATTATGTAATGGAAATTGCGTAAAACATTGAAATTTACTAAATTACAGACATCATTTGGATTAAATTTGTTGGTCGTTCTTGTTTATTTATTAGAAGTTGAGTTACAGTTGACATTCGATCGATTAATTAGGTCAAATCTTAGTCATTGGGGTTGATTTATATAGAATTCAGTTGACCTGCGATGTGACCGACACCACACCTAATAGGCAATTCTCATGAAAAATGTTACTTCGGTAGAACAATTAGTTGAATCTTGATTTCTTATTCTGTGTTATGGGTAATTATTTACATTGCCAACATCAAATCTAGGATATCTTGTGAAATAACCAAAACATATATGTTATCAGATTTTATACTCAAAATTTTCTCAATCAATATCAATGTGGAGTACACTTTTCTTTCATTAGTCTCCCGAGCTAAATTCTACCATGTCAAACAATGAGGGGAACAATAGTAGGAATACCAATGGGGGGGGGGGGGGGGAATAAATTGTTATTTTTTATACAGGTTGGATCTGGTAGTGATGGAGGCCGAGGTGTAAAGCACTACACATTATCGCTCGCTAGTCCCCATTTCACCGTCATTCTTTCCTAAATTTTTTCAGAAGGTTCCTACAATTGTAATATGTTGCCTATATCCATTCCGTTTTAAAATCATTTTTTAATCCAAAATACTGAAGGTACCTCTTTTTTTTAAATTTGAGTTTAGTTTATTCCATCAAACACTCACTCACTACTACCGAAGAAGAAGGTTCCTACGGTAATCTAGTGTAATATCAACATTTGGGAAATGACCTACTCTGACAACTACACAATCAAAGTTTTGATCCCATGGTCGGGGATGTGGTAGATTTTAAGAGGACAATGGCTTGAAGATTGGAGACGCCTATTTCTTCGAACTAGTTGTCTAGCGATGCGAGAATCGTGTTCAAGGTGTCACACTGAGTGGTACTCCGAGGCAACAATTAGTTGGTTTTTGCTTGCTACGATTCATACAATTTTAATTTGGATGGTATGTACTTTTGAATATTATTGTATCTTACTTTCGGAGATTCTATTTGTTGGTACATTTGATCAAACTTTAGGCAATGCATGCTTTTTAAACCCATGAAAATATATTGTCGACATTGTTGCACGTCTGTTTCGTACTCGGTCAAACAAACGACATGTGTGATGTCGACCGGTAGAAACAAATTATAAGGCGAGTATATAATAGCACAACGAAGTCACACGGTCAAACTTTGTACTTCGAATTTCTTGACTTTTCTTACCTCGGTTAAACCATAATCAAGATAAAAAAATATACTTTTTACCTCGATTTTTTAACCGGAAAAAATTATTTTTACTTTATTTTTAAATAAAACGAGGCAAAAGAACTTTTTATCTCGATTATTGACCATAAATTAAATAACTGAAATAAAAAGTTTAAATTTAAAAAAACTAATTTTGTTGTGGTGGCTACATAGTAAATGATGCATGGTGTTTGTTTTAAATATAATGCTTAAACCATAAGCCAGCTTAGTTTTCCATGCCTGTTGACGATTTCCCAGTCTGACCATTTGAATTAAAAACAGACGGCATTGTAGACAAGTCGAAAGCTTTTAATATTCCACATAATTACACTCTGACTTTTTTTTATCCTTATCAGCCTTTGAACCTAAGTTTGGCCTTTCATTTTCTTTTTTTCTACATTTTTTCTCTTTGACATATTGGCAATATCTAATAATTTTTCTACGGACTTTTTATCCTATCAGCCTTTGAACCTAAGTTTGGCTTCCGCTTTCATTTTTTCTTCTCTTTGACATATTGGCAATATCTAATGGCTTACTCCTCAAGAATAAAAATCACTACAATAGGCTAAATAGCCTTCATAATAATACTATTATATTTAACTTTCTTTCTTTTGGAACCACTCTATTAACTTCACAATGATAAATATTCTCTTTGCTGCAAAATTTAAAATATAGCCCCTCTTTAAAAGCAAACTTTTCATTCTAATCAAATACTCTTTATTTCATCACGTTATATATATATATATAGTCTAGTAATATTTTGGAACATTTTGTAAACACACATTTAAGAAAATGGCCAGAGAAGGAAGGATATATAAATCTCATTAATTATACACAACTTTTGCACATGCAAAATGAAAAAAGAAATGAAGAAATGGGTAGCAGATTAAAGAATAGGCATGCATTTCATGATTGATCTTCTTCTTTGGCGGCGGCGGTGACTGTAAAAACAGCTGACCGGCAAAGTGGACAAGAATTATGGTCGGAAACCCATCGGGAGATGCAGTCGGAATGGAAGACATGATCGCACGGCAGCCGTTTGGCGCCAACTTCCGCTTGAAAGGCTTCCATGCAAACGGAGCATTCGCCGTCGACGGCTGCGACCACCGGCATTTCGTCGAGCTGGTTCTGGTTAAAAACC
>JAULKM010000001.1:8655791-8671402 GCA_032355605.1 Rubia tinctorum
ATTTTATATATATATATATATATATATATATATATATATGAGAAGTATATTAAACGAAGAATCTTACGATGTCTTACATAATAATATTACTACCTACGTACAATATGAAATTCAGGATGTTGGTAAATTACGCCCTGTATTTTACTATAACACGCCCTAATATGTAGATATGTATTTAATTTGAAAATTAAAAATATTAAATTGAAAAAATAAAATTAAAAATCCAGATCTTCTTTTCCCTACCTTCACCACTCGCCGCCCGCCACTACCTCACCGCCGCCGTCGCCGCCGTCGCTCTGCCGCCAGTGACCACAAACTTGCTAGAAACTCCATCGCCCATGACCACCTCCCCGCTTGAAAACCCAGATCCCCCACCTGCATCACCCCAACCCCTCCCCCACCTGGAAACTCCACCGCAAGTAACCCACCTCCCCGCTTGGAGACCCATATCCCCCACCGCCATCACCACAACCCCTCCCTCACCTAGGCCCGCCAGTGATGAACTTCTTCCTTCTCATTTTTCGGCTACGAGGAAACCCTCTCGAGTGGTGGTTCCCAACGCTGGAAACGAGAACAAGGCGACGAGAGTCGGGTCGGGGAGGGAAAACGACAATGGGGCGACGAGAATCGAGGACGGGGCGACGAGAAAGGGGTGATGAGAACCAGGCTGGGCTGGGGTGACGAGAGCGGGGCCGAGCTGGGGCAACGAGAACCAAATCCAAAACAAGCATGGGTTTGTCAGGAAATGCAATTACACCAGAGAAAGAGCGCCAGACCATGCCAGACAAGACAAGATCACGCCAGAGAAGACGCGTCGCATGGTTCGCATGGTTCGCTGAGAAGACGCATCACCGGTGGACCCCTAAGGAGGAGAACGGCGAATACCATCACCAGCGGAGGCGGACGCTTAGAAAATTAAATTGGAATTAAAATTAATTTTTCATTATTAATAAATAATCAAATTCTTTTTATTCTTTAAAATAAATTCAAAATACATATAGTATTTTAATAGTATAAATACAATACGTAATTAAATAAAATACAAGGCGTGATTATAACGATTCACGAAATTAATGATCAAACATGACTCGAGAAAATTAACTGAAAAATATGTGAATCCTAACCGAAGAGTATTAAAATTGATGGGAATAACAAGAACCAACTGGGGCTATCCACCAATTTAATACTAGAGTCCAACAAAAAAGACACAAAAGATATACGTAGGAGCCTTTATCAAAAAAAGCAGGCCATGCAGAAAGAGATCGTGCATTTGCTTTCACCGTTACTTTTGCGGTCTTGCCATCAAGCGTTTGGCTTTTTCCACAGATAATGCACCAACCTTAGAATATTCACCAGCACCCAAAAGTACAGTCCCATCTGAACTTTGGCTACTTTCCACTTTCTCTTCTTACGACACACGGCCTTGTGTTTATAATAAACTGCATTTAAACAGTTCACCAAACATCTAAGCCTGCTTAGTTTATATGTAAATGTAAGACAGCTTAATTTCCTACAAAACACATTCCCTAGTTATCCATTCGATTCGAGATCTGACGTTGGACCAGTTACCCCATTACTGAGATAGTTAAATACTTGCTTCAAATTCCCTCTCGACGGCCGAGCATTAACTGCATATTTGCAGATGTACACTAACCTCCTTCGCATTTCCGACTTTGTCACCGTTATTCTGCTGTAACATTCCCCATCATCAAAGCATCCTGGCAAAAATGCCGATGAATCATGACTAATTGCCGAATAGGGAACTTCAGTGTTCCAGAAAACAGAGTTGCTAAGATCAGGAATCAAAGTGGACAGACAAACTGTGACTTCAACAAAGAAGAAATGGAAAACCTTCATCCATACCTTGGTCATCAAAGAATGATATCAAGATTGCTAGACACACACATATACTGATATCTTCACCTGCAAAAATATAATATTGACATCACATGACTTGATAATGTTAAACCCCACTAAGTTCCGTTAGTTGTAGATTTAACAACTGCGATGGACCAATAAAAGCTTGACAAACTAAATGAGGACCAACGGTTACTTCGTCAAAAGGACAAGCTACAAAATTTGGTTAGCAAATATTGGTGGAACCTAAGTGTGGTGCTCACCATCATTGCAGCAAACAATGAGTCTCTTCCCATGGATCAAATTCATCCTAGCAAACTCCAGGGCACAAGGCAAGTTTGTCGACAAAGCAAACCTATCAAATTTGGAGCTCTAGCAAAGAAAAAATAAGACGTGTCAGAAAATCTACAAAAGGGATGTAAGATGCAAATATTTAATTGTTATTTAGTATTACAAGAGAGCATGTTTGAAATTAACACTACATACAGCAATTGGCAAGTGCAAATAAGCTTTTGTACTATCCAGGGAGAGCGGCATTGACTCCTCACCACAATTCAACAAGCTGTCAGCAGAGGAAATTTTCATAGCTGCAATTCAACAGACTAATTCAGAGAAACGGAAAATGGACCAAAAACAAACTAAGTTTGCCAACTCCAGAACAGAAAAAAGGTTTCCAACAATAAATAACTTGATTGATGACTTTATATATCATGGAAGAACAGCTCTCGAGATTAAAGTGACAAATGGCAAAGATAAAAGAGTGAGACATATAGAAAGAAATGCTAGAGCATTCAGCATCAAAACAAAGTAAAGAGTATCTGCATACCAGAACGAATTGCACCAACAGCAATGTTGGTAGAGTCCAGCCAGAATAAAGCACAATCATCTGAAATACTTGAAACTGAAGTGTCATCGAATTTTGCATCTGAAAACTTCTCCGTGGCCTTCAGAAGTCCTGAAGGCCTCAAAGTTATCTGCAAAGCATTTTCCCCTCTACGAAAACGACACACTCTGTCCTTTTCAACTATATCAGCCACCTTCTGGTTACACAAGTCAGGGCCTGAATTTACAATGTCATAAGCTTGCTTCCAGAAAAGATGAGGAGTCAGTCCTCTAGCCCAACTTTCCTCATCATCTCCAGCCCCAGGAATATAATTCCAACTAAACTCGGACGTGGTTCGCTGCTGATAAACTGGACTTTGGGAGGATGCAGAGACTAAGATAACAGGAGTGAAATCCCAAGTATCATACTCAGGGACTTCATTTAACCAAATAACAGTTTTCTGTGAGATCCATAGAGGCCTAAGAGGCTTTTTCAGCGACAGTGCTATCGAGGCAATGTCAGCTCCACAAGTTTCTAAATCATCAGTCCAACCTTGCAAACGATCCTCAATCATTGCTCTTTCAGTTTTAGAGATCCAGAGAGGAAGATGTAAGGAGCAATCCCAGCTAGAAGAGACTTGATTCGTATTGTCAGTACACACGTAAGGACCATTTGAGACCTGCTATCATAAGTGCGATTACAATCAATATCCTTCTTTTCATGTTGGGAGTGCTAAATTCAATGCCAAGAATGAAACTTTTACACATGCAACAATAAATTAAACTCTATGACAAATGTAACGAGACAGAGTTATGGACAAATGTCATGCAAGACAGAGTTGCTTAAGATTTTGAGAGCTGTGATACAATCACAATAATTGACAAGACTTGAGTTCTAAAAGTTATGAAACACAGCGTTTATAGTCCTTGATCTCTAGAAATGAGGTGGGGTTCTACGAAATATAAAATGCGGAAAGCTTAATACTTTAGTTCCAGAATGGAGTTTCTAAGAGAAGGATTTCAAAAAATAATTGGCGAGTAGTAATTCTGTCCACTCATCATTTCTTCGATACACGTTGGTGAATTATAGACTACACAACAGAGAATCCGAACATTCTCACATTGCAATCTAACTGAGAAACCAAACATTCCCACATTACCATCTCTATTGTTGGGCACATAGTAAATGCTTCTACTATCAACAAATTCTAACCATCAACTTGACGTCTAATCATAAGTATGAACAGAAAGAAAAGAAGAAGAAAAAAGGACATTACTGACTGTTGTTGATCGAAATACCACCTCATTAACAATGTTCCTTACCGCATCCAGGAGACCACTATTGCCACCTTGAGAAAATCGTTTTCTGTAATTGAAGATTGCTCGGTTTAACACACAGGCCCATATGGGAATAGTCTTTGACATGCTGTCAGGAAATCTCTTCCCCTTTCGTGTTG
This sequence comes from Rubia tinctorum, assembly GCA_032355605.1. Lineage (NCBI taxonomy): Eukaryota > Viridiplantae > Streptophyta > Magnoliopsida > Gentianales > Rubiaceae > Rubia > Rubia tinctorum. The sequence goes on from JAULKM010000001.1 coordinate 8,659,928, forward strand.
AATCTACAATCATGCAACCTCCCCTCTGTCCTACCATCATCCCACAAACCAATATCAATGACCATAATAAACAACATATTCCCTACAAAAATTAACATTTGCTCTGCCCTGTTTCTTAGTTGCCTTTTAGATGTTCTTCAACCAGACATGTTTAACTATCAATGTCGGTATGTCTTGAATACGTATTAGTCGCTTCGACAGGTTGGTACGGGGGGTCTCGCTCCGACGGTATAGCATGTCCTTTGTTTGGGCTATTATTGGTATTCTGTCTTCTGTTTCGGTTTGGGCCAAAATATTTTTGGGCTCAAAGTCATTAGGGTTTACGATGGAGAGGGCTATAGTGCATCGTCCTTATACTGTAACTCTAAGAGATAGGATTGGTAGAGAGTAGGAAATCTGTAATCTGGCATTTTCTCTCTAGTGGAATCCGATTTTGGTCGGCCGTGGATGTAGCCAAATTGGTGAACCACGTAAATTCTAGTGTTTTGTCTTTTGCTTTTAGTTTTTTCGTTTGTTCTTTCTTGGTATTCCGCACAACAGTTAAAATATATTGAAATGAATTAAACTAGAACTTTCGTCCTAACATTCATCAAAATATAATCATATTAAACCATTAAAAATCCCTTTTTAGTGCGATTAAACCCCATATGAATAAAAATTTACGCGACACCTTTGACGAGTCTGTTGTCAAATAAGTCGACAAAAGTGAGCCTTAGTTACTTACTCTAGTTAATAATTAGTAGAGTGAAGTGCAAAGTACTGACCCAAACATATCAATCAAGCTGACTAAAAGTGAATGCAAACGAAGCTATAAAAAGCCAATGAACATACAAGTTTAAACACCAATTTAGGGCCGATTAGAGCATAACCAGTACAAAAATGGATAGCCTCATTGCTCTTCTCTTCTTCCTCATTTTACCTCTGATCTGGTCCCTAACTTTCGTTTCAAGAAGAGACAAAAAGCTTCCGCCGGGACCGGCAACTTTTCCGATCATCGGAAACCTCCATTTGCTCGGCGACCAGCCGCACAAGTCCCTGACGAAGCTCGCCAAAACCCATGGCCCCATAATGAGTCTAAAGTTGGGACAGAAAACCGTCATTGTGATATCTTCCCCTAGCATGGCTAAAGAAGTGCTCCAGAAACAGGATTTGGAGTTCTCCAACAGATCCGTGCCGGATGCCATCCACGCCCAAGATCATTCCCAATACGCCGTCGTTTGGATCCCCGTCGGTGCCGACTGGAGGGGCCTTCGGAAAATTATGGCATCCTATTTTTCAGCTAGCAGACTTGATGCTACTCAGCAGCTCAGGTCAGTGGAGGAATCAAAATTTCTGACAAGTGGCTTTGAACATTGGTTGAACTATGATTGATTTCAAAATTTGACCATGTCAATTCTTTAAAATAATGATTAAATTTCCTATTTGAAATACTTATTTTATCGATATCTAACCTTCGGATTCTGAACTTTAAAGTGAAATACAGATGAGTATATAATTTGCATGTTTATATTTATATGTATAACTGAGAAAAGTTATCAAAACCTGATAGACAATACATATTTTTGAATCTAAATAATCAAAATGAGAAGGTTATTTAAATGGGGACGGCGAGGTAGATCTACTTGGGGCTCTTCATCCCTCACCAAGTAAACTACAGAAATTTACTGAGAGTAATTATGAATTTTTTACCCCCTCTAGTACGGGAAAAAATTGTGAAATTATTATTTTTTTCCCTTGCAGCCCCCACCATATGAATTTCTTGCCTCCGCCTATGGGGACGGAGGGAATAAAGTGGGTTAATTAGTAAAAGAATATATTTCTTAGCTCGGCATAAAATGGTTTATAACACAATTATTTTAAATCAAGAACCCTAAATTTAAATTTTACATGATGCGTAAACCTAGAGTGGTTTCTGTTTAGTTAATTAGGTCAGTTGAATGTACTCTTCATAGCTCCGTCTTTTGCTTAGGTCAAAAAAGGTCCAGGAGCTCATCGCCTACTGCGAAAAGAACTGCAAATCGGGAGAGCCGGTGGACATAGGAAGAGCTTCCTTCAGAACCTCTCTTAACCTAGTGTCCAACGTCATATTTTCCAAGGATATGGCTGACCCATTTAGTGATTCCGGCAAAGAGTTTAAGGATTTGGTTTGGGACATATTGGAGGTTTCCGGCCGGCCAAACCTCGTTGATTTCTTCCCCGTGTTTAAAAGGTTAGATCCTCAGGGCGCTAGACGCCGCATGAATGTTCTTATGGTTAAGATGCTTGGAAGGTTCAAAGGTCTCATCACTGAAAGAATGAAGAGCAATGATACAAGTGGAGGTGATTTGCTCGATGATCTGATTGATCAAAGTAGAAAGAATCCAGGGGAGATTAATGAGACTGTGATCGAACACTTATTCACGGTACGTAAGATGTTGAATTTTATTAAATATTCTTTATTAAAATTGTGGAACCGAATCTTGATAAAAATGATAAAATGTGAATTTTTGAAGCAATGTGCCCCAATGTTGTGTTATTTTCATCTAGATATACTGAATTAAATTGAATTGAATTAAAAATAATATTTAGCTAAATTCACCAAACTAAAATTTATTGAATTGAACTAAACTAAACTGGAAAAAAAGGAAAAGAAACGGAAGTCCAACTTAGAGAGTAATTGAAATTGACGCTTTTGAATTTGAAAGACCATAAAGAGATTTATAAAGTTCAAAACCATTTTGAGTTCTTTAATGTAGTTTTTCTTAATTTCCGTCAACGTCTTTCTTTTTCATCATTCAAATAATTGGGGATTCGTCCAACAATAATTATAATACTTCCTCTGTTACAAATTAACCTGCACACTTATTATTGACAGTTAACACTGTCAAACTTTGACCACATATTTGAATAGACATATAAAAAATAATATTATCGTATGTGATATTGTTGGATTTGCATTTTAAGTAGTTTTTAAATTTTAATTTTAAATTTGTCATTATTATATGTAGTTAAATATATTAACGGTCAAACATGCTTCTTGAATACCGTGAAAAAGATTCTGTGAAATTTAGTATGAGACGAAGGGAGTAACTGAAATCAACATGTAATCTTAGTATTTTATCATACTATAATTAAACTATACACCAATCAGACTATTTTCGTCATTAATTAACTAATTAAATATGTTCATTCCATGGATCCAGGACCTGTTTGTTGCGGGGACCGATACAACTTCAGCTACAACGGAGTGGGCAATGGCGGAGTTACTAAAAAACCCAGGGACCTTAAAGAAAGCCCAAGCAGAACTCGCACAAGTGATTGGGAGAGGCAAGCAAATACAGGAAACCGACTTGCCTAAACTGCCCTACCTACAATGCATAGTGAAAGAAACCCTAAGAATGCACGCACCAATTCCATTCCTAGTCCCCCGCAAAGTAGAGAAACAAGTCGAGGTCTCCGGCTACCTCGTACCAAAAGGATCGCAGGTCCTCGTCAACGCTTGGGCGATCGGCCGCGACGAATCGGTCTGGAAGGATGCACTGGTGTTTAAGCCGGAGAGGTTCCTCGACTGTGAAATCGACTTCCGGGGAAGAGATTTCGAGCTCATTCCGTTCGGCGCCGGCCGGAGAATATGTCCGGGAATGTCGTTGGTTTCTAGGACAATTCCGGTCGTACTAGGATCGCTGCTGAATAGGTTTGACTGGAAACTTGATGGTGATATTGCGGCTGAAGAGTTGGATATGGGGAGAAGTTTGGCATTACACTGCAGAAGGCACTTCCTCTTAAGGCTATTCCATTGGCTATCTAAAACTAGTTGAGATTTGAGAATATGATGATTATCAATAAAGATTGCTTAGTCAATTAATGTGGTCTCAATTCTACTAGCTGTTGCGGTGAAGTACTTTTCATCATGTATTCAAACTCGCGTGCCTCGTTTGTGAAAGATGGTTTTACATAGGGTTGATTATCGTATAATCTACTTTGCTACGAGCTACTCCCGTTCCACCAAAAATGACATATTTACTTTTTTACGATCTCCACTGATCATGTTTGACCATCAATATATCTAATTACGTATAACAAATTTGCATAAGAAATTGATATTTAGAAAATAAAGATTAAGATGAATCTAACAATATATCACATGATGATGTCATTTTATATGAGAGAAGCAAATTATATATTTTAAACGTATCCTATTCGGGGGAGCTCGGAAAAAAAAGTTGGGTAAACACTATTTAAAAAAAGGAAAATAGTGGGTCTCCTAACAGGCGGTCCGTCCATAAACTCATAGATAGACCATTTATTTTTTACCTTATATATTGCATTTGCTAAATTACATATTAAATCTAGAAATGTTGAAAAAATATTTTTACATTATATATTTTTATATTTTCACATTCAAATACATATTATTGCTTGTTTTAACTTTTAAAATATAATATTTAAATTTTATAAAAAAATTACAACATTTAAGATAAAAACCACTGTCGACTGTCCATAACCTTATGGAAACCCCGCCTTTACTGAGACTTTCTCTATAAAGAATATATTTAACACAATAAATTGAAGGAAAAAATGCTTTTATAACCCTACCTAGTTGACATAAGTGCCAATATAACCTTCCAGGGTTCAAAAGCGCAAATATAATCCTACCTAGTTGACATAAGTGCAAAACTACCCATTCTGACCAATTTAGCTGGAATAATGTGAAATTACTATTTACCCCTCTGAATTTTTTTTTAAAATGCGAATTGACTTTGATGCCCTTCCTTAACCCTAATTTTCTCCAACCTTTTCTCCTCTTTCTTCCCTCTTTCTTCTTGCCACCGACTTCTCCTTTCCCCCAAATTTCTTCCGCCATTACTTCTCCCCGCCGATGCTATTTATTCTCCCCGCTGACGCATTTCTTCCGCTATTTTCTCCATTCATCCCGTTCACTTGTTCATCGTCGTTCGTTCATTCACTGGCCACTCAATCATAGCTTCACATCGTCCATCTTATCGCGTCGTCAGCCGGGATGTAATCGCGTCGCGTCAGTATCGCAGTGTTGGTGGTGAGAGAGGCCGACGGAGGTGGATCTAGGGGGTGGGGTGGTGGCTCTAGGGAGAGGGGGTAGTGGTGGTGGCGGGGGGCGGGGCTTGGGTTTCAGGGCGGTGGTGAGGAGAGGGGATATGGCTAGGGTTTCATGGTGGCGGTGAGGTGAGCATAGCGGGGCTAGGGGTGGGGTTTCACGAGAACGATGAGGAGCGGGGCTAGGGATGGGGCTTCACGATGGCGATGAGTTGAGAAGAGCGGGACTAGAGCTGGGGTTTCACGACAACGACGAGGTGAGCGACGTCGGGGCTAGGGTTGGGGTTGGTGGCAACGGGTGGTGGGTGTGGGTGGTAGCGACGGGGCTAGGGTTTCACGGAATTGGTTTCACGGCCGAAGGGAGAGGTGGTGGTGGTGGCGGCGATAGGGGAGCTGGGAGTGAGGGTGGAGGCAAGATTAATTTCACGATGGCGAGGTTGTGGTTGGTAAGGGTGGCGACGGGATTAATTTCACAGTGGCGAGGATGTTAGAGGTGAGGGTGGCAGCGAGATTAATTTCATGGCAGCAAGGCCTTGGGTAGTAAGGTTGGTAGCGGGGTTGGCCGGAGGGGAGGTGGCGGCGGCAGAAATCTGGTGGTGGTGGCACGAGGGCAAAATTGTCCTAATACTTTTAGATTTTAGGTAAAAGGTCATTTTAGTCATTTTATGTTCAATCAACGCCGGTGAACGCCGAAAATTGTGTTTTAGGGCTATATCGGCACTTAGATCAGTTAGTTAAGGTTATTTCTTTATTAAAAATTATTTGGGGTTATATTGGTATTTAGTCAAGTAGGCATGTTTATATTGAGAGAAAATTTTATATGTGGAAATGAGTATGTTGGGGTGATGGACCAGTAAATTTTTGACAAGTGGTAAGTGAGTGGGGTCAAGAGTTAGTTTTATTTATTTTTCTAATATTTGTATTCATCTACTTACCATTTGTCAAAAATTCATTGGTCCATCACCCCAACATACTCATTTCCCTTCTCTTATATTGGTACATATCTCCAATAAATTTTATAGTGCTCCTTAATACGAAAAAATGACAAGTTCTCCTCAATATTTTTACAAATCTTATTTTATAATACATCTAATCCTTAAACAGGTAATAATTAATGGCATGAACTGATATTGGTTTAAATTTAATACTACGATATTCTTATAATTTTTGAAACTTTTAAAAATATATTTTAAAGTATAATAGGATAATCCAACTTTAAAAGTTATAAAAATGAGATTTGTTCTAACTAAAGTAACTGTTTAAACAGTTTGAGAGTAGACACTCACTTTTTATTATAAAAATCTTTAAAAATAAACTTGCAATAACCGAATAATGCTAGCATACTAATCTATTATTTAAACTAGGTCCATGCAAAATTTGCCCTTGACAACAAAATAAATCTAAAATATTGATGTAAAGATAGTGGAAATAGAATTTAATCACAATACTCTACTGGAGTGTGAATGTTGTTTCAACCATTAAAATTAATGGGTAAATTTATTACTATAATCGCATATGTTTGAATTTCACCAGGATTGAAGAGGAAAGATCCTTATTGTGAGCCATATAGATTATTGAGAAAAGTGCTTTTATAACCCTACATATTTGACATAAGTGGTAGTATAACCTTTCGGTGTTCGAAAGTGTCAATATAACCGTAGATAATCAGTGTAAGTGCCAAAACATTTTAGGAATATGCTGATATAACCCTATAAGTTTTTTGAATGTGCTGATATAACCCTATCAGTTTTCATAATGTGCTGATGTAACCCAACCTGTTACGGCAGCGGTGCCGAAAATTGGGTCTGAGGGTTATATTTGGCACTTACATTAACTAGTTAGGGTTATTTTTGCACTAAAATTTATCTGAGCGTTATATTGATATTTAGTCAAGTAGGTAAGGTTATATTGGTATATATCCCTAGATTATTTGTCCAATTTTTGTACTCCCTTGTTTTTTATACTGTTTTTTATATTTCTTCGGGAGAAATACTTAGACATCCCACGATTTTTTTATGTGTTAATATAATTATCAGTTTTTAAAAAGTTTATTTATACCCACGATCGGCATTCAAAAGTGTAAAAAAAACCCCTTGCGCGGAAATTAGTTTTGACTAGTCAAATTTCGGCGTTGAACCATTGAACATGACCAAAATAACCCTGGTGAATTTTCAGATTAATTTATAATTTTACACCTATAGACTATAGTGGGCACCACTATGAGAACATAAACAAAATCTTAGAGTTATATTAGTACTTATATGAAAAATTGAGGATCGGCTTAGAAATATTTATACTTTTTTTCTTGAAAGCCCTTTTTTTGGGTCGGATTAGAAATATTTTTACTTTTATTTGACTTCATCTCATTATTTTTAACACCCATATATCGAATCCCTGAATCCGTGGATTCCGTCAGGATTTTTTTTGTAGATTTCCATGGTGGCCCGTTAATGAGTTAATTTGGTTGCAAAAGAGAAACACACAGAAGCCCCAGTAAAGACCTATGTTGCAGAGTTGAGAACGAATTGTGGAAATGAGAAGGAATGGGGAGATTTAGGGTGTAGGAGGGCAAAACAGTCAATGCATATTTTTTATAAAAAATAAAAAATTTAAGAGGGGCAAATCAGTTATTTTATTTGACTTCGGCAAAGACCATAGCTACCAAATTTTTAGATGAGACTAGGGTTATATTAGCACTTTTGAAAAATGGGGGGTTATATTGGCCCTTATCAAAGAGCCGAGGAATAAAAAACATTTTTCTTTTTTGAGAAAAGTGTAAAAATGACCCTATAAGATTGAGAAAGTGCAGAAATTACCTTGTAAAATCTGAAAGTGCAAAAGTAACCCAATGTTTTAGTCAAAATGTGCAATTTTACCCAAATTGAACTTTTCCAGCACTGAGCGAAGAAAGTTAAGCACCGACCATTTATGAAAATACAAAATTACCCCCAATCTTAAAATTAAAAATCAAATGACCACTATACCCCCTAACCCTAATCTTCTTTTTCTTCAATTTTAAACACCCTAACCCTAAACCAGCTGCCTCCATCACCGCCGACCGCCACCAACCATCACCATCTCCTGCCTGCCACCACCCTCCCTACCTCCCGCCACTAGTCACCACCAACTCCCGCCCGTCACTACCTCTCTCCTAACCTTTGACACCATCACGCCCGCCGCCACCCCTCTCTCCCGCCCCTCCCCCCGCCCCCACCCCTCCCCGCAACCCCCCCAACCCATTTACAAAACCCACAAAAACTACCTCCGCCTTAGACCCTAGTGGCGCCACCAACCTTCATCTCCCAGAATCACCACTTTCGCCCAGCACCACCCATGTCACCCATTCCACCTCCTCACTCATTCCACCTCCTCACCACCCCTGCTTTCAAACCCGATTCGCCGATTCGCAAAGATAGACTGGAGCCATGGTGTCGCAGAAGAATGAAACACCCAAAATCACCTCGGCGTCGGCGATGGATTGATAAACCCAGCACCACCTATCGACTGTTTGTCACAACCTCAACAGCTCCACCCCAAGCCTAGAACCACCACTACCAGTAAACCCCCACCACCGTAACCACCGCCACCAGTAAGCCCCCACCGCCTAGAACCACCGCCACCAATAAGCTCCTCCATACCCTAGCCCGACGCCGCTCCTTCTCTCCCCGCTGCTCCTCCCTACCCTAGCCCCCTACCGCTTCTCCTCTCCCCCTGCCACAGAGGCTATTCTGAAATAGCGAAAGCTATTCTGAAAGAGGATGAATAGCGAAGCTCACCTTGCCGGAGTGTTGGAGAAGAGGAAGAACATTGGACGAGAAATCGCCAGCGACGAGAAATTAGCGGCGGCGGAGAAAGGATTTTCAGCGGGGAAAAAGAATGAGAATAAAGAGAAATGGGAAAAAGAAAGGAAAAGGTTAATGAGAGAGGAGGATGTTTTCCTATTTTTGTTTTTTGAATTTTTTAATCGGGGGTATAATAGTCATTTTACCAATTTACGACCAAATTGACTGTTGACTATTTGGTCAACGATTTCCAGGTTATTTTTGCACATTCAGATTTTACAAGGTTATTTCTTCAATTTCTCCTAAAACATATGGTTAAAAACGCACTTTTCTCTTCTTGTTTTTCAGGGGACAAATCGGACTTTTCATTTGCATCTAGTAAAGACCGTGTTTGACCAATTTTTCATGTGAGACCAGGGTTATATCAGCAGTTTCAAAAAACTGGGGGTTATATTAGCGCATATCAAAGAAATTGGGGTCATATATGAACATTTTTCCGATTTCTTTTATATTGACACACGTTCTATTTTTTGAAAGATTCATTCAATTTCATTCATTCATTCTACCTTTTATTTTCTAAATTTAATTTGACTCACTCATTTCATTCATCTACATTCAAACACATAAATTTATTGTGCCAAATATAGAGAAACATATAAAGTAAAAATTAAATAACTCTACTAACTGAACTTGGTTTTTCCTCAATTTTTTTATATAAATTGTTTAACTTAAAATACCTTTATATCCTCAATAATTCGTCAAAATTACATCATACCATGATATCCTCACTTATCATTTTATCAGTATACCCTTTTTTCCCCTTTATTCACTCACATATATCTGTTTAATCTTAATCTAAATAACTACGGCAGTTTTTAAAGTTCTATTTTTTTTAAACGCCAGCCAATTCCGCCTGATATGCTTTCTTTTATCTTCACATCCACTCGCCAGCCCATCTCCTCCCCACGTCAATTACTCAGAAATTGGATGACAGTTTTATCTTCGATTACGACGTTGCCGTCGGCTCATTTTCCTTGATTAATTCTATGACTTCAAAGACACGATGCAATTTTGCTTTATCCTTAAATTTTCTCTATGCAACAAATCAAAACTAGGACCACATTATGCTGGAATTTAATAATCACCGGACTACATGATTACTGCAGCCACCAACAGAGATTGAAGATAATATAGGTTTATAATCAGATCCAATCGGTCTCCACCAAATTTTATCAAACATCCATTATTGTGGGCTGTGACTTCTATTTTCAATCGTCGTGGTTATATCCGGCTTCCATTTTCACTTGTCTGTCTTCTGATATTTGGTCCGGACACTACAAAAAAAATCTTTCCGTAGTGACACTTTTTACATTAGACTACTAGTTAGTGACACTTAAAAACGTCGCTAAAATTATTAGTAACGCTTGTTAAAGTGCCTCTATTCATCTTGTCATTAAAATATTGTGACGCGTATAAGTATCTTTATATTTTTGTAATAAGTTGAAAATTTTAAATTTAAATTCCAAAAAATATAAAACGATGTCGTATGTTAATTGGCTACAACTAGAATAGAGAAAGGTAAAAAGGTAAAAGGTTAAAAAAAGTGATTAATAAAGGTCAAAGACAAACGCTAGAAAAAACGATACTATTAGCATTTTGTATTTGGTGGAAAAACACTATGTGAAAAAGCATTATGCCTAATGTAGACTTCTAGGGTTCAACAAGTAGGTATAATGAGACTTCTAGTTTTTGATGGGTCGAAAGAAGATGAGAATTCTCTCTCTAGGGTTCTTCTTTTCTTTTCTTTTCTTAGTTCTTAGATCTATGTCATTTAATTCAATAAATGTCATGAATTTTTTGCTCATTTTAAAATTCTAAGAGTAGGTAGAGAGAGAAAAGAACTCCACAGGCGCAAGCATCAAAAGTTTTTGTTCACTTCAGTGGTGTGCTTATCTTTAGGGTGTTATTTTTTTTGTTTTGGAAAACGCTATGTGAAAAATCCAAGCGACCAAACATTTTTTCCGTATTCATTGGTTGTTTGATCGAACGAACATACCAACCACAAAAAAAAATCAAAAACGTAAATAAAAAAGCCAATGCCAAATGGTGTCCTAACCATTCAGTTTCTTTACAACGACAGCAGCGAAAATTCTAAAAACGGTGAAAGGTGAGAGAATAGCTATGGGATAGATTATATAGTGGAAATATAAGTATCTATTAAATTTATATTGGCGGATGCCTTTTTCCTTATGTTTTACGTAACAAAATAGTTTAGTCCGTATGTTTCAGTCCACTTAAAATTGAAGACCCAAATTTCCTTGTCTCTTCACTCGGCTCAAAATTTTCTAAACCTCACAATCACAACAATATGGAAAATTCAAAACCGCCGCAAGCCATGACATTGCAATACAAAAATTTTGGATTTTGCATTGGTTGCCTCAATTGAAGATTTAAGGAAGAAATATAGGTTTTCTTTCTCTACAAAAACTTGTTTGAAATGGTCTCATTTAATCTTAATGTAAAGTCACATGTGATGAATTTAATTATGGAGTAATGGTGAAGATACATGTGGTAAAGTTTTTAATTGATTGGCAATTTGTGAACTTATGGTAAAGAAGAAGAAACTTACCATGTTGGAACA
>JAULKM010000001.1:8679789-8698596 GCA_032355605.1 Rubia tinctorum
GCAATGATAATAAAGCAAGTTTCCAGGAAGTATATCATCAACTCAAGAAGGCTTTGTATGGATCAAAAGAAGCACAAAGGGAATGGTTTGAACAACTCACTACCTTTCATATTCAAAAAGGTTTTCGTCGAGGGGGAGAAGATCTAAGGTACTTTTGTTAGTTTTTTTGTTCAGTTTTGAGTATTTTCATTTGTGTATATAAATTCAAAAAAACACAAAAAAAATTAAAAAAAGGAGAAAAAGAGAACAAAAAAATGGAGGCGTAGTTGGACATGTTGGAAGTTGGTGATGGATGTGATGGTTAGTTGGTGAAAAGAAGAATTTATGATTGGCATGATTATGAAGTGGTCAAATTTGATCATGAGTTGTATATGACGGTCGAATGGATCAGAGAGATGACTCCTCTTGATATTTTTGTTTGAGATGATGAGGAGTTGGAAAGCAGTGACGCTAGTCATATTCCAACACATAGTATGAAGACATGGGGAGAAGTTGTGGACATGGAGATTGATAAACCTGAATTGTTTGAGGCTGATTATACACATGAGGAAGAACAGTTTATCAAGCAGGTTTAAGATGCTGAGCACTCTCATGTTCCAACACAGCAGCCGCAACTGAAGACTGAGAGCAGCCATGTTCCAACACCGATACAAACTGAGGGTGTTGACTCTGAAGCAATGAAAGGATCTCATGTTCCAGCATCAGAGAAAACCAGTGAAACTGAGAGCTGCTACGTTCCAACATCAGGGGACTGACGTTTCAACACAAGTTGAGCAGATTATGGAAGGCAACATTGATCCAGATTCTGAGTGGTACACCCGAGTTTACATTAGAGGCAAGGTAATGAGATTTTCTGGAAGACTGACCAATCAGTGATTTGGAATACCTACCCTTAAGGATTTAGAGATGATTCTATGTTGAGTGCTCTGTAGTGACAGATGATCAGACTTGGTTAGAAATTACTGGAGGATTTCAGTCTCAGTGGCCGCTCAAGGGAATACTACTTCATCTAGCTTAACTACCAAGAGAAGGCACAGTTAGCTGCTCCTGAAGAGGATTGAATGTTTTGCTATGACTATATTCCAACATAGGCCAGATGTTTGCTTCAAGGGGAGTTGCATTTATTGAATATTCTTCTTTGGGTTTCTGTGTCTATTGCGTTTGGCATGTTTATGGTCCAAAGGGGGAGATGTTTTGGATTTATTAGATGACTTTATTGGCTCCGTTGGGTTGATGTTACAACATGCTTATTATTCTTGGATGTTGAGGAAGTTTTGGAATTTAGGGGGAGATGTTATGTTCCAACATCCAGAATGGTTTTCAAAGATGATGTTTGTATTTGCATAAGTTCTTGTGATGAAATTCCAAAAGGTGGTTGGGTCCACAAAATGCCAAAGAGGAGATTGTAAAGTCCAGATTTTTTTAATTGACAATTTGTGGAAATTATGCAAATATGGATAGTTTGTGTTGAAACATTAAAGAAGGAATGCTAGTGATATAAGGAAGGTGGAGTTGTAATCCGAGAGGAAGAAGTATTTTCGTTCATGGTGTTTTGATTGAAGAATATATCAATTCCTATATTTATGAGATTGGATTAGATTCATGGAATTGGAATATTTGGTTATGGTAGAAATGTGGACGATATATTGTAATTCCTATCTCCAAGATATTTGGTTAAAATCATAATTTGAAATGGAGAAGGAAGTATACATGCACAAGACTTCAGAATTTCCATGTTGGAACATACTGAAGACATTCAGTTTTGGCGACTAGAATATTGCGGCGAAATTCATTTATGGAAACTTGGAGATTTAGCAATATTGGATTCAGCCGTTTAGAAGCATAATGGTTTTATGGAAAATCCCTATAATTATGGAATGAGATATTATGGAATATTAGGGAATATTTGAGATAAAGAAAATTCTTTTATTTATGGGATTTGGATATGATTCAGAAGCAAATAAAGAATAAGAATATTATGGAGATAATTATGGAGCATTCTGATCTGCATATGGACTATAAATAGAGGACATTAACAGCTGCAAGATGTACGAATTTAATTGAGAAAATCTGCACTTCAGATTTTCAATCTTCAGAGAAGTTTTGCAAAGAGCCAGATTTTATATGTTCCAATATGCGTGACCTGTTGATAAAGTTCAGAATATATACCTTAATTCCTCGGGAAGAGGAGATCTAGCGTCGACGAGTTTCGAGGTCAGGGGGAGTCTGATCAAGGCAGATCGGTAGCATGAAGAGCTTGCAAAATCCACACGTTGTAATTAGAAGATAATTATAGTTGTATGGTGTACTTTGTACTGTATCTCGGATTAGTAGATTTATTCTGAACTTGGTCATGTCCCGCAGATGTAGGTGGATTTCACCGAACTTCGTAACCAAGTTGTGTGTCTCATGACTCTAGATGAATTAATAGGATCACTGCAAACTTATGAAATGACGTTGGAACATCCAACGAAGGGTTTAGCATTCAAAATTTTGTCTTCAAGAAACAATCGTGAAGAGGAACTTGCTCTTACCACAAGGAATCTCTCGAGGATGCTAGAGAAAGTGGTAAATAAGAATTCTAAGGAAATTTTTAACGAGAGCATATCACAGTTTCAGGACACTGGCAAAAACCATGAGCCACAGATGGAGCAAACCACTCAGCAATTCTCAAGAAGTCAAAATGTAGAATTAACACTGTCAAGAATGATTCAGTGCAAAGAATGCGAAGGGTATGGACATATCTGGGCTAAATGTGCCAACACATTGAAGAAGCAAGGAAAATTATATGTTACCTAATTGAGTGAAGATGAAGAAGAGAAGAATCATGAAGAGGAATTGACCAGTAATTATATGGCTTTCGGAGAAAAACTTCAAGAAGGCTCAGAAGTTGGTACTGAATGTTCCAACATTAGATAGGAAGAAGTGGATAAATTTTCCAACATAGGTCAGACAACTGAAGTCCTATGTTCCAACACAGATACGGTATGTTCCAACATACGTTCTGCAGATACTTCCAGCAATGATGAAGACCAATCCGTGAGTAGTGAAGACATCTACACTTCATATGAAAAAATGTATGATATGTGGTTAAAGGTGGCTGACGCAAATAAGACCCTGAAGATGGAGAAAAATCAATTGGCCTAGGAAAAGAAGGAATTGAAAGTGTAGGTTGAAATACTTAAGAGTGAAGTTGAAGTTCTGAATGTGAAAGTAAATTCTATGACTGAGAGGGCAGAATTGGCAGAAGCAACAACCAGAAAGTTTAATTCTGGCAAGGCAAAGTTAGACGACATTCTGACCATGGAAATTTTTTTGGAGATCGACAAGGAATTGGTTGTGACAATCCATCATGCAATGCCGGAAATCTCAAGGCATAAGTTCAAAACATGAGTAAAAAGCTATTAAAACCCGTCAACGAAAACCTCTCATCTGTAGCTATTGCATGTTTCAAGGCCATACTGAGGAACAATGTCTCAAATTACTCAGAGATATCATGAATGGACGACAATTGTTTACATGTTCCCACATAGATGATGTCCAACAATCAAAGATGGTCAGAAAGGTATGGGTTCCTAAACACACTAATACCTTCCTTGTTGCTCCTACTTCTCTTATTTCACACTCTGGAGATTCGTGGTACTTTGATAGTGGATGTTCTCGACATAGGACTGGATCGCAAGAGTACTTAAGGAAAATCATACCCTACGATGGAGGATTTGTTACATTTGGTAATGGAAAGAAAAATAGGGTAATTGGAAAATGTGAGTTGTCTATAAAGGGATTTACAACCTTTACAAATGTTCTGTTGGTGGAAGAACTAAAGGCTAATCTCCTAAGTATTAGCCATCTATGTGATGATATTATGACCGTGGAATTCCATAAGAAGAAGTGTATAGTGAAACATGGTAACAACAAAGTTCTTACTGGCATTCGGTCATCAGACAAATGTTACTTGTTGGAACAAGAAGTTAACTGCTTGAGTGTTGAATATGATGAGCTTAATATGTCAACGACTGACCATGTTCCAACATCGAAAGAGGTAAATCTTACGGATGAAGCTGATGACTCTCGTAGATTCACCGATGTTAGAACACTGTCCTTCCTAGAACTCTCCTACGTTCCAACATCACTGCAGGTGAATCAAGCAGAAGAAGGATTTGATCGATCCCTCAGGTCAACTATAGAGAACATGCTGATCTACAATGTTTTTTCTCCCTCATTGAACGTAATAATTACAAAGAGGCTCTACTTGATGAGTATTGGATTGCGGAAATGCAAAAAGAACTTGGGTCATTCGAATACAACGATAATAAAGCAAGTTTCCAGGAAGTATATCATCAACTCAAGAAGGCTTTGTATGAATCAAAATAAGGATAAAGTGAATGGTTTGAGAGACTCACTACCTTTCCTATTCAAAAAAAATTTCGTCGAGGGAGAGAAGTTCTAAGGTACTTTTGTTAGTTTTTTAATTCAGTTTTGTGTATATAAATTCGAAAAAAATAAAAAATGAAAAAAGAGAAAAAGAGAACAAAAAATGGAGGCGTAGTTGGACATTTTGGAAGTTGGTGCTGAAGATATTATGGGATTGATGTGATGACTAGTTGGTGAAAACAAGAATTTATGATTGGCATGGATGATTATGAAGAGGTCATGTTTGATCATGAGTTGTATATGACGGTCAAATAGATCAGAGAGATGACTCCTCCTGACATTTTGGTTTGGGATGATGAGGAGTTGGAAAGCAGTGACGCTGGTCATGTTTCAACACATAGTGTGAAGACATGGGGAGAAGCTGTGGATATGGAGATTGATAAACCTGAATTGTTTGAGGCTGATTATATTTCAAACTGGTATGGGAACACTGATAAGGACTATGATTTTGGTATAAGAGTTTCACACGTTCCAACACATGAGGAAGAACTCTTTATCGAGCAGGTTGAAGAGGCTGGAGACTCTCATGTTCCAACACAACAGCAAGAACTGAAACTGAGAGCTGTTATGTTCCAACATCAGAGGACTAATGTTCCAACACAAGTTGAGCAGATTGTTAAAGGCACTACTGATCAGACTAAAGAGTCTGTAAAAGAAGAAGCACAACCACCAAGAAGAGTATTAAAGTAGAAGGAGGACATCGGGAGCTCCCTCAGTCAAGGATACACTTAGTTCTTTATTCATTGATGCAAACTGTCATGAGAAATATGTTATGGTGAGAGGACAACTGATCTGGGGTGCATGTAGGAGTGTGGATTTATAGCCTACCTAGACTATTTGAGTTTCAAGAATGGTGCCTCAATCTACAAGGAGTACAACCGGAAGACTGTACAAAAATTTATGGGAGGCAACATTGATTCAGATTCTGAGTGATACAATATAGTATATATCAGAGGCAAGGTGGTGAGATTTTCTGCAAGACTGATCAATCAGTGACTTTGACTACCTACCCTTAAGGGTTTAAAGACGATTCTATGCTGAGGAATTTGTAATGACCGATGATCAGACTCTGTCAGAAATTACTGGAGGATATCAGTCGCAGTGACCACTCAAGGGAACGCTACTGCATCTAGCTTGACTACCAGGTATTTCTGTCTATTCCATATTATTGTAAACTATTGGATTCCCTCTTGAAATACCACAGCTCTTACTTGAGAAAAGGTCAAAGTAGAGGAGAAGACACAGATAGCTGCTCTTGAAGAGGGTTGAAGGTTCTGCTATGGTTATGTTCCAACATAGGCCAGATGTTTTCTTTAGGAGGAGTTGCATTTTTGGATATTCTTCTTTGGGTTTCTGTGTCTATTGTGTGTGGTATGTTTATGGCCCCAATGGGGAGATGTTTTAGATTTCTTGGATGAATTTATTGACTCCGTTAGGTTGATGTTACAACATGCTTATAATTCCTGGATGTTGAGGAAGTTCTGGAATTCAGGAAAGATGTTATGTTCCAACATCCAGAATGGTTTTCAAAGATGATGTTTGTATTTGCATAAGTTCTTGTGATGAAATTCCAAAAGGTGGTTGGGTCCACAAAATGCCAAAGAGGAGATTGTAAAGTCCAGATTTTTTTAATTGACAATTTGTGGAAATTATGCAAATATGGATAGTTTGTGTTGAAACATTAAAGAAGGAATGCTAGTGATATAAGGAAGGTGGAGTTGTAATCCGAGAGGAAGAAGTATTTTCGTTCATGGTGTTTTGATTGAAGAATATATCAATTCCTATATTTATGAGATTGGATTAGATTCATGGAATTGGAATATTTGGTTATGGTAGAAATGTGGACGATATATTGTAATTCCTATCTCCAAGATATTTGGTTAAAATCATAATTTGAAATGGAGAAGGAAGTATACATGCACAAGACTTCAGAATTTCCATGTTGGAACATACTGAAGACATTCAGTTTTGGCGACTAGAATATTGCGGCGAAATTCATTTATGGAAACTTGGAGATTTAGCAATATTGGATTCAGCCGTTTAGAAGCATAATGGTTTTATGGAAAATCCCTATAATTATGGAATGAGATATTATGGAATATTAGGGAATATTTGAGATAAAGAAAATTCTTTTATTTATGGGATTTGGATATGATTCAGAAGCAAATAAAGAATAAGAATATTATGGAGATAATTATGGAGCATTCTGATCTGCATATGGACTATAAATAGAGGACATTAACAGCTGCAAGATGTACGAATTTAATTGAGAAAATCTGCACTTCAGATTTTCAATCTTCCGAGAAGTTTTACAAAGAACCAGATTTTATATGTTCCAACATACGATCAAATTCATAATCGTATACCTTAATTCCTAGGGAAGAGGAGATCCAGCGTCGACGAGTTTTGAGGTCAGAGAGAGTGTGATCAAGGAGGATCGGTAGCAAGGGGAGGTTGCAAAATCCACACATTGTAATTAGAAGATAAGTATAGTTGTATGATGTACTTAGCACTGTATCTCTGATTAGTGGATTTATTCTGAATTGGGCCAGACCCCGCAGATGTAGGTGGATTTCATTGAACTGTGTAATCAAGTTGTGTGTCTCGTGCATTATTTACTTTACATACTTGGTTAAGATAGAATACGTTGGAATACATGTTTGATAGATTAACCTAAAACGGTAAAACCAAAATTTCAATACTAGTATAGAAAGTAGGAAATACTTACTAACAGCATCAAGGGAAGCCAAGAGCACCTCCCCAGGAAGCATGGTAAAGAATGCTTTCCCAGCTTGTGATTTCATTACAGGCCCCATTACTGATCCTGTGGCAATCCCAACTCCATCCATCATTGCTTTGCTCATCTTTTCTGTCATCTTTGACAACTTTCTCACCCTACAATCCACAATCACACAAACCTTATAACATACACTATTTTCGTGTAACGCGACAGATTGTAAGAATGCAACTAGTGCACGATAAGATAGCGCAAAGTGATACCGTTTGAGGCTTTTATTGAGAGCATTCTTCTTGGAAACGGGATCATCATGCTGTTTGCTTCTTTTGTTTCCACCCTCTGCAGCAACATTTTTCCCTGGCACTTGATCATTTACTATAATCTTTTCCCCGCCTTTATGGACCTAATCGTTATAGATGTAGTGAAATGGTATAGTGAATGACGCAAAAATTGTAAAATACATAATCAATGCTCACATTCTTTAAAATTAAACAACTTCAGTCATTAATGTACCAATTCAGTACTATTATAATCATTTATCTTGAAGAGATTTACCTGATTAGTATAGCCATTGCTGCATTTGAATATCCCCTTGACAATCTGTCCTGTGCCTCCTGCAATTGCCTTAGCCAGCACACTGTTATAGTCATCAATCCTTGGCGCAAACTCCTTCCAGTCGATGTTCTTATTCCTACTCGACGATGTTGCTGATGAAGATGATGTGGTTAACAACGCGTGTTCGCGAAGAAATGAATCGAGAAATCCCAACAGGCTATCCTGTCCTGAAAATGTCACCCCATAGCTCAATGGATCGCCATCTTTCATAGGCAGAGAGAATAGGTAGTGGAGTGCATCAAGCTTCACCACTGGCTCATCTTTTGTTAGAGGCCATTGAAGTTCATCGCCAACCTTTACGATTGTCGCGAGGGTAACATTTTCATCGGATAATCGAACGAGCTCGAAAGCACCAGAAGACAGCTCTATGGCTTCTCCAGCATCCATCAGGTGAGCTTTGCATCCTGGAATGCTCAGCAGAACTTCATGTCTCACATTTCTGTTTTCTGGCTGAAAACTGTCTTCAACAATTTGTGGAGTGTTGGGGAAACTTTTTGATCTCTTGGATTTGAAGCAGCCCATTGTTGTTAATGCTGTTGATTAAATTTTCTTTTGTTTGATGTAAAAGCAAAGAAAATCGTGGAACAACTTTATTCCATCGTTCAAGAATAAAGGATGTTAACTGTTAAGGTATTATTCTTACTTTGATGTCATATTTTTTTTGACTTTCCGGTCATTTTTACTTTCGGTGGAGATTAGAGAATATATTATGGGCTAGAGTCTAGACTTTCTTTTTATAAGACAAAAAAGATATATTTGGGGTCTTTATACTTCTAACCATAATTAGGTTGAAAGTGTTAATCTAATTGTTCAAAACGAGAAAGTGTCAAAATAATAACTTATAACATAATGTGCAATTATAACCTTTTGACTTATTTTCGCCATTGGATGGAGGAATTTGGCGTTGACCGAATCTTAAAATGATGAAAAATACCCCTTTACTCTTAACTTGAAACCGTGTTCCCCCATTTTACCTCTTTTGTTCTTCTTCAAAACTCCCTCCTTAACCACCACCATCAAGCCACCACCATCATGCCACCACCCCGCGACCACCGCACCACCACCCATCACCGCATCAAAACCCTCGGTCCCAGCTCAACCCCTAGCCAACCCCATCTACGGAATCCGCCCAGACCTTCCTTAACTACTGAAGAAAGGAACTAAAAAATTTTCACATACTTGGCCCGATTTTCAAGTCATTACACACTACTGTAGGAACCCCCCTATAGCACCGGTATTTTGGTACATAGGCACCGGTATTTCAGACCCCCGGACTACTGGTGCTTGAGTCTGGGGGTACCGATACGTAGTTACACTACCGGTGCTAAAAATCTACATTCCAGCACCTCTCTACTTAGGCACCGGTCGAAATACCGGTGTCTATGCTCGTTTGTACCGGTGCTAGTAAATAGGTGATCAATAAAAAATTGGCCAGTGAGAATAAGCTCACCGCCAAAAATATGAAACCCGGACATTCATGAAAAACAATAGGACAAACAAAACACAAAATAATCAGAATTTCATGTAAGAAAACTGGAAAATTCATAACTACAACTTTGAAATTCATTACATATATATGAAAATACATAATAACCCACAATTCATGAAACAAACTAGAGCTAAACATATATTAACAACATCAATTATTATAAACACTAGAACCTAATCTCCATAAACCCTAAATAACACCAAAGAACTAGATCCTTGAAGGTAAGGTCAGAAGGCAGGGCTGAGGCGCGACGTGGTGGTGGCGCTGAGAGTTGAGGGGCCATAGATCTAAGTTGAACCCAACAATTTTGGTGGAGCTCGGCGAGATGGCAGGGGGAGATGGTGTCGGGGAGATGGTGTAGCGTCGGGGAGATGATGTCGGGGTTGGTCCGAGAGATGGCGTCGGGGGATTGTGTATTGTGGGGAGGGCGGAGATGGGGTTGTCGTCGGCATCAAAGCCTTCAACGTGGGGCTAAGTCGTGGCAAAGATAAAGAGGTGGTGGAGGAGTAGGTAGAGGAGGTAGAGGAAATGAGTGTGGGTTAGAGTTAGGGTTTCAGATTTAATTTATATAAACAGAGTTTTAATGGTTAAGATTCAATCAACAAAAGAAATCAATGGTTCAGATGAAACCAATTTGAGCTCCTTTTTTGTTGTTTTAAAGTACCTAGCACTGGTACCTGTACAAAAACTGGTGCCAAAATAACTGATAGCGGTGACTATGTATATGAAAAGTAGCTGCTTAAGGCTACTTTGCATGGTTTTTTTATTAAAAAAATTCCCGAGAGAAAATATGAGAATTTTTTTAAGTATAGAGAACCAGTACAAAAATCGGTTCTAAAATGGCTCATACCGGTGCTATATTTATAAAAATCAGCTACTTAAGGCTGTTTTACAGTGCCTTTAAAAATAAAACAAGAACCCAAGAGTAAATATTAGAAAAAAATTTCTAAGTATGGAGCACCGGTACAAAAACCAGTGCCAATATGGCTCATACCGGTGCTATGTATTTGTAAAGCAACTGCTTAGAGCTGCTTTAAATTGGGTACATTTAATATTTTTTTGGACCCGAGAGCAAACATGGGGGAAAAATCTAAGTATGTAACACTTGTGTCTGAGTAACTCATACCGGTGCTAAGTCCAATATTTCAAAATTTTAAACAATCTCTCCAAAATTATGAATGAAAATTCAGGAAATTCATTTTCCCGCCATAACTTAGCACCAGTATGAATGAAAGCAATGCCGGTGCTAGTGTTATTTGATCTCCAGGTTAATTTTTTCAATTTTACTATTAGGTCCATAGAAGAAATTTGGAGGTGGTGAATCTCAAAATTGAATACACCAAAACACAATTAAATAAGAGACGATTGCGGCTTTGAAATTCTAGGTATAGTGGGTGAACGGAAGAGCCTCAAATATATTTATGAAAATGACGCTATTGACCCAAAAATTTGTTATGACATTATCCTTCTCTCAAAATACACGATTTTTTTGTTATTCTTGCATGAATATAGAAATAGAAAATAATTTTTTTTATGAAATTTTGAAAATCGCTAGTACATGTTCTAAAGTAACTTGGAGTTGATGAACTAGAAGTAATAAAGGGAAATCGGAAAGAATTATGGATATGTTCTTGTGCCCGATTGCTGATAAATATTTCATTACGGACTTGGAAAATACAACGGGGGTGTATAGGGTAGCATAACTTTCGAGCGAATTTCAATTTGAAGTTAGGAGTAAAGTTTTTTACTTTTTGCACTTATGTCCCTCCAAGAAAGTTGGAGTTGTTGAATCACGAAATTGACGACAACAAAATGTAATTCAATAATATATGATTGCGAATTTGCAATTTGGGCATGTATGAGTGAACGGAAGGGTCTCAAAAGTCAACATTGGTTACTTCTACACAGTCTTGGAAAATTACACTATGGCCCAATATTGTATTACCCCATTATCCATTTCTTCAAAATGCATGATTTTTATTATTCTTGCTTAAATATATAAATATAAAATAAATTATATTTTTGGTAAAATGTTGGAAAGGGCTAGTACATGTTTTTGAGTAGCTCATACCATAAACTCATTCGTCAACATACCGGTGTTGAATATTTTTCCACCAAAATTTTACCACCAAAATTAATATTCCGGTCATGAGCACCGGTATTAGCACAGGTATATGTCATTCATCCAAAACCGGTGTTGGAATATATTAAACTAAGAAATTTTTTCTTCAAAGGCACTAGCATCCAACACCGGTATTCAGTGTACCGGTGCTAAATCTATTCATGGGCACCGGTATCAGGCCCGACCCAGGTCTGAGGCAACTGAAATGTTTGCCTCATACCCCTAAAATTTTAGCTATATAGGGGCCTCATTTTTAAATTTTTTTTACTCTATATATAAGAAAAAATTAGTGAATATTATATTTTCCAATTAATTGCCTCAATAATTATTATTTTCCCTTACATATGATGCCCTATTTTATATAAAAGTGCAAAAATTAACCCTATTAAATTGTGAAAGTGCAGAAATAACCCTGTAAAATTTGAAAGTGCAAATCTAATCCTATGTTTGGGAGAAATGTGCAGATTTATCCGAATTTCACTATTTCAGCGTTGGCTAAAGGAATTCAGGCGTTGACTAAAGGAATTCAGGCGTTGACCTAACATAAAAGACAAAATTATCCATGGGTTTAAATCTGTTCAGCTCATCTTCAATCAACTCATCTCAACTATTTTCACCTTTTCTTAATTCTTCTCAGCACAGCTCCAATTAGCTCAATTTTTGTCAACTCTTCTCAGCTCCAATCAACTCAACTCAGGTCTTCTCAGTTGTTGTCAACTCCAATAAATTCAGCTCAACTCAACTCAGATTCATTTCAAGTGAACTGGACAATTCCTAAATCTGGTTTTGCTAGATAGCTCCACCAGAGACATCTGCTGACGGTATAACGACGACGACGAGTCCTCAAAGGAAGATGACGTGGATGACGGAAATTTTGATGCCTCATACTTAATGTGATTATTCGCGTTCCATCGATAGAGTCTTGGCCTACTCCTCCCATGCTTCAAATAATTCATATCTCATGCCTTGTAGAGTTATCTCTCTATTTTTTAAAAATAAATTGAAACAATTTAAGCTCAATTGTATGAAATTGGTGATCGGTGACAACTTCGATGAACATATTCAGAAGATAAATGACGATCATTTTTTGAATTTTTTAACAGATTAAATTTGAGAAGTTTTAAATTATTTTAACATTGGGTGACCTTAACTGACATTTACTTTTAGCTTAGGCCAACTTGAGAGTATTTTCGACAATTTTGAAAAACTCCTATCATATTGTTACATAATAAGGAACTAAGGGTTACATGAACACTTTTTTCCCTTTTTCTACAAGATTAAATTTGAGGATATTTTGTTCATTTCACTATTAGCAAGTGTTGACCGCAAGTTTGGCCAAATTGGAGTTATTTTGGCACTTTAAAAAAATGGGTTCATATTGTAGCATGGTGAGAAATAAGGGGTTACATGAGCATCTTTTTCAAAGGAATACATTCTATATACCCTCCGATTTTCTAAATGTCACTATTTTCTTATTTGGCCGGATTTTATGAGTCTTATGCTTTTATTTTTTGTATAATTCTTTAAATTTCATTCATTCATTTTGATTTTTCAATTCTCAACTCAAATTACTCTACCCATTATACTCACCTAAATTCAAGTATGCGACCGTCCAATCCTCCCAACTCGATCCTTTTAATAACTATAAAAGGGTGTTGTTATATCACGCCTTGTATTTTATTAGGGTACGCCCTAATACGTACACATAGATGTATTTTTTATCTATATATCTTTACGGTGTGAAAATTTATATTTATAAGTGTATGGAGTAAAATGTTTAGGTGATAAAATTTCATCTCCCTTTCACCATTCTTGCCTCCTCCTCCTTAACCCGATGTCGACCACTGCCCACCACCGCCTGTTGCCGATCACCACCCGCTGCCAACCATCGTATGTCGCCAGAACATCGCCGAGAAAGTTAGTTTTCCTTTTTTTTTAAATGAAATTCGAATTTGTAGTCTGAATGCCACTGGAATGTCATCGGAATTTCGTCTTAATCTTGTATTTTGGATGGAAATGTGTTTGAATCTCGAATTGTATGGGTTTTTTTTTTAAGAATCTTGATTTTTGTGGCGACCTTTAGGGTATCAAACTACAAAGAATCTCGAAATGTGTCTAAACTCATAGTTCCATTAATGTCGCTGGAAATGTTGTTTGGGTTTGGATTTTTGGAGATGCTGGGGTGGCTAGAGAGGTTGGAGAGGTGGGAGGCATGATTTGATCAGGGGAGGAGGGAAAGGTGTGACCAGTATTGGGCTAAAATGGGCGGGGAGATGGTTGAGGCGTCGCGGGGGCTGAGCGGGTGGGGGAAGAGGATGAAGACGAGCTGGTGGGAGAAGCACCGGTGAGGGGACGGCGGCCTGGGGGGGAAGCTGAGGCTGAGGAGGCGTGTGGTTGGGAGGAGGGGAGGGAAGGGAGGCTAGGGTTTTGATTTGTTAATAAAAACTTAAATTTTATTCTGGAAATTAATTTAAAATTAGATAGTAAAATATGATTTTTTAAAAAATTAAATAGAATAATTTTAAAAAATATTGTTCAGATTAAATTCAAAAATAAAAATAATATCAAAATTAATTTTTAATTATATATATTATTCTAAAATAAATTTCAAAATAAAAATATTATTCTGAATAAAATATTTAAAATGAATATTTTTAAAATATTTTTAAAGTAAATTATGATGATAGAAATAATTCTTTCGAAATAAATAATTATTTTTTAAAGAAAATTATTATTTATTTTGTAAATAATAGAAATAAATATTTATTTATATAGAAAATATTGACTGTTTTGTTAACATTTTGGTCTTTTATGCTATATTTGGGCTTAAAATTACCTAACTAAATATGTATTTTATTATTTATAACATATAAGATGAAAATTACATGAGTAGTTGAAAATGTAGTTTATATTCTATTTAAATTTATATTTTTGCTTGTGATGATATATGAAAATACGTATATATGTATATAAATTAAATTCATAAGTAGTTTGAAATTATGTATAATTATTTTTGTATCAGTTAACATTTTATTTCTATATGTGTTATTATATTTCTGCTAAAATTAAGTAATTATTAATATAATTTTTTATTGATATATTACACCTAAGCAATGATGGCAGTCCCATTAATAAAGGGTGATATATACTAGAAAGGGGAATTAGTGCGTCGGCCAGACATGCAAGACATAGCGTGTATGTCTAGGAACAGTTGCAGGAAATTGTTCAAGATGACGAGGTACCTGTTGTGTCGCCTTCTTCTAGGCCCAATGATGATTTTGATCAAATGCTAACCTGGGAAGGTCCAGATCTTAACATTTTCACTAACAGTGGAGTGTATTCATATCGCGAGGAAGAAAACTGGCAATCATTGTTGACTCTATAAACATTCGTGAAGAACTTTTTTATCGAATGACTAAGGGAGAATCTCTGAATACCGATATACATTCGACACAATGTATGAATGAGTGAATTATTAGTGAAAGTAAGATTTGTTGAAAGTACCTTAAGGCCGAAGAAGACCCCATCATCCATTGTCGCGAGAAGTATCGTAGACGCCACGATTATGAACCCATTCCCTAGGAGATTGGTTCATTTATTTACTATTCAATTATTTGTGTTCATTTATGTATTCCATTATTTTTACTTATTTTGGTTCATTTATGTACTTCGTATTGATTGCTTATTTTGGTTCTTTTATGTACTACGAATTATTTATTGTGTTCAATGTCATAACCCTTGTATGATGCAATGCAATTCATTACATTTGCAGCATATAAAAATATTTATCAAAAAAAGAATGCACCAAACACATTTTGTAAGAATAATAGTCCACCGTAATTAATGGGGTTTGACTTGAAAATACATAATGTGCTTTCATTAATTACGGTTGTGTGTATGCTTTGTTCCAATCTGACCTCCTCTTATGAAAGGGTAACTCCCACCCAAAAATATCATACTTTCTGCAAACCGTCCACTAGTAAGTCACGGTGGGCATGAGGTAGTTTCCCTTGACATATATCCTTACAAAATGGTCTGCACTGCGTACATATACGATTTGTAGCTCCCTCCTTGTTCCTTCCTCGCTCCCACCCGCTCTCAATGGTAAAAAATTGCAACATTAGTCTGCAGACCTAGTCCCAGTGATGTAGCATAAAACTACAACCGTGTTGTAGTAGGTGACTATAGGAAACATATCCGCAGTAACCATGAACCAATGTTCACATCCACATGGAACTTTTGAGTGTTTTATACGAGTCATGATCAATTCAACATCCTCTTTTGAACCATATATGGGAACATAATCAGGTCAATGAGTTGATAACTCGTTAAATAATGACCGACACGCTCCAGACCTGTTATCCTCACCATCTACGTGGAAAGCATCAGCGGCACTTATGAAGCCATAGTTTCCATCACTCTCCACATCGTTCCAACCCTCAATGTAACGCCTGATAATGTGGGGGACATTTTCAAGATAGGTGAATGTAGTTGTGGGAGAAATATTAAGATCAAAACACAATATTTTGAGTCTTACGAGTGACATTACTGTGATAGTACAATAAATTGACTTGAGAATAGTTGGTAGACTTACCGTATAGAATCTCTCGCCCTGATGTACCGCGGCCTGGTGACCTTGAACTACGTCCGCTGAAAATTGGTGGTTGTGTGTCCCTCGCCGAGGATCTTTGCATGGCTTAATGTTCCAACCCTCCTCTTTGTTACTCTCCCGGATAACAATCATGAAAGGCAACATCAACTTCTTGTCGACGTGTTAGTTTTTTGGACGACATCCAAATCACTAATATCGACAGCCTTATCATTCCAACCCCGATTGCAAATACAATATATCTTTTGGGGCCCATTCTTATTTTTCTTATACCACGACATGGCAAGTTCAAATCCTACACGATGGGTAGTCAGTTGTAGGTAGGAATAAGCTTCGATATGACTAGGAAACACATCTCCAGTCACGAATGCTGAGTAACAATTCTCCCCTGGAACCACTCCATATGAGTCATCAACATCCTTAAATAACATTATATATCATATAATTATCGTCATGAAAATATAATTTCAAACACAATAATGTCATACATCATTCTAATAACTAATAAAAAATAACACTTACACATTTTTATGAATTATTTTTGTAAAATTCATTCGCTCCACTAAATAAAATATACAAACAACATATACCCTAGCATGAAATTAAATTCACATAATGTCCACATCAAATGATGAAATATAGTACCAAATTTAATTCAACATATTTCAACATAGTACCACTAAAGCCACCTACACGTAATTAAATTAATATAATTCTCATTACTAGTGATGAAATCTGTAATCACATTATTCTATAACCACATATATAACCAATGGTCTATACATCATTCTAATAAGTAATAAAATACACCTACACATTTTTACAACTTAGTTATACAAATTTTATTTTATATGTACCAACTTTTCTCAAAATTAGTATAACCACGCTAAAATATTGTAAAATTAACATAATTCTCATTACTAACCAACATTTTTATAACCACGTCAAATTCACGATATATATTGTGTACATATCATTCTTATAAATAATGAAAAATACCTATATATTTTTATAATTTATTTTTTAAAATTCTTCATTTAACTAAGATAAAAATAAAAATAATAACATATGAATTAACATTATTTCAACTATTAATGATGAAATCTATTACAACATTAAATTTAATATATGGAGACATGAATAGATAATGACATGTTAAACCACTATATATGAAATTAAAATAAAATATCACAACTACTAATGATGAAATAAAATATAAACTTCTATCTAAACAACTAATAAATCGTAACCTTAATTTTTATTTATTACATAAAACTGCATGAAATAAACATCTAAACAACAATTGAATTTAAAAATACCTATAAAGACATGGAGCTTTCAACACGCAAAATTAGAGTAAAAAGTGAGTATTTTGTACATAATAAGTATTTTTACTGCCTATTTTATAGAAAAATTTCTCATAGTTTTCGAATTAAATGACATTAAATGTGGGCAGATGGGAGTTGGGAAAAGGAGAACTGAGTTGGGTAAGGATATTGGAAAGGAGAACTGAGTCGGGAAGGGAAAGGAGAACCAAAAATGGGAGGGAAAGGAGAACCTGGGGAAAAAAGGAAAAGAAGAACCGGGGGAAAGAAGAAAGGAGAACCGGGGTGGGGATGGGAAAGGAGAATCGGTCGGGGGAAACGCCGGACCAGAGAAATGAGAGCTGAGCTGGGCTGGGGAAATGAGGACGATCTCAAACGAGAGCCACATCGGAGAAGCAGGTCGGAGGCAGGCGATGAGAAAAATGGCGGGTAGGGCGACGAGCATGGCGGTCAGAGCTAGGCGGCAAGAATAGGCGCTGTCCAGGGGAGGAATCCGACGGAAAAGGCGTTGTCTAGGGAAGGAATCTGGCAAGGAAGACTGAGACGGGAATGAGCGAACGATATCTGAAAGGAAAACGGTGGGGACAACAAATCTTGCCAGAGTAGCTGACGGAGAAGACGCCGACAGACACCTACAGACGTCGTCCTCCATCGCCGGTGAACACCATCCACCGTCTGCCAGCAAATACCTCCAGCGGTGGTGGCATTCAATCAGGGTTTAAACATAATTTTTATTTAAGATAAATTATACCCTATTTTAATTCTTTAAATTAAGTTCAAAATAAATATAGGATTTCAATAGTACTGTAAAGTCATGTGTGATCTTATGGATTAATTGATTGGCAATTTGTGAACTTATGTTAAAGAAGAAAACTTACCATGTTGGAACATACACTGAGAGTAGATTTGCGGAACGAATATTGCGACGGATTTTGGTTTATGGAAATTGATGATTTAGCAATATTTGTTTTAGCCGCATGGAAGCATTATGATTTTATGGAAAATTCCTATATTTATGGAATTGGATTAATGGAATATTCTGGGATAGTTGAGATAATGTAAATATCTTTATTTATGGAATTTAGATATGCTTCAAAAGCATATAAGGAATAGGAATATTATCGAGATAATTATAGAGCTATTCTGATCTGCAATTTACTATAAATGGAGGACATTATACGGCTGCAAGGGTGTGAATTAAATTGAGTAAATCTGCATTCAGATTCTGAATCTATCGAAAAACTTTGCGAGAGCCAGAATTACCATGTCCCAACATACACGACATGTGTGCTAAAGTTCAGAACGTATGCCTTAATTCCTCGGGAGGAGGAGATCCAGTGTCGACAAGTTTCGAGGTCAGAGGGAGTCTGATCAAGGCGGATCAATAGCAAGGGGAACATGCAAAATCCACACGTTTAGAATTAGAAAAGATAAGTATAGTTGTATGGTGTACTTTGTACTATATCTTTCTGATTA
>JAULKM010000001.1:8704600-8714903 GCA_032355605.1 Rubia tinctorum
TTGATTTGCTGACTGTGTTCCAACATGGTAAGTTTCTTCTTCTTTACCATAAGTTCACAAATTGCCAATCAATTAAATTCATTACCACATGTGTCTCAACCATTACTCCATAATTAAATTCATCACATGTGACTTTACAATTAGCGACTGAAATATTGGTGTCATATATAGCTGATTACTTGCAAGTATCACAAGTCTCTGCTCCATTATTTTCACATTTTGTGGTGATGAAAGCTGCAATCTCTTCTTAGCAACCTGTACCTTCTCAAATCCGTGTTTGAGGTATATGTCTTCTTCTCTTCCGAGTGAAAATTTTAATTTCCTAGGAAATTGATTACTCTTGCATCAAACCTTTCTTCTTCCATAATTTTACCTTTAACATGCTTTTCTTCCTTGGTCTTGTATGAATCTCTTCCGTCTCCCTGGCCTTATGCTCATCCCTAGCTACCATAACACCACATTGTCCACCTAGGTCACCCAACTCAACATCACCTCTTTATTAGAATTATGAGCTCATATCATAAAACCAATGAGTACTATGTATGGGTGACTCGTGATCTTATATATTGAGTCGTAACTCTGTCAACTACCGATGTGGGACACTAACACTCTTTAGCGCACCTTCGCATCACCATCACCATTAATGTCAACACCACCACACATCGCTCCCTTCCCCTTCCTTGCCCCAACACCCCCTCTTCCCTCACTGGTCTCATTCCTCTCTTCCCGCCATCGCGTTGATTTCCTCCCCCCCTCCGTGTCTCGGTCGAATATTTCAGATGACCCCCAACAAACACCACCGAGTGGAGTTTTCATTTTCTTTGCATTGTCTCAACGAAACCACCCCAAATCCTTATTATTTTGGAATTCGTACCCATTAATTTCAGTCACCAACATCACTGCATACACAATACTTTTCTTGTTTCTCATGCCATGAGATAAATCGAGAAGTCGTCTGGTCCAAAAAGTCATAACGATCGGCAAATTAGGTTGAATTTGTCATCGATTCATGCCTTCAAATCTAAGGTCATGTCCAGTTCAACCTATTTAAGCTCCAATCAACTCAACTCTTCTCCACTCTTCTCAATTCTTTTAAGTTATTCTCAACTTTACTCAGCTCCAAAAAATTTAACTCAGCTCATTCAGGTCGTATACTTTCAACTCCATTCAAATATTTTTAATTTTTAATTTTCTTTAATTTATTTTGAGTATGAAACTTATAATAAATGTAGTTTATATATGATAGTATGAATTATTATAATTATTGTGATTATGAAAAGCATACATATTATAGTTGTTTAATTTTAGTTCAACTAAATCATTTCCTTTCAGGTATTTCAAGCTCGTGAAGTTAAATTAAGTTTAGTTTAGTTTAGTTCAGTTCAGTTTAATTGTATGTAGTTTAGTTCAGTTCAATTCAGTTAAACTAATTTCATAAAGATGCGCTCGTTCAAGTCGATTATTAATGCTTTTCACAATGTTAAATGAAGTCCAGTTCAATCTATTCCTTCCATTAATGTCGTATTGCATTCTTTTCAATTTGATTCAGCTCTAACTACTATTCTCATTATTCTTTGACATAGTATTAGAGTTTATGTTGGGTTATTGTATCGATACTGGACTTAGTTGGGTCAAATATTGAGTTGTGGTATGTTTTCATGTATTAACGCGAGGGTATGTATTGAAGGAAACGCCAAACACTATGTGTCTGGTTTTTTCTGCTTAAAATAAGAAAAGCATATCTAAATGATTTTAAAAACATAACCTATCCTTTTTTACGTTTTAACGGTTATCTTCTTTTAATTATTTTTTGTTGAGTTAAGTTTTATTCAGTTTTATTCAGTTTGGTTTCATTTGATTCAGTTCAGTCCAGTATGATTCAATTCTGCTCGGTTTGATTCAGTTCAATTCTATGTGATTCATTTCAGTTCTGTTTTATTCAGTTCATTTGATTTAGTTCGATTTACTTTTTATTCATTTTGTTTCACCTGGATTCAGTTATGCTCAATTCGGTTAGGTACAGATTGATTAGTCCAGTTCAATTTAATTCAGTCAAATTGATTCATTTTAGTCCAATTTGACTCAGTTCAATTCAATTAGATTCGGTTCAGTTCATTTTGATTCAGTTTAGTTCAACGACAATTAATTCAGTTTGGTTCAGTTCCAATGAGTTCAACTTATTCCCACTCAGATCAGCTGCAGCTCAGCTATTTTCAGCTTTTCTCAATGCTTCTCAGCTCCAATTAGCTAAGCTCTTCTCAACTCCAACAAATTCAGTTCAATTCCAATCAACTCTACTCAAATATTCTCAGTTGTTCTCAACTCTAATAAATTCAATTCAAATCAACTCAGCTCAATTTAATCTGAACTGAACGGGGCCTAAATCTGGTTTTGCCGGATAACTCCAACAGAGACAGCAATTGACGGTATAACGACGGTGATGAATCCTTGGCCTACTCTTCTCATGCTTAAAATAATGCATATCCCATGACTTGTTGAGCTATCTCTCCGATTTTTTTAAAAAAATTGATGAACGATTTGAGCACAATTGTATGAAACTGCTGATCGATGATTGCTTCGACGAACATATACAAAAGAGAATGACGATCAATTTTTTGAATTTTTTTAACAGATTAAATTCGAGAAGTTTTAAATCATTTTAACATTGGGTGGCCTTAACTGACTTTTACTTCGAGCTTAGGTCAACTTGAGAGTATTTTCGACACTTTCGAAAAACTCCTATCATGTTGTTAAGGAACTAAGGGTCCTCCCTCTCTCCCTCTTCTACAAGATTAAATCTGAGGATTTTTTTGTTCATTTCACTATTGGTTGATATTGGCCGGTGTTGACTGCAAGTTTGGCCAAATTGAAGTTATTTTGGCACTTTTAAAATAAAATTGGGATCATACTGTTGCATGGTAAGAAATGAGGGGTTGCAGGGGCTTTTTTTCCAAAGGAATACATTCTATATACCCTCCGATTTTCTAAATGTCACTATTTTTTTATTTGGACGATTTTTATGAGTCTTATACTTTTATTTTTCATAAGATTATTTCATTTTCATTAATTTATTTCAATTTTTCAATTATCAACTCAAATTCACCTCACAAAGTCTTGTTTTAGGCAGACTAAACTTTAGCCCAACGATTATTATGCAATTATAAAAAGTTTTATTTGGGATATTTTTAAAAAAAATATGCTAAAAATTTAGGGACCTACCATGTAATTATCAAACTGCTATATATCACAAAAATTTTAGATTCTTCATTTTCCATTTTTCTCTCTCTCGACGAAAACCTATCGTCGGTTATCGAAATACGCCACTGGTTGACGGTTTCCTTCGATTTTCTATCAGATCTACACCGGAAATTCACTGGATTTTTGTCGCTCTTCTTCTTTTGCCGGTGAATCGAAGCCTCCACACCGTGAAGCCTCCACGATTCAGATCTAGATCGAAGCCTTGAACTGCGCCGACGGTAACACTCTGTCGCAAGGACATCATCGAACGGAGTCGCGGTGGCGAGAAGTAATGGACGGCGACGGAAGGGGCTAGGGTTTGAGGCGCAAGGATTGAGGCGTAGTGACGGAGATTGAGGAGCAATTGACGGCGATGGAAGGAGCAAGAAACAATCGACGACGGTGCACGGGGATTGAGGTGCAGCGACGGCGAGGAGAGGAGCAGCTACGACGACGGTGAGACGAGGCAACTGCTACGACGTTGATGCAATCTTCGTTTAGTGCGTTGGTGAAGAAGAAGCTTCACGCGTGTTTTGCACATGCGGACGACGGTGGTTACGGCGGAAGGACGGGTGTTTCACGTACTAGAGGTGAGGTTTATTTCTGGGTTTTTTTTTCTAAAGAGATTTATTGAGGTTTAATAATGTTTTTGACTGAGTGAATGATCAATACAGGTTTTGTGGTGTAGTGGTTAGAACTCTATTTGTTGAGGATAGAGGTCTTGAGTTTGAATCTCAGTGTCACCTTTATTTTGAAGATTTTAAGTTCTTGATGTATATGTTGAGGTTTAATATTATATTATTGATTATATGTTCAATAAGAGTTTTTGGTGTAGTGGTTATTTATTTAGGCTTTGAGGTTAGTGACCTAGGTTCAAATCTCACCAGGTTCTTTTTTTTTTGAAGAATTTTTATTCTTGAGGTATTATAACTTTTTGCTGATATTTGTAGCTTTTTTTTTCTCTTATGTTGATGTTTTTCAATATTCGTGTGAAGTTTAATTGATATAAGTTGATGTTTTGTCCTTTTTTGGTTGATATGGATTGATATTTGCAGTTTTTTTAAAAAAAGTTTCTCATATTGATGTTTTTCATTTTCCAACTGAGGTTTTGGTAATAATGTTTGTAGTGTTATATTTCTGATGCTGATGTTTTTCATTTTTCGAATGAGGTTCAGGTATTAGGAGTTGATGTTTGTAGCTTTTGGTGATATGAGCTGATATTTGTAGTTTTTAAAAAATATTGTCGACGTTTTATGATTTTTTGACTGAATAATTTATACTCTTGAGGTACCGTAGTTTTTTTGTTGAAGTTTTTATTTATTTTCTCATGTTGTTATTTTTCATTTTCTGGATGAGTTTTAGTTGATATGAGTCGATTTTTTTGTAGTTTTTTCTTTGGTTATATGGGTTGATTTTTTTCCTTTTTTTTCTCTCATGTTGATGTTTTTCATTTTCTCGGTGAGTTTTATGTGATACGAGTTGATGTTTATAGTTTTGGGTGACATAGGTTATTTTTTGTAGTGTTTTTTTTCTTATGTTGACGTTTTTCATTTTTTGGGTGAAGTTTAGGTGATAGGAATCGATGTTTTTAGTTTTTGGTTGATATTAGTTGATTTTTTAGTTTCTATTAAAAAAATTGATGATTGCATTTTTTTGATATTTTTTTGATTTTTAGTTGATGTTTTGTTAGTTGTTGTCGATGTTTTTTCAGTTTTTTATCGATTTTTATTTTATTTTAAATATATATTTTTTGCTTTTTTTTGTTTTTTTATATACTTTTTGCTTCAATTTTTTAGTTGATGTTTTTTTGTTGATGTTCTGCTATTTTTGCTGATACTTATAGTTTTCAATTCGATGATTATGTTAATTTTTTTTAAAAAATAATTTTTAATGGTTTTTTTTTGCAAATGGCATACAGAGGAAAAATGATGGGAAAAATTGGATAAAAAAATTCGTGGAAAAATATTATTGATAAGTCCCTGTAAAGTTATTAGAAATAAGTTTATGTAAAATTATTAGAGATAGATCTTTGGAGATAAAATATAGTTAGAATTGCATAAATACCTCTTTTTAAAATTTAGAATGTCTCATGGGACCATTTCAATTCGTCCACCCACTATACCCACCTAAATTCAAATGTGCCACAGTATAAAATGATACTAACTCGACTACAATCACTAACCCGAACTAACCAACATCTCTAATAAAGCTTAAAATTGTGCATTTTCGTTTTTCCAAAGGGAAAAAAGTGTATCCGTACTAAAACACCCTGGAGCTGGAGGCAGGCGCACACACTTGAGGTGACTTGGCGGTACGTGGGACTGAATCAAATCACACTTCCGGTTCCACTCTCCCCTCTCCACTGAGGCTCCGACCCTGGCGTCACCCGGCGGCAATCTCACCTCAAAAGCATCACCCTAAAGGTCATCATCCTTCATCACCCCTTATTTTCTTCGTTTAAATTCGTTTTTTTAATCTAATTAATTGCCTTCATCAAGATTCGTAGAATTAGCTTTTAGTAGTAAATTAGTGTTTGCCTGTGCTACTGATATTGAAGATGGAATTCTTACAGTGTAGCTTGAGAATGGATATTACAGTAGCAGCTCTGGTTTTGAGCATTTTATTGGGCATGTTGGTTGCAGTACCCATGTTGTTTCGAAAATCCGGTAATGCTGAATTCAATACTTTGATTTTCTGTAAATTGAATTTCGGTTTATAGTTACTGGTTTGCTTGCAATGCAGATCAAGGGAAGCACGCGCCTCCGCAAACCTCTAGCAAGGTCGTAAAATCTACTTTAGTTACTTTGTATTTAGCTTGTTATTACTGGCATTGCTCTTAAAGAAGTAAATTAGCTTGCTTTGACATACCCTTTTGTGTGCAAAAAGATAGGAATGTTTGATTTGCTATGCTATATCTGGTTTGCTGGAATTCTCTAGAAGCTATTTTGTTTCCCCCTTTGCTAGCTTTGTTCCCTTTTGTGTCTTTTCTGATGTTCGGTGAACATTGGATGATATGAGGGTAGTAGAGTAGTAAATTTATTGCATTATTGGATTTCGAATATGATTATATTGCTACTAGTTATCCTTTAACGCACATTGTTTAGAATCTGAACGACCATGTAGTAGTTGTTACATGTCCATTGTAAATTCAAAATAGAATATCAGTCCGTAAAAACTAGTATGGCTCTTTTGCATTTTGCGGATTCCACAATTCTGGTACTCTTCCATTTGTAATAGACAGCCATTTCTGCTGCAATTTGCTAATGTTCGGTTCTGAGTTGATGATATGACTTTAAATTGCCTGCTGTACTTTTGATGATGATACATTAAGTAGTTGTCTCATTTTTTAGTTTAACTCTTTAAGATGCTTTGTAATTATGTAATTGGCCATTAGAACTTCATGTGAAGATAACTTTTTTCGTCTGTCTTCAATGGATAGTTTGTACTATTTCATTATGGGTGTTTGAACAAATTTTCTTGCACCATTTTATAGTTACAGTTCTTGACATATTCTCTTAACTTTGGTTTTTTTTTTCTCAGGTTTCAAAAACATATCCTAAAGATGAAATTGCACTGCATAATAAGCGGACTGACTGTTGGATCATCATTAACGATAAAGTATTAGAACTGATATTTCAATTTATTGATTGGGTGATTAATCATATTATAGTTCTCTGATTAAAACCTTCTTGTTGTATTTTCATGGACAAATTATAGGTTTATGATGTTACCCCATATGTAGAAGAACATCCTGGGGGTGATGCCATTCTGGATCATGCTGGTGACGACTCAACTAAAGGTTTCTTCGGGTAAGCCTTCAAAGATGCATGGTCTTTGTCATTTTTTGACAATTCACTTTGATGCGTGAAGAACTTTTATGATGGGTTTACTCTTTTTTTAAGTTGGAAATATGAACTAAAATAGCCCCACTTGGTGCTTGTTAGTCTTTTCTTGCTTCACTCCTGGTTTTTTATCAGTCAGAACAATTTTTGCAGCACTGTGTTGAATTTTCGGTTATTATGTAGCTTACTTGCTCATCTTCAGAACTATAATGACTAGCATACTTAATTGGCAGGCCACAGCATGCTACGCGAGTATTCGACATGATTGATGACTTTTATGTTGGTGATTTAAGGAAGTAAAATTGTGACCAGTTTGTTTGAGATTGGCATGGTTTCCTCTGAGGTAAACAGTTATGAAGAGGCATTTTCTGTCCTCTTAGCATGTTCTGGTACCGCTTTTAGCTGACCCTTTCTCATGACAAAATGCTGTCGTGCCTGACGTGATTCAATAGGACAGTTTGGTTCAGTTTTTAGCAAGCTTCATACATGTGCTGGTTTTGACTTCATTCAATGTTTGTATGATGCATGTTGTAAGAGCCTTGGAATGATATCATATGGGTAAACTGCACTCAGTTGAAGAAAATGCTAGAAACCATTCAGTTATTATAGATGCCTCTAGTTTGCCAAGTTACAGTCCCCCTCAAGTATTACACTAGGATCACACTGGGATGGATTTTGATGAAGGTATGTCTTGCATTCACTCCAATAAGATGGAGATGAGATAGTTTTGATGGGAATGGGGAGAAAATTGCACTCCCTCTATTTCAACCGAATTTGCACACTTTCCTTTTTTGTCTGTCCCAGACAAATCTGCCTACTTTCTATTTTAGGAAAAAATCATCATGATTTAAGATCTAATTATCCTTCAAAATTAAAAAACTTCCCAATTTATTTTCTCACTCTGTCCCTTCACATTTTTCTTCTTTTCTCAGTTTCTTTGCACACTCTTTCTTTCTTTTCAACATTTTCGCTCACTTTATTTTCACACTTCCCTCTTTGCAACTTTCTCTTTCTATGCACACTCTCTTTCTTTTCTACCCTTCTCCTTCAAAATTTTAATCTTTCTCTTCCTCAAATCCAAGTTTCTACGGTAAAAATTTCAAGTTTCTGGGCCGACACCGGTGATAGATGGTTTGTGAGTGAAGCGGTTGTGTTGTGTGTTGGTACGCGAGCGACGCCAGTTTCAGTGGTCGCGAGCGACGCCAGTAGGATAGGGTTTTCTTGCAATGCGAGATATAGGTGGTCACGAGAGGGGGTGGTGGTGGACTGACATGGACGCCAACGCGAGGAGAGGCTGGGGAGGAAGAGTGGTGCTGGTAGTTGGGAGAGGCTGAGTTAGGGGAGGAGCTGAGGGAGGCTAAGTTGAACGAAGAAGATAACCAGAGATCTTGAAGGAAGAGACAGGCAGAGATAGCTGAAAAAGAAGAAGATGGAGACATTTTAGACATTTTACATCACTAAAATTAAAAGTTCAAAATTTTCTCTCTGCAGGTTCTCCTAGGACAGAGGGAGTACTTATTATAAGTAGTGGGTCGGATGTGAATATTAGTTTACATACGCTCCATCCCCAACCCAACCACTAAACTTGCTATATACTTGCTAATTTAATATAGAGAAAAGTGGTGAATTGGGTTTAGTTTAGTGGTAAGCCACACTCTTTATAACTGAGAGGTTCAGGGTTCAAAACACACCCCATCAAGAATTGTGAATATTAGAGCAATCTCTTGATGATGATTACCCAGCGTCATTGAGATCATGTCGGTGGTCCCCGTTGTGGTTTCCCAACCTTTAGGTAGTCAATGACGGTGAGCTCGTGGTGGTTCCGGTTTAGGTGACAACGATTCGTTGGTGGTGCAGCGTTTGGTGCTCTCAGGAGGGTATCCCTAGTTATTCAATGAATGAAGTTTCAGGCTCCATTGAGCTTCAATATATTCAATGGTGATGTCTCCTAGTTAAGTTCTAGATTATGATGTTAATATGTAATTTGATTGATTGTATGTAATCTTTCAAAAATATAGAGAAAAGTGCATTTTAAAACCCTATGTTTTGTTCGAAAGTGCATATATAGCCTTGTAAAAATTCAAAAGTGCAAACCTAACTCTGGACTTCGTTGACCAAAATGTCAACAGTCAAATTGGCCATAAAAAAGTGAAATGACAATTATACCCCTAAATTGTTATTTTAAAAAAAGGAAACGACAACAATAACCCTTTCTTTCTTTTCTCAATCTGCCTCTCTCCTCCCACTCCTCTTCTGCCTCTCTCCTCCTAATTTTCTCTTTTCACCTTTGACTTCCCTTTCTTCGCCGCCTCCCTCTCCCCATCTCCTGCCGTCTATGGCCCTCTCAGAAACCATGGCGTAGAAGATCTGTGAGGGCAGCGCAGTGTGGTGGCGCGGGTTCGCTCCGATGACCGTGGCGGTGTGGCGCAAAGTTTGCTTGAAATCTCAGGAGGCAGAGCGGTCGAGATCATCATCCATCCTGGTAGGGTTACGATGGGTCAGGTTACAGTGATGGTAGGATTACAGCCAGGGTAAGGTTATGAGTGATCGGTGGTGCTGGGATAGGGTGGCTAGACTCGATTTTCTGGTGCTGGGGCAGGGTGGTAGGCGGCATGGGTTGGGTGGCAGTGCTGGAGTAGGGTGGTAGACAGGGGGTAGAGTGGCGAGGCTAGAATTTCTGGTGCTGGGGTAGTGTGGTAGGCGGCGGGGGTAGGGTAAAGTCTTGGGATTTATAGTGGCGGTGATGGGTGCGTTGAACTCCGGCGGAGAACTCCGGTAGCGCTGGTGGGTGAGTGTTTCTGGGCGGCGGTCTCTTTGCAGGTTGGGTGAGGTGGCGGCGAAGCAGCAGCGAGCGATGGCCATCCGGTGTGTTTGAGATAAAGAAGAAGAAGTTCGGGGGTAGAATAGACATTTTATTTTCAGTTTTAAGCCTAGGAATAATTATGCCTTTTTAGGTTTGGTCAATAGTTGACTTCATTAAGTCTACGTTGGAAAGGAACAAAATGGGTATAACTGCATGATTATATAAAAACTTAGGGTTAGTTTCACACTTTCAAATCTTACAGGATCATAACTGCACTTCCGAAATTTCATAGGGTTATTTATGCACTTTTCAATTTAATACTCCCTCCGTCCCACCAGTTTTGGCCTTTTTTTTGTCAACTTTCTCAGACCATGTTTGACCATAAATTTCAATTACTATATGGACTCTAATATCATCATGT
>JAULKM010000001.1:8721668-8749785 GCA_032355605.1 Rubia tinctorum
GATGCTCGTAAGGACCAAAAATCCATTAGACTCAACCTAGGTTACAAAATGAAGGATTTAGATACGAAAACAAAAAATGGTTATCTAAACCCCTTATGATGTAAACCTACATAAATCTAGTAATATTCCAACAAAAATATAACAAAAGAGATGTTAAATACTTTGGAAAATACATGTATTTGACGTCACATCAAAGGATCATACTAACTTGAGTGTCAAAGGTTTCTCCCCTGAGACTTCCTAATGACACGGAAAAGCATGTTTTCTTAGAGCATTTAACACCACTTTTTATATGATTTTGTTGGTGGATAGCTAGATTATTAGTTGTTTCACCTTGTGTTGTTTTCTCCCCTAATTTCCATATCTTGTAAGCATTTAGTAGTCAGTGTGTTTTACCTCTATGACTTGATTGATTTCTACTTGTTTTGAGAGCTTATTTAGAGAGCATCGTGGAGAAGACCATTCAAAAGAATGGTAGGAGGTCAAGGAAGGGCATTCACAAGAATGGTAAAAGAAGGAATGCTAATGAGCTTAAAATGGTAGAAGAAGATTGACGAAAGTAGCAGATGAAGAATGATTTTGGAGTTGGAACTTAGTTTTGGGAACAATCCAAGGTGAATTATCATCCGTAGGTGGAACCATTAGATTCATCTTTGCGAACAACATATAATCGACTACGAGAACTCCCAAAATGGATAAACGATTCACCCATATTGACGGAAACAAGTTGGAGCAAGAGCCAAAACTGAAGAACAATCTGTGCAAATTTGCATTGCCCGTGTCCCAAGAACCATAGAACCGTGCATTTCCATCCTT
Organism: Rubia tinctorum; assembly: GCA_032355605.1. NCBI lineage: Eukaryota > Viridiplantae > Streptophyta > Magnoliopsida > Gentianales > Rubiaceae > Rubia > Rubia tinctorum. Next base: position 8,722,485 of record JAULKM010000001.1, read on the forward strand.
TTGAGTGCACCGACTGTGCAAATCTTCCTGGCCGTGTCTCATTAACCATAGAACTGCACGGTTCATTAGCTCGGACTGTGTCAATCTCTACTACACATTCCCTGAACCAAAGAAATGCACGTTTCTTTCCCTTTTGTCTCCCCCCCCCCTTTTCCTTCTCTTTCACCTATGAAAAACCTCCTTCTGCTACCTTATCTTCTTGAGCCTGCCTAGGACCTCCATAAACCCTATATTTTCATAGTATTTCTTAGTTTCTTCATATTTTTAATTGTTTCTTATAGATATATGATGGGTTTTCATTGTCTATCATAGATTTGTGCTTAGAAGCTTTTATTGATGAGTAGGTGGTGGAATTTCACTTTGGTACTTTCCATTTCTCTATTTCTTCACTTCATATCATTTATGTATATTGAATCCATGAGTTTTATTAGTTTAGCTTAAATTTAATTCTTGAGGATAATTTTAATCATGTATTGACTTTATATTTGTGAGACTTTTAGATTCATTTCTATTTTCGTTGCTATAAATAACGTGCTTAATACAGTTACACGGTTCCAGACTATAGTCACCCCAAGCGCATCTAGGTTTCCTTCCCTATGGGGTAGCAATAGTACATCAACATGAAAGTAGACTTTAGTGTGTGCTAACTAATTGTGACAATCATGCAATTCACAAGACTTATAAGAACAAGCCAACATAATAATCACAAAACACATAGACTATATGGAAGATGACTATGTGGAAGAGGTGAGTTTGCTAGACATACAATTCCCTACAGATGCATGCCTGATTTTGCGAGATGAATATTTGGGAAAGGGGAGTTCCATGGGATATCAAGGAGGCCAAGAATACCAAAGTCAAGGGTATCAAAGGAACCAAGGAAATCAAGGCTACCAAAATTGGCCTTATAATGCGAGTAACCAAGTTCACCCAAATCTCCGATATGGGAATCCACAAGGGGGTTAAAATGCTCAACCTTATCGCCCCCCCTCAACAACCTTATCAGCCACCTCAACCACAATATCAAAGGCTTCAAGAAAAGCCCCACAATGAAGGTTAAAGTTCGGGGATGTCAAAGGATGAAATTATCCAAGCTATTGGGAAGTTGAGTTTATGTGCGGAAAAGGCCGAAAAGTTCCAAGAGAAGACTGAACCTAGCATCAAGAACCTATAGACTCAAGTGAGCCAAATGGCTCAGATCTTGAATCGAATGGAGTCGAGAGATTTGGGAAAACTTCTTTCTCAACCGGAGCATAATCCGCGACAAAATGCAAGTGCTATCACTTTGAGAAGTGGTAAGGATGTTAGCACTTCCCGGGATGGTGAAGTTGTTGAAAATGAGCCTACATGGGTTGAGGTGTTCGAGAAGAAAGTGGAAGAAGAGGCCGAGAAATTGGCCAATGACAAAGTGAGGAAAGGGGAGGGGAAGGAAGAAGAGATCATCATTGAAAAATCAACTTCCATTCCCGCGCCTTCATCACCTCACAAGAAGGAAAAAATGGTGGAAATTCCCTCCTATGCCAGAACCACCATTTTCGGAGACTTTGAAAGACAAATGGAGGAAAGAAGATAACAAGGATATTTATGAAGTCTTTCGTAGATGAGAGGTAAACATCCCTCTTTTGAATGCTATTGAAGAAATTCCTACATGCTAAATTTATTAAAGAATTATGTGTTGTGAATAGAAAGCAAAGAGCTAAGAATAAGCAAAAGAATGGGAAAATGAGCATGTTTCCACTTTATGTCAAAAGGAGTTACCCCCTAAGTGTAGTGATCCTGACATGTTCACAATCCCTTGCATGATAGGAAACACACACTTTGAAAAAACCATGATTTATCTAGGTGCATCAATAAATATTATTTCTTACTCTTTGTATGAAGGCCTCAATTTAGGTACTTTGCACAAAACCGGGGTGGTAATCCAATTAGGCGATCGTTCTAGTGCATACCCTAAGGGTATTGTTGAGGACATGTTGGTTAAGGTGTATTCCTTAATGTTTCTCACAGATTTTTATGTCCTTGACATGGAGCTCAATAAATATGTTGCCCTGATTTTGTTGGGGAGACAATTTTTGAAAACTTCAAGGACAGTGATTGATATGCATAATGGTATCCTCACTATGGAATTTGATGGGATTAATGTAGAGTTTAACTTAAATGACTCTATGAAGTATCCTAGTGAAGAATATGTTTGCCATTCTATAGATGTTGTTGAAGATATCGTGCAAGATGTTTTTAAATAAATGGTGATGACTTGTTGTTAGTTGCTTTGGAATGTGATTGTCATAATGCATACAATGTATATTCCATGAGCACTAACCTGAAGGAACGATTTGAGGACTTGAATATGCTTCAAAAGATGGGATGGAACCCTCCTCCTCTACCCCTAGAGAAACCCAAGAAACCAAAAATCCTTCCATCACTTGTGAAATCCCTGGTGATCGAGCTTAAACCCTTTCTAAGTGACCTCAAGTATGCATTTATGGGGAAGGAGAGACACTACCGGTCATCATTTCAAGTAAGCTCACCCAAGAGCAAGACGAGAAGCTAATGGTGGTATTGCTAGAAAATAAGAAAGCAATTGGACGGTCTATTGCCGGCTTCAGGGGCATAAGTCCATCCACTTTCATGAACCAAATCTTATTGTAAGATGATGCAAAACTCGTGCCACAACCCCAATGTCATTTAAATCCACTTATGATGGAGGTGTTGAAGGAGAAGATCCTAAAATTGCTTCAAGCGAGGATGATTTATCCGTTTTCGGATAGCAAGTGGGTGAGCCCAACTCAAGTGGTGCCAAAGAAGAGTGGGGCGATGGTAGTTGAGAATAACAAGGGTGAAATGGTTCCCACTCATGTCCAAAATGGGTGACACATTTGCATTGACTACCAAAGGCTAAATACGCAAACCCAGAAAGATCACTTCCTGTTACTGTTCATTGATAAAATTCTCGAGAGGCTTGCAAGTCATCCATACTATTGCTTCTTAGATGGGTGCTCGGGCTATTTTCAAGTGGCTATCGCCCCCGGAGGATCAAGAGAAAACAACATTCACGTGCCCCTTTGGTACGTTTGTTACCGGCGTATGATTTGTTGAAAATTTTGTTGAGGTGTTCATGGATGATTTTACCATTCATGGTAATTATTTTGACAATTTCTTAGCAAATTTGGCACAAGTTCTTAAGCAATAGATTGATACTAATCTTGTTCTAAATTCCAAGAAATGTCATTTTATGGTAGAACAAGGCATCGTTTTAGGCCATATTGTTTCCTCTAAGGTTATTGAGGTTGACAAGGCAAAGTTAGACACGGTTCAAACTTTGCCTTATCCTACTAATGTGCCCAAAATGCGCTCTTTTCTTGGTTATGCAGGATTCTACTTCCAGTTCATCAAGGATTTTTTGAAGATTGCATCTCCTTTAATCAAGTTGTTGCAAAATAAGGTGGAATTTTTTGTGGACGAGGGTAGTAAAAGGGGCATTAAACTCATTGAAGGAAAGGTTAGTTTCAGCCCCTATTATTCAACCCCCAGATTTGTCTATACTTTTTGAGATCATGTGCGCTGCAAGTGATCACGTCGTTGGAGCGATGCTTGGTCAAAGGGTGGGGAGAGTACCTCACGCCATGTACTATGCATCCATGACTCTCAACGAGGTCCAAAGGAACTACTCCACCATGGAAAAAGAATTTCTAGCAGTGATATTTTATTTAGAAAAAATTCGATCTTATATGCTTGGTACAAAATTATTGTGTACACTGAACATGCAACACTTCATCACTAGATGACGAAGAAATAGGCTAAGCCAAGATTGATTAGATGGATCTTGCTTTTGAGCGATTTTGATTTTGAGGTAAGGGACAAGAAGGGCACAGAGAACTTTGTAGCCGATCATCTGAGCTGGTTGGTTCCATGCCAAGAAGTTGATGTAAGGTCATCAATGACAAAGCAAGTATGGGAAGATTTCCCTGATGAAAAATTGTTCACAATTGGGAACCTCCAACCGTGGTATGCTGACATTGTGAATTTCCTTGTCTCCGGTAAATTTCCTCCCCATTTTTCAAAAGCTCAAAAAGATAAGCTAAGAAGTGATGTTAAGTATTCTGTGTGGAATGATCCCTTTTTGAGGAAACATTGTGTTGATCAAGTTGTTAGGAGACGTGTCCATGATAATAAAGTGCATTCAATTCTTGCCTTTTGTCACTCTTATGCATGTGGAGGTCATTTTGGAGAAAAGAGGACCGCTTGTAAAGTCCTAGAAAGTGTTTTTTATTGGTGTATATTGATTAAACATGCATACACTTTTTGCAAACCTTGTGATGAATGTCAAAGAGTTGAAAATATCTCTTCTAGGAATGAAATGCCTCAAAAAACTATTTTGTATTGTGAAATCTTTGATGTTTGGGGAATTGATTTTATAGGACCTTTTCCTAATCCTTCTGGCTTTACATATATACCTCTTGTTGTTGATTATGTATCAAAGTGGGTTGAAGCAAAACCCACTAGGACTGATGATTCCAAAGTGGTTACAGATTTCTTGAAAGATAACATCTTTTCTTTGGGTTCCTCGAGCCTTGATTAGTGACCGTGGAATCCATATTTGCAATCAGACAATAGAGACACTTTTGAAGAATTATGGCGTCACACACAACACATCCACCGCTTATCACCTGCAAACTAATGGCCAAGCCAAAGTTTCCAATAGGGAAATCAAGTTCATCCTTCAAAATATGGTTAACCCTAACCGGAAGGATTTGAGTTCTTAGTTGAATGATGCCTTGTGGGCATCTACGACGGATTACAAGACACCTATCGGTATGTCACCATACCGGTTGATCTTTGGAAAGGCATGTCATTTATCGGTGGAAATAGAGCACAGGGCTTATTGGGCGGTCAAGAACTTCAACCTTGATATAGATGAGGCCAGTTTGCACAGGAAGCTACAATTCCAAGAATCAGAAGAGATCAAAGGGAATCCTATGAGAATGCCAAAATCTATAAGAACAAGACAAAGGCTTGGCATGATAAGATGATCAATATGAAGGAGTTTGACGTGGATAAAAAAGTCCTCCTATTTCAATCCAACTTTCGCCTATTTCCCAGTAAATTGAGGTCGCGTTGGATTGGCTCTTTTGAATTGGTAAAGGTGTTCCCACATGGTGCAGTTGAAATCTTGGATCGAGCTAAGTCCAATTCCTTCAAGGTCAACGAACAATTTTTGAAACCTTATCATGACAGTTTTGTGCTAGAAAAAGGAGAATATGTTAATATTCTTGATCCAGTTTTGGTACACTATCACGAGGGGGGTGAGAGATACTAAGGACAAGAGCAACATCATTATCCATCCCGCTCTCACATTTGTACACAGATTCTTAGCAAGCATGTTACTTTGTCAGGCTGAGCCGATGAACGTGCCCAATGAGAACATCCATTACTTGTGTCAGTTTATGAGTGAGGGGATGAGCTACGGGAAATGGGCTGATATGTGGATGGCGAGGGTCATGAAAATGCCTAAGAAGCCAAAATGAGAGATTTATGGGAGGTATGATCACCCTCCTGAAAGAGCACCTACACCTTGTTATCCCAGATGGTTTCCAGCGGTTAGGAAAGGGTTCTTCATACCTCATCTCCTTGGCAAGGATGAAGAACTACCGCCTCATAAACTATACAGTTGTTCTCGGGGTGTATCACTGGCTGTGTAGGAAGAGTGGTGTCACCTTTACAAAACTCCCCCAGGTCCAACAGACTAAACGGGAGCCTAACACACCCGTGGAAGACCTGACGATAGAGACATGTGTGCAGTGCAAATCAGACATTCAGTGGGAGCTTCTGAAGCTCCCGCCACAGCCAGTACAGACGGAGGAGTGTGAACTACCATTCACTCAGCACTAGCCACAAGGTGCACCACTGTCTCCACCCCTGTCTGACACTGAACCGATGCACAGTCTCTCCCATAATTCTACTCCGGTATATAGGGCATATCCTAGGCACCACCGTATTTGTCTCCTGGAGCTTCATAGAGATGGATGAGGAAATTGATCAGCTATCATTAGGGTACATGACATCCAGTCGCATTTTAGTGGCCCTTCGGGCTCGGATCCCGGAGCATCAGAGGAATGAGTGAATTACCCAGTATCGATATTGTTGTGGAGATGGCGGTTCCTCGTACCAGCAGTGATTGCGTTCAGTCGTACTTTTGTGAGCTATTTCCTCCCCATTGTGATTTATTCTTTTTTTGCCCTATTTTTTCTACATTGAGGGCAATGTAGTTCTTTAAGTGTGAGGAGGGGATTTAACTTTAGACTTATTGCTTTCTTTTGGATAATTTAGACTCGATTGTTCTTTGGTTTGGATGTTTTTGGTTTTTGGGGATGCTTTTGGATCTCATATTTTAGTAGCCTAGCTTTTTGATATTTTTGATTGGGAAAACAAGGAAAAATGAAAAAAAATGATTTTTTTTAAAAAGAAAATGAAGAAAACAAAAACAAAAATAAAAAGAAAACCCACTAAGTTGAAAACCCTAGAAGGCAATTCAGGCAACATTGGAGGCCCGGATAGGCCAAAAACTTGAAAGGAAGGCCTAGGAAAAAATGAGAAGCTAAATATGTGGGTGAGATGTGAGCCAAAGAAACAGGATGTGTGGCTAAGATGAAAACCCGAAAGGGCCCCTAGGCAAAATGAAAGAAAGAGAGAAAAAGTGAGTGTTACAATTTTACTCATTTGTCGGTGTTGGAGTCATAAGGTTGCAGTTGACATATGGATGGATCAGGTAGCCTAACGTCATGGTACTTCTTGTGATTGGGTAACTTAGCGGGAAAAACGAAGTAAAGTATGAAATTCTTTATTCTTGGTATGCTTCGTTCTTATGTTGATATATTTGTATGAAGTGAAGTATACATTTGAACATTTCATATGGTTTTGATTTCACTTGATGCCATTGTATTTTGTGATTATCAATTCGGCACTTTGAGATGTTTTTATGGGTAAAGATAGAATTAGGAATTGGGGCAGTGTGTGAATTGTCATTTAAGCTTAATTATGGGATTTGTGATATTGAGGGTTTTGTGAGGTATATATTTGGGGGAATACTAGTTTAGGATTTGGATATGTGGATCTCTTTGCATTCTTGAATCTCTTCTTAATCGAGGACAAGTAAGGTTCGAGTGTGGGGAGGTATGATGTGTCTATTTTATGTACATATTTTGGGACTTTTTAAAATTAATTTTGGGCTCTTTTGTCATCTGGAGCTTGTGTTTTACCTTGAAATTCTTTTAGGAGAGCTAAGAGCGACTTTTACGCTCTTATGACTTTTCTAGTGAATTTTGTGTAATGAGGCAATAACATCGAGACTTGAAGGCCGAATATTGTTGAAAACCATGAATTTCATCTTTTGAAGACTTGGAAACTTGAAGACTTGAAGATTTTGAGAGAAGTGAAATGGAGAGGAAGCTAGAAGACAAGAAGAAGAAAGAAAAATCAAATGTTGTTTTTAGCATTCATCGCGAGTCGCGGCACCTTGGTCGCGAGTCGCGGCGGACGAATTGCCAAAATCACTTGTCCTTTTATTGTACTATAAATAGCATACTATATCATTTTCTCTTTCCAATCTTCTTCTTCCCGAATTCAGAACTCAAAACCCTACTTTTCTTCCATTTTCCATCTTAGTTCATCTTGAATTTATGTTGGATTTTCTTTTGATGTTTAGTATGAATTCTAGTGGCTAAACTTAGTTTTGGGAGAAATTGATTAAGGCTTCCAAGCCCATGTATTGAGAATTCTTTATGAGTTATTTAATTCTTTTTTCTATTGTGCATTTATTGAGCTTTGAATGTTGGTTGTTGAACTCATTAATGTTGTTAGAATTTTGAGAATAAGAATTGCTCGTATGGTTATTTGTTAGGGTTGGGAGAAAGTAGCTAATTTCCCCTCTTTTAATATGGAATTTATGAGCATAAATTAGAGCTTCTAATTGTGTTGATGGTTTGATAATTTCTAGATGAATTTGATAATGTCGAACTATTTGTCATGTTTGTTTTGTGTAGAAAATAGGAGAGGTCTATGAATGTTGAACGTTCTTGACTAATCTTGTGTAATGCATGAATTGGTTCAATGCTTAGACACAATGTAGTGTTTATAAGTACTACCAAGCTTGTTGATTCTTTGTACTCAATGCCATTAATGGGATAACTTTAGGCATTTGTCGACTAAAGGGGTCATCGGCGAGGTTTAGCGAGAGATGTCGAATTCACTCTTGTAAACTACTATCAAATATGGATAGAAGGTTTATCTTCACAAAAAGTAGTTAAAGTATTTAATAGGTTGTATGTTCAAGGATAGATAAGACGCTTGGAAGTGGAAATCAATTGCGCCCAAGATTCTGTAACTTGTGTTAAATCTCTTTCTAATAGTTTGTTGCATATTTAATAGATTTACATTGCTTGCTAGTTAACTTGTCTTTAATTTCATAATTTAGAAAAACCAACCAAAAACCTCCCTCCCTCTTTCTTTCTTTCTTATATATATATATATATATATGTATATCTATATCTAGCTTAGTATCCACCCTTTTATGCATGAACCCTTAGGGAGATCCCTCTTCTTCATAGAAGAACCCGACTTGCCACTATCTACTTAGTTGTAGTTAGTAAGAATTTAGGGATCATAAATTGTATTTTTGAGAGGTACGACAACTGTAGTGAATTCTTTCATACCAATCCTCCCTAGCAGAACCCTGACTGGTTTGTAGAGTTTGAGAGCCCTAAGGGTCTCTTTGTCCACAAACTTAGTCTCTTGAATTGGATTCCCTACTAGGAGGCCCACCTCTCCTTTTGTTCCCAATAGAGGGAAGTCAACCTCATAAGGGGTACACTAGGTTCCCCTCTTTGTTTATGAGACACGATGAATACAAGAATAAAGAACTAACCATAGAAAAAAATTATAACAAAGCCTTCACCAAACACCCCCAACACAAAATAATCTCTCCCAAAATAAATCTACCAACCACCAAAACTTTCAAGAATGCAAGTAATCAAACTGCAAAAAGTTGACAACTCCAAATTCTTCAAAAGAGTAAGGGGAACTCGGCCAAGTACCTCAATTGCCAAATGTGCTGAAATATTTTCTCGAGGAATGTGTGGAATCCTTCCTAGGTCGGATCAAAGCAACTCCAACACCTGGAACAGACCAAAAATTGAGTTTTTTTTAGAAAACTCAATTATAGGCCGGGCTGTTCTTCAAATATTCTTGGAATATTTGTGCAGTTTGAGGCTAAATTTAGTGGTTTCCATAGGGCTAGGAAAGACAAATTTTTTGATACCAAGTGGGGGTGAAGCGGATGAAAATTGAGGGAGATATGACTAAAATAATGTGAGAGGGTGTTAATGTTAGTTTGAGAGGAGGAGAGAAGAATGGGTTTGGGGGTCTAAAGAGAGCTGAAACCAGGGGGGTTAAATAGGGGGTGGGTTAGGTTTCAATTGGGTTAGGAGGGAGGTGGCACAGATCCATAGAGGGGATCCGTGCCAACTTACTATGTGGGAGGGGGAGGGGTCTTCGTGCTGGCACAAGCCAACCTCATGCTGGCGCTAGCTAGCCTTATGCCGTGCATGCATGGCGTGCACGTGGAACCTTAGTTGTAGCCAACTCGGCCTCATGCTGATGGGCCTTGGCACGACCCGTATTGCTTGACACGGGCCGTGCTGAGCCATGGCACGAGGCCCCCTAGTTTTGTTCCATTCCAACTTTTTTCCCATACTTGCATCTAAAAACACCAAAAACCAAGAGTAGTACTATTCCAAACAAAATAGACGACTGAATTTTTCTGAAAAAACACCACAAAAAATTTACACTCCTTACATTTCAAAAGAAAATATTTTAAAGAACTTATAATATAAAGCACCGTATTTTTATTTTCACGACTTATTATTTCATGCATTTTTGGAAAACTAATAAGAACGGTTTGATGGGTCACCGGAATCACCATCCTTGACACCACCAACAACCAGGTCCTTTTGGACGGGTTTCCACATTAACTTAGGCTTACCTTTAATATTTGTCGAGACACACTAAACATGCCCATCTTTCTCAATTATAGATACATTCTTGTTGATTTTAGGAGCCAGAAGGGGTTTAGGAGTGATTAATTCCTTAACCCGCTTCTTTTTTCGGCTGCAAGTTAGTGTGCAATATCGGAGGCGAAGCATCTTTAATCCCACTAAAAGAGACATGTTCATCAACAAGTGTATCTTTACATGGTTTATTCATACAAGATAGAGCATGCAAGGTTTCAATGTCGGGCAACACCTCATCATTTTCAAGAATCTCATTAAGACATATAACATTTTCAATCACGCAAGATTCATCATGTTAAGAATTTTCTTCACACAGAGTTGTGCCTTTACACACAAGAGAGGGATTAGGTGAATCATTCTTGGATTTTTAAATATCAAAACTAACTCTATCCATGTCATCCTCTAAGGTTAGTGTTCCCAAATGGACATCAATCTTAGTCCCTGATGTTTTAAGAAAAGGTTTCCCCAATAAAATTGAGGGTGCAACACCATTGTGCGCTACATCAAGGACATAGAAGTCTGCCGGAAACAACAAATATCCCACTCAGACCATCACATCATTCACTAGTCCATGAGAACTAGCTTGGGAGTGGTCAGCCTTTTGGACGATTACCTAGTTTCTTTAAGTTCACCTATCTCTAGGTTCTCATAAATGCAAGAAGGTTTGACATTAATAGAAGCTCTTGGATCAATCATAGCATTTTTTTTACTAATTTACCACCTAAAGAAATAGGAATTGAAAACATGTGGGGGGTCATCACATTTTGCAGGCAACTTTCTATGATTAAGAGCGGTGACTCTCCCTATCTTCAATATTCCTATTTTCCTAAGGGGGTTATTCCTCCTTCTTGTGCATGCAACTTAAAAAAATTTAGCATATGAGGGATGTGCTCAATCGAGTCTAAGATAGGGATACTAACCTTAACCTTCTCAAAGATTTTTCGGATATGCTCGTCATTGGTTGTCACCTTCTGCTTTCCCCTAAGTTCATTAGGGAAGGGTAGTTGGAAATGAACCCTCGCTTTGGGTGTTGGAAGCTCCTTGACGGGTTTCCAAATTCTTGCTTCTTTAAGTTGGTTTTGTTTCTTTCCATGACCAAGTCATCCTCTTGTAGGATTTCCTTCTCGGTCTCACGCACCTCCTTCCCACTTCTTAACTTCAAAGCGCTCACATTCCTCGGACTGACTTCTAGTTGGGAAGGAAGCTTGCCAAGATCTTTGGCTTCAAGTTGGTTTACCGATGTGGCAAGTTTCCCGATTTGAATTTCAAGATTCTTAATGACCGTGAAAGCCTTAGTCCTGAGATCTTCAATCTCTCACCTTGTGCGCTCTGCGAAGACATCATGCTTCTTAGCCAATTGAGAGATTGCTTCAAGGATTTCCTCTTGGTCCAACTTGTAAAGTGAGGCGTTGTTATTGAAAGGTTTTTCTCCCATCGAATAGGTTTGAGGTGGAGTTTATCCGCCTCGGTTGTACCCTTGTATTTGGTTCTCCTCGCGCCAACAAAAGTTGGGGTGATCGCGGTACCTCGGGTTGAAGGTTTTTGCGTAAGGATCTTTCCTTTTACCTTCTTGGTTCCCATAGAACCAAGTTGTTGTCCCCTAGAAAAATACGGCCTATTTCCACCATTGTTGAAATTCAACGCCTTAACTTCCTCCATATCTTCCACCACTTTCAGGTAAACATCCTTGTGATGATAAAGGCTGCAAATACCGCACACTTTTGCTTGTTGAACTCTCCTTTTCATGAACTCTTTCATCATGGAGGCAAGTGCTTGGACTTGCTCCTATAACTTAGGGGATTGAGATGGTTCATCTACTGGCTTCACCCTAGATCTTATACCAAACTTCTGTGTTCCATTTGCCATCTCATCAAAGAGTGTCACTGCCTCCATTGGGCTATTGTTGATGATTAAACCGTTGTAAGAAGGATTCACCATACGCATGTCATCATCACACAACCCTTAAAATAAAAAGTAAACCAAGTTTTCCTCCATGAATAAATGATACAGACAACTTGGCAGCAAACCTCTTGAACCTTTCCCAATACTCGTAAAGAGACTCATTAGAAAACCGAGAGATACTGGAAAGTTTCTTCTTTAACCGGTAGACTTTGAAGATGAGATGTATTTCTCGAGAAATATGCACTTCATATCAATCCATTAGGTGATACAATCGAGCGAAAGATAGTATAAACAATCTTTGGCCGAATCCCAAAGTGAGAAGGGAAACGCCCTCAGATTGTAATATTCTTCCGAGACACCTATGCGATTTCATGTTGGTGCAAACTAGGTGGAATTCCGAAAGATGCTTATTCGGAACTTCTCTGGTCTTCCCATGGAAAGTCGAAAAGCAATGCAACATACCGCTCTTGAGTTCACACGTCACATTGGGTGGCAAAGGTGGGAAAATTATGCAAAGCGGTTGATTCTCCAAATTTGGAGCCATCAACTCCCTAAAAGTATGGTTATCCTCCGCCATTTATTCCCTCTCAACAACTTTTGAAAGGGGTTCTTGTGGAACTTTTGGTCTAGATCTCTCTTTTTTTCTTCGCCTACCACCCGTGTAATCCGTTGGACATTGTAAAACTCCAAAGTTATTGGCACAACTATGTACCATAAAATGGGAATAAAACAGTGGACAACTAAAAACAACACTAGAAAAAAGAGTAAGAATTTATCAAAAACTAGCAAGAAAGCTCAACGACAAAAACCAACAAAAACAAAAACAACACAAATTACTCAACTAACACGATATGCAAGTTTACTACTAGAACATTAAACTAACATCCCTGGAAACAGTGCTATAATTTGACCCGCTTATCCCAGCGTTGCTAATAAATGACAGGAGATCTACCAATATCCAGAGGAGGATGTGAGTCAAAGTCGTTCCTACTACTACACTACCATGAATGGTAGATAGTGGAAAGTACCGAGGTCGTCCATAGAGATGTTAGGAATATAATAATTAACTAAACAAAACTGGGGTCAGGTCATCAATCCGATCACGTGTTAGGAATAAATAGTGTTGTGAAAATAGTCACCGGGGGAAAATTGTACTAACAACTACTAATATACAAATGATCACAAGATTTAACAGTATAAACTAACCCTTAGGAATATTTACATAACATGATTAATGTTATTTTGATCATTGATTTCACCAAATACAAGAACTAAACCCTATTCTAGTGTTTGTATCACATAGTACGGACAATGGTCAAAACTTCCCCTAATCTGTCACATAGAGGTGCACGTATTAAATCTTACATCAGCCTCCCCTCCACAACTAGGAGAGTGCAACAACGATAATGACTCATTATGCAGGTCTGATTCTTCCCCGTGCGATTAAGTCTCGCGCGGAATACTACGAATGCACTACCCCAATGCCTACAAGGGTAAAGGAAATGGGCGTCTTATCGATGGCTCTAGGATCAACTAAATAATCCTAGTTTGCTACTTAGTCTATCTCTACCCTCAACCATTCGAACCACATAGTTGGCTAACTAGAGCATGATCGATCGTGATGATTAACAATGACAACCTTCGTGCACACACCCACACGGTTTTGGACTATCGTCTCCTTGAGCGCATTTTTGTTTCTTTCCCCGGGGGGTAGCAATAGTGCATCAATATGAAAGTAGACTTTGGTTCGTGCTAACTAAGTGTGACAATCATGCAATTCACAAGAATAATAAGAACAAGCCAACATAATAACAACAAAACACATAGAAATAGGTAGATCTAGAAATCTCACAAAATGAACATTAATACATGAATAAAAATATGTTCCCTGATAAGGTATGGGACGAATCGATCCAATGCCCAGGCTTTTAGCCTAAAAGGAAAAAAGAAAGAGGGCAAGCCTAACTTGCCCAAGAAGGCTACATGAGAAAGTCACACATGCTGATGGGATGGCCAATGTCACATCAACCACCAAAATGAATATAACGAAGGAATATACAGGAGGGAAAGTAAGTTGAATCAATCACCTCACTTTTCACCAAGACTCACTTCTACTCGGCAAACATGGCTAACCGGAGTGTCGGAGTAAGCATGGCCCTGCGCCTACCTGCCTGACCTCTGTCTTCCTGTTTTGAAGGTCCATGTGCATACTGGGCTGGAGGAGTTCATCTACAAGAACATAGTAAATTCTGGAATTAACATTGGTTCTGTCTGTGGGGATTGCGTCATCTTTTAGCATCCACACAGCTTGGAGAAAATGGAGGCACGGATACCAGGAAACATGTACAACCAGGTAGTAATGGAAGATGTGATGCATGAGAAGGAATCTCTTTCGACGCTGATGCCAATGGGAGAGAGACATCAACTTTGCATGGAAGAGGAGGTTATAAACAACTTGGAGGTCCTCCAAACAATTGTGGCATCCATGAAGGAAATGATGAGGAGGTTGAAAGAAATGGAGAACATGCAAAATGGCAAGGCAAAGTGGAGAGGACACGATCTGCGGCTAACAAAGCTCTTCCCAAAGAAAGAAGGTGATAGTGAAACACCCAGTCGAGGGGAGAGGGGGTCGTAGATAGTTCACAGCAAGTAAGGAGAAAAGCACAACCTCCCCTGGAAGAAAGGAACAGGCCAGAGGTGGAGAGACCGTAGTAGATTGCGAATAGAGAAAGGGTTATGTACCACTCCAAAGGGGTAAAGAGCAGGTCGGGAGCAAGACCCCGCCAAAATGGAAAGAAGAAGGCTCAAGTAAGAAGACTAGGGGCTCGGCATTCGCCAGACGGATACATCTATTTACGGCCGATCCAAATATGAAAATACCAATGAACCTGGTGCAGTATACGGTAAAGCCGATCCAAAGAATCATGTGCACATGTTTTGCACCAACATGAACACTTTTTCAATACTGCAAGCCATGTGGTGCAAAGTGTTTGCCACTACCCTCACAGCATCGGCCAGAGTGTGGTTCAGAAACCTGAAATATGGGACAATCGACAGCTCCAGTCAACTAGAGCAGAAGTTCCTGATTTGCTTCATGCAAAGAAAGAAATTCCAGAAGATAAGGTATGAGCCACTAGCCATTAGGCAGAAGCCAACAGAGACATTTTCGGCGTATTGAGAAAGGTTTAATGATGAGGAAAACTAGGTGGAGGAAAAGAGCAACCAGTTTCTCATTGACACGTCAATAAATGTTTTGAGGCACGAGCTGTTATTGGGGGACTTTACCCTGGACCCGCTAATGACGATCCATGAACTGATGATGAGAGTTAGAAACTTTAACAGTGCAGACCTAGCTGACAAAAAGGAAGGAAGCGCAGGGAGGTCACAATCAGTGAAAGGCCGATAAGAAGAGCTCGGAAAGAAAGTTGAGGAAATTTGGGGCTACCATAACAGGCACCTGGCAGATGCCAAACAAGTTGAATAGTTCAACTAGTCGATCAAAATGCCCAAGAAGATCTTTGCCTTTTGTGCAGGGAAAGGCATACTGGATGTACCAGCAAGGATTAAGAAGGAGCTCGACAAGAGAAATAAATCTCATTTCTGTGATAACCATGATGACCATGGTTATGAAACGAATGAATGCATCCATTTGTAACACAATATAGATGATGTCATGCTGTGTAACAAGCTACTGCACTTGGAAAAAGGGCAAAAGCCAATAACAAGGCCACTTATCAGAGTAAGAATAAGTATGAAGGATCTCGCAGACAGCTGGATGGTCGGGGCAGAACAAGGTGCTCGACAGAGAGCTGTGGTGGGACAAAGGAAATAAAGTGGCCTGGGCCGAGAAAGGCAAGGAGTGTTATAAGAGGCAGAGAGATGACACCCCCGGGAAGGATGACAAAGTGGCCACGATGATACAAATTTACGCCATCATAGGCAAAAGTGCAGGAGGAAGAACTGAGTCTCAACGAAAGGCACATTGCAAACAGACACCACAGGTAACGCCGGAGGAAAGGAAGCTAGGAGAAAATGAAGCAATAACGTTTGACGCTAGTGAACCGATACTGGACAAGCCAGCTGGCGGAGATGTAGTGGTGATAACAGTCAGAATATTAGATAAAAGGATCCATCGGGCATATGTGGACAGTGGAAGCTTTGCGGAAATCATGTACTGGCACTGCTTTGAGAAGCTGGATGAGAACACCAGGAGGAAGTTGGAACGGACGGACACCCTACTGGTAAACTTTGCAGACAGAATAGTCTAGCCGGAAGGAACGATACTCTTCCTGGTAATAGTGGGGATAGGTTTGAGAAGCAAAACCGTGGACATGGAATTCATTATCATGAAGGCAAAAAACCAATATAATCTTATATTGGGCAGGGCGACGTTAGCATTGTTTAAAGGAATAGTATCAACCCTGCACCTTTTGTTGAAGTTCCTAACAAAAGGAGGAATAGCCATGATGAGAGGATACCAACAGAGAGCTAGAGAGTGCCACAAGATTGTGCTCAGTAAGCGAAAATGAGAATGGAAATGGGAGCCAAAGAGGACATGCCAAGAAATCCAGATTTGTCAGAATGATCGCAGAGAGAGATGACTCATCAAAACTTGGCGTAAAAGTAGAAACGGTAAAGCTGAACGGAGACTGGTAAGTACTTGTGGGAATATCTCTCTCACCTGAAGTGAAAAATAAGTTAGTAAAGGTCTTGAAGGAGAACAAACATGCTTTTTTTCTGGAAATCGAAAGACATGACAGGGGTACCAAAAGATGTCGGCTGTCACGAGCTTAGAGTAGACCCTTCTTACAAGCCTATCAAGAAAAAATAGAGGATGCTCTGTAGAGAGAGAAACAAAGTAGTAAATAGGGAGGTGTGCCAGCTGGGTGTAGCGGGGATCCTAAAAGAAGTCCCCTACCTAACCTGGCTAGCTAACTCTGTGCTGGTGGAAAAGGCCTACCACAAGGATTGCTACCCGCTGCCGGTCATTTACTACAAGGTAGACAACCTTACCAATTATCCAATTAATTTTTTTTCTGAACGTATACAAGGGGTATCATCAGATCCCTATGCTACGGAGTGGTGTAGAAAGACTTTCTTTTGCTACGGAGAATGGAGTCTTTGGCTACCAGATGATGCTTTCGTCCTGAGAAACATCGGGGCCACGTACCAAAAGTTGGAGGACAAAGTCTTCCAGAAACAGATCGAAAGGAACTTGGAGGTGTATCTGGACGACATGGTGATAAATTGTAGTCGGTATGATACCTTTGTGGAGGATGTCAGGGAAACCTTGATGCAATTCAGGAAAACATGGATGAAACTGAACCCTGCCAAATGCCAGTTCAGAGTGGGGGCATGAAAATTCCTAGGACACATGGATTCGAATGAAGGGATGCAAGCAAACCTCGAGAAGATAAAGGGGATGTTGGAGATGAAATTGGCGAACACGGTTGAGGAGGTGTAGACCCTGAATGAGAAGTTTGCATTTATGAATCATTTTATGTCTCGAGCAGTAGAGAGAGAACTTCCCTTCTTCAAAACATTGAAGGGGTGTGTGGACAAGAAAGGAATAGTGCAAAGCAAGGAACTGAAAAAGAAAGCAATCGAGGAACTGAAGACCTACCTGAAGGACCTTTCGACCCTGACCAGCCCGAGAAAGGGGAAACCCTGTTCTTGTATGGAGTAGCAAGCGAAGAAGAAGTCAGTGGTGCATTGGCCAGGGAGGAGAACAAAGTTCAATGACCTGTGTACTTTGTGAGCCGAGCCCTGCAGGGGCCAGAGCGAGGATACAAAAATCAGAAGAAGCTTGCCTTAGCTCTGATCCACGCAGCAAGGAAGCTAAGGCAACACTTTCAGGCATACCCTTTAATAGTTTTGACAAGTTAGCCACTGAAGGAAATACTGACCAAACCAGAGGCCTCAGAGATATTGGTGAAGTGGGCAGTCGAGGTGGGAGAGCATGCCATTGAATATGCCTCAAGGAAAGCAATAAAGGGAAAGAAATGGTAGACTTTCCGACACAGATGCCCAAGGAAGGACGGATGAAAGAAGTGGAAAGAGATGCCCAGGCTATCCAGCCTGTAGGTCAAGATGAACAGACAGAGACAGATGTGTGGAAGCTGTATGTAGATGGAGCCTTTGGAGTAAAGGGGGCAGGTGCGGGCCTGGTAATATCAGACCCGAAAGACGTGAGGTCAACCTACGCCATGCGCTTTAAGTTACCAGCATCCAACAATGAAGCAGAATATGAGGCGCTAATTGTGGGTATGGAGATAGCCAGGAAACTGGGAACGAAGATGTTGCAGGCCTACGAGGACTCGATGTTGGTAACTAACTAGTATATAGGCAGTACACTACCAAGGAGCAAGTGATGATGAAGTACAGAGACAAGGTCAGAAATTTGGCGATTGAGTTTGAATAATTTAACATTAGCAGACTTCTGAGGCCACCAAACACGAGAGCGGACACGATGAGCAAACTGGCATCCTCAGCCTACGCACACTTAACTAAATTTGTGTTGGTAGGGAACTGGTGTACAGGTAAATAGACGCAAGACAGGTAAGTGCGATACAGAGGGCAACGCCCGACTGGACGACACTTATTCATAACTACCTGGATCATAAGATACGTTCAGCAGACGACAAGGAGGTAAGGACTGTAAAAAAGAAAGTAGTGCAGTACGCTGTGAGAAGCGGGTTGTTATTCAAGAGAGGTTACACTGAACTGTGGCTTAGATGCGCATGACCCGAGATGGCAGACACGATCCTCAGGAAGATGCATGAAGGGAGTTATGATAGTCATCAAGGAAAATAATGATAGTGTTACGAGTAGTAAGAGCAAGATACTACTGGCCGACCATGAGGGCGGACTCAGAAAAATTGGTCAAAGAATGTCACAAATGGCAAGAGCATACCAAGGTGCAAAGGCTCTCTACAGAGTAAATGACCAGCATAAGACCAAATGGGGGATCGGCATTGTTGGGCCGTTTCTTGAGGCATCAGGGAGAAAGAGGATTCCGTTGGTAGAAATAGACTACTTCACGAAATGGGTGGAGGCAGAGGTTATATCAAGCATAATAGACAAGAGGGTCACAACCTTTTCTTGTAGAAACATAATATGCATGTTCGGTGATAGTGGGTGACAATGGAAAGCAATTCGCCAATGAGCCTTTCAAGTCGTGGTGCGCAGGCTTGAACATCGGGTAGCAGTTTACCTCTGTAGCCCATCCGCATGAAAAATGGAAAACAGAGGTGATGAATAGGACTATAGTTCAGGGATTGAAAAAGAGGCTGGGACAGGCTAAAGAAGAATGGGAGGAAGAGGTGATAAGTGTGCTCATACAAGACCACACCAAGGATAGCCACAAGAGAATCCCCATATAGGCTATGTTTTGGGACCGAGAGGATCGTTCCCCCCAAAATTGCAGTGCCTAGCAGGAGAGTGGCTGAGCTGATGAATCAGGAAGAGAATGACAAGCAGTCAGTGAAAATCTGGATGGGCTGGATAAGCACAGGTAGAAAGTGGCACATAAAGAGACTACGTACAAGTCCTTGATGGAACAGTATTATAACAGCAAGGTGAGATTCAGATCCTTGAAAGTGCGGGACTTAGCAATGAGAAAGAATGAAGCAAACTGAACCCAAGGTCAGAAGAAGTTGGACGCGGAATAGGAGGACCCGTACAGGGTGGCTGAAGTGCTGGGGAAGGGAGCATACAAAATGGAGATGATGGACGGAAGACCCATCCCCCGGACCTGGAACATAGCCAACCTGAGAAGATACTAAGCTTAAGTCGCCCAAGCTTTATGTATGTTTGAAACCTGTTGTCAAACAGTTTGATATGATTGACGGGAGAGACAAGATTCCTGAAGGGATCAAATATTTTGAAATCCCATAAAGGGTGTGATCCCAAGGAAATCCCAACATGCACCTTCATCTTTTCCGTTGTTTTTTCCAGAAATAACAAGTGCAAGGGAGAAAATTAACCAAAAATTTGTCTAGAAATATGCATGATCTTAGATAATGTTACAGTGCTAGACTCAACAGCCGCTGTAATTGCAGACTGGATCGCAACATGCCAAGGAAATGAAGCTCTGACCACAACCATAACCGTCGAGTAATGAGCCTGATCCTAACTGAAGTTGCATTGCTGGTCCCAACATCTAGCACAATTGCAGGAAGGATTGTAATAAGCCAAGGGAATGAAGCTCCGACCACAACCATAGTCGTCAAGTAATGAGCCTGATCCTAGCTAAAGTTGCAGCGCTGGCCCCAATAGCTAGCGAAATTGAAGGTCGGATCGCAACAGGCCATGGAAATGAAGCTCTGGCCACAACCATTGTCATGGATTAATGAGCCTGATCCTGGCTAAAGTTGCGGCGCTGGACCCAATAGCCAGCGCAATTGCAGGCCAGATCCGAACAAGAAAAGAAAATAGCCTAGCAAAATGACGCTTCAAAAGGAAGTTTCGACAGAACAACATCAGAAGAACACTTAATCGAAAAATAAATCAAAAGGATGATGATGTCGCGACAAGAAATCTTGCGAGGCAAAATCACTATGCCTGGAAATTACACAAAATTAACTCAGAAAACAGTGTCGCGAAATGAGCAACACTAGAAAATAGGGGAGATGGGCAATAACAACAACTAAAAAGTGGCAAAAGGAAGCCATAAAACCAAGCCTCCAAGCCTAAGGTAAAGAAAACAAGCAAAGGCAGGATAAGAGGTAACAAGGAAAGCCAACTTATGAAAGCAAGCAACTCAAGAACTGCAAAATGTATCATTAAAAGATGGGGAAGACACGCCCACCAAGAAGCAAGCAAAACAAGGAAATAAATATTGTTTCATGTCTCAGCAAGGGTGTACACACTAGCATAAAAAGAAAGAAAAATAAAGAAACAAGCTATGATAATATTCTTCAGGGTTTCTTGTTGCCTTTAGCTTCATCCTCATCCCAGTCTTGAGCCTTCGCAGTTTTCACCTTGCTCTCACCACCCCCGTTTTGAGCCTTCCCGTTAGATGACTGGGTGTCGGAAGCAATAAGCATGTTATCCGGATCCCAGCGGTCAAGCTCCTCAGTGGTCAAATCAAGGTGCAGTGCTCAATAAAACTGTACTCTTGGAAGGGGACAAAGGAATTTCCCAAACTGACGCTCAGTGCCTCTTCATCCTCGGTCATAGCGTAGAAGGTGATGACCTTCATCAGAGACTTATCAGCAGCTCAGAAGCTTTGTTGCTCCACATAATGTGAGGTAAAGACTGAGAAAACCACAAGTGAAATCCTAATCTCAAAAGGCACAAAGTTTGGCTTTCTCAGCTTCAGAGCGGACCAGGGAATATTTCAGGGAGGCAAACATCCCTCTCTCTAGCTTAAGATCTTGCTCCACCTCTGGAACTTTCTGCGCTTGGCGCTTCAGAGAATCAACCCCATGCTTAAGCTCACTGTTTTTGGCTTGCAGACTGTCAAGTTTGTCCTACATAGCCCTAGGAAAATAAAGGACCTGGAAACAAAGAAAGAATGATTAGCAGATGGGAAAGACAAGAATAAAAAGACAAAGGATCGGGAAAAAGTATACCTCAACCGGAGTGAATCTGCAGAGAGTGGCCCATATTTAGATCTTGAACACTAAAGAAAAGAAGGGAATAGACCCATAAATATTGCTTACCATATGGTAACGAAGGATTTTATTCTCCGTTTTAATTCCAGTTCTCAGCCATCCCTCTTGGTTTCGTTCAACGACAGCAGAAGCCGAGCGGTCGGCAAGGGAGGTGGCTCTTGCTACATTCAAGGAGCACTCCCTGATCTAAGAATTGAAGTGCAAGATGGGGAAGGCCTGAGAGATGAACTTAGTCCGTAACGCAACACTACACATAGGGCCAGCCCGAGCAGAGGAGCTACGAGTAAAGGGCTACGAGAATGGGATGAACTGGACAGGCTGGATGACAAGAGTGCCACCCTGCAGTTGACCACGAACTGAGAGCACAGGAACCACGTCAGGAGTGACCTCAGTAGATGGACAATCAACACAAGCACCATCTTCTTTCTCGGCAAGACGCCGATGGTTCTCTTATGAAGAGGCTCCTCATTGGAGACCTCACCATTAGACACCTGAATGGTTTTATTTTTCTAGTCAATGACCCCCATTGTGTCCTCACCCTGAGGCAGAGGTTGAGAGCTAGCAGCACGACATGGCAGCCAGGAAAGGTCCCTGAAGAAATTGGCAACATACATCTCTATAAAAGAATAGGGGTGAATGAATCAGTAATAATGAAGAAAGAACATTAAATAAAATACGTAAGAACTGTCCAAATTACAACAAGCAGATTACGCCCAATAAACCTATACCACTTAGATCTGCATTCCCATTCTGAGGGGAAAGATCGACAAGCAAGGAAGGTATTTCGAAAAGTCATAGGATGGAGTCCTGCAGGACCTAGTTAGACCACACTCTCACCGCCTCCAGGCGGGAGATGAGGGGCTTTAAAGTTGCCACCTTAGCAGTGCTAGGACGGGCACCTTGCTCCCTTTCCAGGCCGAGCGGATAAACACGTCACTTTTTTCTCAAAACCTAGAACAAGCTCCTCCCATACGAAAATGAACCTCCATTTCCACTCCACGCGGGTGGGGAGGTCGGTGAAGAATTTGGCCCCATCCTGTCGGAACTTCCGAAAAGTCCAGTCAAAGGTCATGCTGGCTGAATGACAAAATATCCGAAATAGGGGAATCAACGGTTCTGCCTTTAGAAGGCGACCCAGGACCTCAAATCCAAGAAGGACCCAGACGGAGTTAGGAGGAAGGTTGGTTAGCTCTAGCCCAAATAATCTCAAGACCGATTGGAAAAAGTGAGATGGGAAACCTAAGACAGTAAGCTTCTAGGGTTTTGAGGTAAACGATAATCATGTTCCCATGAACCTCTAAAATTGTCTGATAATCACGAGGCAAGACTACATGCCGATGGATATCGACAAACCTAACCCCCGCATTGGCAAAGGAAATTTGGAGCTAAGTATAGGCATAGCGGTATTCAGACTGGGTACAAGAAAAATGGTCTTTAGTGACAGATCGATTATAGTCACTAAATGTCAGAAATTCGTCACTAATGACTTTTGGTGACCAAAATCAGGTTGTCACCAGTTGGTCACATTATCTCCGTCACAAAAAGTCTCGGTGACGACTTTTTTCAATTGGTCACGGTGATTGATTTTGATGACCAAGTACTTTTGGTCATAAATATTAGTGACGAA
The DNA here is from genome assembly GCA_032355605.1 of Rubia tinctorum. NCBI lineage: Eukaryota > Viridiplantae > Streptophyta > Magnoliopsida > Gentianales > Rubiaceae > Rubia > Rubia tinctorum. The sequence continues at coordinate 8,745,695 of JAULKM010000001.1, forward strand.
ACGTAATCGTCAATAAAATAGTCACCAATAAATTGAAAAATTGTCACTAATTTGTTGTTTTGATGAACAAAAAAAATCGTCAGAAGAGGTTTCAGTGACAAAAACAATTTAGTCACTAAAATATTTAATGACCAATAAATTTTAGTAACTAAAACATTTGATGACCAATAATTTGTAGTCTCTGCAAAAACGTTGACCAAAAATTCTAGTCAATAAAGAATTGATGACGAGTAATGTTTAGTCACTAAAATTTTGATGACCAATAGTACTAGTCACAGAATGGGTCACTAAAGTTAATTCCATCAAACCCCTTTAAAGGATTTAGTGACGAAAAAAGTTATCGATTTTTTTAAAAATGGTCACCGGCTGTAATAGCCAATGACCAAATTTAAAGTCTAAAATTTGGTCATAACATTTTGACGATGGTGACCAAATTGATAATCAATTTTTCATTTAATAACAATAAATAATTAAATAAAAATTCATTCTCAACATAAATAACAAATTAATATTTTAGCTAAAATCACAATATTTGATTACATTCAATACTAATACTATACATAAAATCATTAATAATTAACTAAGAATCTAGTGCTTTGCCTTCAACATGGTCCGCACTAAATAACAACAAAATTCAAAACCAGGTTGCCAACCATTGCATTCGGCCAAAGGACAAGAACCAAATTTCTCTGTTCATAAAAGTAACATAAATAAGCATGCTTACAGATCATCTAAAAAAACATTCTTACAAACAAGGAACTAAGAAAAAGAGCGAGAAAAATGACTCACCTTTTTCTTCCTCATCTGTAGGAGACATTTAATCCACCAAAAGTTAGCAACTGGGAGAGAAAATAATTTTAATAAGGAAAATTATAATTCCAACAAGTATATGACTTCAGAAGATACAAAAAAGAAAGGAAAAATATGCTACACAATCAAGTATTCTGTCACAACAATAATATGCTACAACAATCAAATATTCTGCCACAACAAGAACTCCGATCTAATAACAATACCAAGGTTTAGCGACTAAAACAGGTAAACTTAGATCAAGTCTCACAAGAATGACACTCATTTCAGAAGACAAAAATGCCAAAATAATGTGCTTCTATGAAAATCCAGATATATCTTATACTTTTTACACTTAAAATATTTGCCTCAACATGCAGGCATGTAAAATACTTTCTTAAATGCTCTTAAAAAATGATTAAGCAGAAAGCGTAAAACCTTGAAGGCACCATACCATGTGGTATTCATATATGCAGTAACTTCCCAATCTTTCAAAAGGCAAATCAAGTGGGTATCCAGTTTGAATAAAAATCTGAAACTATAGTAAGGAGAATCAGAATAAGAGTACATGCATTTCAATGGAATTAATATTTAAATGTATATTTTCCGTGATAAAGGCTTAGGATGATTATAAAACCTCAGGGTTCTTTTCCATCTCCACTGTGAGTGCACAAATAGATCTAGGATGTATTCTAACACCATCATCAAGAAATAGTACAAATTTGTTGTCTTTATGCATTTTTTCCACACCAATCTACAAAGCAGATTTTAATGGAAGTTGCAATTATACCCACATAAACTTTTCTATGAAATATGTTGTCGGGGGAGATTAAAACAACTCCAAATAGTTTCGCACACATTTCATATTAGGAAGCATTCATATTGTGAAAAACTAAATTTAGTAACCATGCAAAAACAAAATCTTCAGGTACTTTTTATTTCCACATGAAATATTTCTACTTTATAGTACTAAGCAATACATAATGTTAAAACGTACCAACTAGTTGTGAATTTTCTGACTTCAAGTGGTTGACAAACCAGCAACAATGACCCGCGCATCAATATCACTCTGTCATATCGTCCAATCGATCAGGATGCAAGCATATTACATACATTACCAGGCAACGAGCATGACTAACCATATATTCAATACAAGAATGAACTTAAGTCTGACTCTTCATGTTCAGGTGAGTCTTATAATATTGTAACTGAGAATGCACGTATTCAAGCATAAGGATCAAAAGTAGCAAAAGAAATTAAATCTACACAGTTGAATTCTAAAACAAGCAAGGACCCGTTGCTTAGTATAACATCCAACCAATCCTTACTTCGTATAAGTGCATATTTTATAACTTCAATCTGATCTATTACTGTTCAAATACAGCAATTCACTGTGATGTGCAACAAAGCTAAAGCTTCTTTCTGACCATTATTTATTTAATATAAACAGTGATAACAATGTCAGTGTAGCCTACCTAATTAAATAATTAAGAAGTTTCTCCTAAACAAGAAATTTACCCCCTTGAAACTACCAATCCCAATCTGTCTGTATTAAAACCTTACTCCTGCCAGGTTTTAGCGAAGATAACTAAATTTAAATTATTGGTTTCTAACAAACGCACCCCTCATCAACCTTAAGAATGCTAAAAATTAATCTAATAAAGCTGAAATGGAAATTCTTACTTGGTCTGGAATTGACTTGACACCAGCTAAAGCCTGCAAAAAAGGACACATAATCTTATAAAGGCTAAGAATTACCACATATTTCCTTGCAGCGCAAAATAAATAGCCATCCATCTTACTGATAACAGGTTTTCTACATAAATGCTATTCAATCATGTCATTTTCCTAATCGCATGTAATAAAAAGCAAGGCAAATTTTCAGAATTACTTTCATTCATCGAGAAATGCATCTACTAAATGTCTTAACTCATAGAACACAATGCCTGAACTCGTTGAACATATCATGCATAGGATCAGTCATTTCCCTCAACACAAAACTCTACATTTTCATCAAGGGAGTACAGAGATTAATCCTTCTATGGATGAAAGTGAATTTTCACCACTAATTTGTGGATGAAAGCACAAATGGTCATTTACTTTTTAAGACAATCATGGTCATCATGCTAAATGAGCTACATCAGTTTTCAAAATGAGCTACAATAGCACCATTTTAAAAATAAATAATCAAACATACTAAAAAAATTGTTGAGATGAGAAACTCTTCTACACCGGAATGTATGACACACAATAAGATACGTAGATTATAGAATTGAGAAAATGAACTTAACTAAGAATTAAGAAGTTTCTCCAATCAAGTACTGGAGGCATTATATCCGAAATTTAATTATGATGCTCTAAATGAGAAAATTCCAAGATTGGTGCTACAATGCCTGACGTGGGATGCAAATGGGGAGGACGCATTTCGGAAATACGTGCTTAAGCTTCTTTTTTTTTCTCCATGAAGAATCGGCATTTTGGAAATGCTACTTCATCTTCTTTTTTTTCCATTTTCGTCTTGCTTTTGTTTCGTTGACCAAATATTTTTTTAACCAGAATATGAAGACGCATTTCGGAAATGCATCCTTAAACTTTTTTAAAAAAAATCTTTATGCAGAAATCGTATTTTGGAAATGCTACTTCACCTTTTTGTTATTTTTTCCCGTTTTCGTCTTGTTTTTGCTTCGTTGACTGCATCTTCTTTTTTTAAAACCAGAATATGAAGACGCGTTTTTAAAATGCGTCTTCAGTTTGTCCTTTTGTTTTTTGTCTCCTTTCTCTTCTGATTCATTTCTACTCTCATTTCTTTCTCTTCTGCGTTTGTTCTCTTCTTTTCTCAGCCACTACCTCGAAATAAAAAAATACTAGGTTATTCGAGAAATGATTAATAAATTAATTCATATATTTTTTTAGTTAAGACCACCCGTGGGTGGGGGGTTATTATTAGGTCCCCAACCTTGAGAAACCAAAATAACAAATAACAGTCAGTTTGTATCCGATGAGGTTAAGGCAACATTGCCTTTTACATTCCTTCTTAGTTGTGACCTAAATATTACAACTCTAAATGGTAGAAGTGGTTCCGAGGCTAGTAATCTCCACCCCTCGTGTTAATTACTAACTCGGCCAGGCTTCTCCATGTTGCATTTGTTTGCTGTGATCTTTTAAACTGAGCAGAAATATTGATGATCTTTGAATGCTAATTTTGTATGGCTCCATTTTCTTTGCTTAAAATGTCTTGCAGCATTTTGATCCTTGAAATCCATTGGAGTTGACATAGAACCCTGAGACCTGCAAAAAAGCAA
>JAULKM010000001.1:8760825-8774225 GCA_032355605.1 Rubia tinctorum
GGAAAGAAATGCTAGCGACACTGAAAGTTGCTTTGGCTTGCACTGACAGTACACCTGCAAAACGGCCAAAAATGAAGAAGGTGGTTGAAATGCTTCAGGAAATAACAGAATAGGAGCCGAACGAATGTGGTTGGCAATCAGAAACTCCTCCTGAGAAGTAATTGATTTGTTGAGGCACCATGCCGAACATCACCCTTAGCTCATCACGTAAAAAGAGAAGTTGTGTTCCAGGTCAAGAGGCTGATGGAGGATAAAAGGAGAAGTTTCAATGATGTTAGATTTTCAGTGATATTGTTGACAGTGTTGGGTGTATTCAATCACACGCTATCTGATTGAAATTCTTCTTGTTATTCATGCATTGGAGGAGAGGGTGTAAGTTGTGTGTTTGCAATATAAGAACATAATCTATTCATCTATCTTTCCCTGCTGTTGCTGTCTTATGTCTTTCAGACCCTAAACTGCAAAGAGGCATTTTGACACAAGAAATGTTCATCTGAGTTGGCATTTGTAGTTGCCCTCATTCGTTTTTCTTGATTCAAAAATTCTTTAATGAAATGGAGATGAAAGCTTTCTAAAGTAGTACTTATAATTTTCTACACATGGTATTCATGGGAACAAGTATCCAATCATTACACCATTTTTATTTAAAAAAAAACCATTAAAGATGTTGGAAATACCTCAAAATCAATTACAACAAGCCATCGATCAAATCCAACATATTGCATGTATCATTTGGATCTAATCAAAGCAGATCTCACATTTTCATGGTGATAATATTATCCACTCATTAAAGGGGAAGAAAATCACCACACTTTTTTTTTAATGAAACACACTTATTAAGGGGATAAAACTCCTTGTTAAGAGAAATTCTAACTCCTACTTGATAGGATAACTAATCTATTTTATATCTATCTCTAGTAGTACAATTAATCTATTTGATAACTATCTCTAGTAGGGCAACTAGTCTATCTGATATATAATTTAATCATCCAATATAACCATAATATCATTCTCGGATATTAAGTAGCTACAAGTGAAAGTCATGAACAACTTAAGAAAAAGGGAAAACGCATCACCTGCAATACCACGAATGGACGAGCCATCGATCAAATCTAGAGAACTACACATGCAATCAACATCTAACCCAAATATACTGTCACATTTTCACAGGGATAATACTTTAGACCAGTTGAAAGAAAAGAAAATCACCACATTTATTTAGGAGAGGAAACTCCATACTTATTAAGCGAAATTTTAACTCCGCAAAGAAAGAAATTAAACAAGAATAAAAATATAAAGCAAAAATAAAATATCTTTCCTCCACCTCCTATGGGAGGGGGATGCTGAAACATGATTGAACATGATAAGTCTAGGGGTTTTTATAGAAGAGAAAAAAAAATGAGAAGAAACCTATCCAATTATTTTCTGAAAATGTCAATCTAATCCTGTAAAATTTGAAAGTGCAATTTTAACCCTAATTTTTCAGTAAATGTGCCGATATAACCGTTACGCACTATTCCGGCATTGACTTGGCATTTTTCGGCATTGACCAAACCTAAAAAGACTAAAATACCCCTAGTCTTAAAACTACAAATAATAATGACAAATATACCCATAGGGTTCTTCTTCTGCTCCACTGCTCTGCCACCACCGCCGCTGCCGCTGCCAGAATCTGGAGTTTTTTTTGCCTCACCACCCACCCCCTCCAGCTAGCCCCCGACCACCACTCCTAGCTCCGCTGCCTCAGCTCGCCGTCTTACCACCTCCGCTGCCCCTGCGCCACCACCTCATCCCACCGACGCCACCCAACAAATCCTAGCTTCGGTGTCACTCCAACGAACCCAGCGTCGGCGTCGCAGCTGAGCGTACCTCGCCCACCCTTGCTGAAGCTCGATGCCACCTCGCCTCAACACCATCAAAAAACCATAGAACTTACCACCCCGTTGAAGATCGATGCCACCCCTCCCTGGCCAAAACGACCGATTCCACCACCATCCCTCACCCTCTCCACAAATGACCAATTCTGCCACCCCACCTCTCACCCTCTCCACAAATGACCAATTCGGCCACCACTATCTCTATAGGCCTTCAATGACGGGCTTCCCATTCAGAGATGCCTCGAATTCTGTGACGGATACGCTGTCGATGGTGACACCCTCGACTTCGGGATACCAGCTTAGGCGAAAATGGGCTTGGGCTGCAAAATGAGGGTTTGGGCTGCAAAATGGAAATGAAGAAATGAGGAAGAATAAAAATAATTGAGGGGGAGGGAGGAGGCAAAATGGACTTTACTTATTATTTTTTTTGATTTTTTAAATCAGGGGTATGAAGATAAGTTTACTGATTCCTGCCAATTTCAGGTTGTCAAGGTTAAATTAGCACTTTCGTCCAAATAATATGGCTAGAATTGCACTTTCAAATTTATAGGGTTAGATTGGCATTTTCGACCAAAACATAAGGTCAATTTAGCACCCTTTGTAAAATAATTAATAAAGATTTGAGTATTAAGTACATATACAATAAATATAAATAAAATCACTTAAATAAATTGTTTTAAGATATTATATTTTTATTGTAACATACTGTAAGTTAAAATTGTTATAAAAATAATATAAATTAAAAAATTAATTCGGAAATTTAACAATTTATACGAAAATGCCAAAACAACCTTGTATAATTCGAACGTGCCAAAATAACCCTAAGTTTATATCGAAAGTGCTAAAATAACCCTGCCGATGTTTACTGTGAAAAATCCGGCGTTGAATGTGGAAAATCCGGCATTGACAATCTTGAAAATGATCAAAATACCCTTACTTAGTTTTGTTTTTAAAAAATTGGACAATTTTATGCTATAAAAATATAAGGTTAGATCAGTACTTTATATAAATACATAAGTTTAGATCAGTACATTTTTTTAAAAATATAACGTTATATCTATACATTTAAAAATAAAATATAAGGTCAAATTAGAATATTTTTAAATTACATACTCCCTCTACCTTTCCCTAACATGCACCTGCAATATTCATTTAATCAAATTTGACTAAGTTTAACCATAAAATTCTATTGATATAAGTAACGAAATAATCATGTGGTATAGTTTTAGATTCGTCTTAATGTGTATTTTATGAATATTAAAAAAAATATTTTTTATTTTTAAATAGTTACAAATATTAATAGTCAAACATATGTTCAATCAACTAAAAAAAAGTCAAAGTGTGCAAGTTAATTCGGGACAGAGGGAGTAAGTTAATATCAGTGCATTTAAAAAAAAACATAAGATTGAATCAGTACTCTTACTACGAAATTTCAACAAATAAAAATAACAAATTCCACATTTGCTAAACTAACTTGATAAATATATATTAGAGAGATATTGTACGCTGGAACTAATTTATCCTGCTTCAGTCAAATACATAATTGTTTTACGTATTCTAAATTGATACCGAAATGTGAATAAATTTTCTGTGTTTTTATCCAAAGAAAACTTGGCTTAATTTCCCCCATTTTTTATTTGCGCCAGTGAAGTTCATGGTTCAACATCCTTTACCTTCGTCAATAATGCACTATACTATTTGGCTGGTGTTGTTATTCGGCGCCGAAGTACTCCACTATCAACCACTGGGTTCGCTCTTCAAATCAGTGATTTGAGGACGATCCAAACGCCGAGTTCTTACCATGCAGGATGTGACATTTCTGCGTTCAATTCGTAGGTTGTCGATGGAGGAGGAGAAGAATCAAGGGGGGGGGGAGAAACAGGGAAGTGAAGAAGAAGAAAATGGGATAAATGGTCATCAAATATCAATTTTAAGCTCAGGGGTATTTTGGTCATTTCAACGTGGTAAACGTCGACAAGGTTATTTCAGCACCATCGTCAATAACTTAGGGTTATTTTTGGCACTTTTAGATTATACAGGATTATTTTGGCACTTTCATGTAAAACATGGTTAGTTTTGTATTTTATGCATCAACATTCATTACATTGTTCAATTAAGTAAATTTACTTAACTGCATGTCGGGTTAGTTTTGTATTTTATGCATCAATATTCATTACATTGTTCAATTAATTAAATTTAATTAACTGCATGCTAAAATTTCTACTTACGATTTTTATAACAATTTCAAGGCCAAAATACACTTTAACCATATCTTTTGCATGAATATTCCAATATAACCCTACAAAATAGAAAAGTATCAAATTAGCCCTAACTTCTTAACAAATCGTGCAGTTATAACCTTTTGTGCCATATCTGGGTTTGACTGAAGAAATCAGTCGTTGACCAAACTTGAAAAGCGTGAAATACCTCTGAGATTTAAGAAAAAAAAAAGTGATGCTCATTTTGCCCTAGATGTTGGGACAGTTTTTTGGATTAAAACAACTATCCCTATTTCAAAACCAAAAATCATTTTCTTCTCTTCATTCCCCGTTGTTACCCTCTCTTTTGTTTCTTCCCCATCCCTCATTTCTTCCTCCTCCCTCGCCTCTTCCACCTTTTCCGCCTCCCCTATTTGTATGGTTTGCTCCTCTGACTGTGTTTATGTCGAGAACGGGAATAATTCGGGCAAAATGTATTATGGATTTAATGTCAACAAATGGCAACGGTGGGTTGTATCTAATGCGGTTGAGTCTGAAAGAGATAGTGTTGTCACCCGGTTTCATCCCCAGCCTAACATTCATTGAAGGGTAATGAAGACGGATTGTGTGAATAAGGTTAAAGTTCAATTGGTTGCTCCAAGTCAAAGTACCACCGCGCCTGCAAACGGTAATTTTCCAGAGATTGTTATGGCCTTGAAGGCAGTGAATTTAGTGGTGTTGGGTGCAAGCATGCTAGGATTTTTGTGATTTATTCTACTTGGTGGGTGCTAGTTGTTGGTTGTCGACTTGTTGAGTGCTGTGCCCTTTAGTGTATGTTGTCGAGGAACTACTTTTGTTGAGATTTGATTAATGAATTTGAATGTGCTTTATGCTATTTGGTTGGTTGGTTGCAGTTATATTTTGTTTCCTTATTAAATCATTTGGAAAGGAACTTTAATTTATTTCCTCTAGGAATTTATACTTGTTCAAACAATGTTACATAAATAGTACTGATCAAACCCTATATTCTTTAATTGAGTGCTTATCTAACACTTTGTTTTTTTTTCAATTAGTGCTGATTTAACCCTAAGTTTATTCAATTAATGTTGATCTAATCATATTTAATACTTTCTATGTCCCATAAATATTGGTCGATTTACTTTTTTACGATTCTTAATGATCATGTTTGATCGTTAATATATCTAGCTACATATAACAATTCCGCACAAATATATTAATTTATATTTAGGGTCAAAATTTACCAAATTTGAGTTGGAAAAAGTAAATAGCCCAATATTTATGGGACGGGGGCGGGGTATTAGCTTATGCTGATCTAACCCTAGAAGTGCAGGGCATTCTCATCTTTTCATATTTTTCATATTTTTCTATTTTTTTATTCAAGCGACAAAAACATCTTTTGATTGAATTACGGTCAAATCAGGCCAAACTTCCCACTAAAAAAATCAGACTAGTCCAGGATTAGTTTGACACATTCGCTAATAAGTTGGGGTTAGTTTGACACTTTATGATTTCACAGGTTTATTTTGGCACTTTCGTGTAAAATATAAGGTTATTTTAGCATTTTTCTCCAATTCCAACTTATTATTTATTATATTTATCACAACATGTGACCATACTTAATGGGAAAAAATATTGATGAATAATTTATTTGATTCATTTTTATAAAATATAGATAATCTAATGTTATTATATAATTAAGTAATCAATTTAACTACCATTTTGATCTATTGAATTTTTGGTTAAGGAAACGAACTAGAGACTGCAGGTTCAGTTCCCACAAACCCTAAATTTTTACTAAAATTATGATGGCCTTTCATAATATGCCTGAAAGGGTCTTTCATACCGGTCCAATAACAGGACGTGTTGTACCCTAACCTAAAATTGCGGCCAGATGAGAGTTGAGCGCCAGCCCGTGATCCGGTAGTTGTGACCCGAACTGCGCTCAAGCCTCAAACATGCCCGTATTTTGCGAGCCTAATATAGGGTTGGGTTAGACCTTCCGCGGACCGCCCGACCCGATTCTGTAGGTCGAAGGAATAAAAATATGGACTTTGAAAGTAAATGGGTTGAGAGTGGAAATATCTACTCCCTCTGTCCCATAATAAATGGTGCAATTGCTTATTCACAGTCTTCAATGATCATGTTTGACCATCAATATCTCTAGCTACATATTGAAGATTTGGGGATTTAGGGATCGAGAGAAGAGAAGAATTCTATTGAGTAAAGTGTATTTTTGCAAGTGTGCTAATGAACACTACATAAAGAAATCCCTAAAGGCTACTACATGAAAAGAACAAAATGCCCGTAACTAAATGGCTAATATAATGGTAACATAATGCTAAAATCCCCCCTCAAACTCATGATGCTACAACAATAAGCATCAAGAGTTTTTCAGACAAGAAAAGAAATTGTGTAGTGGAGGGAGCCTTCGTGAATAAATTTGGAATATGGAGATAAGAGGGAATAAAAGGCAATGAATAGTCCCAAGCTGCAAATGGTGGTGGGTGAAGTGACAATCAATCTCAATATGTTTGGTGCGCTCATGGAAGGCCAAATTACATGAAATGAGAATAGCACTATGATTATCGCAATGCAATGGTGTAGGACTACGAAGCATGATTCCCATATCGGCAAGCAACAAACGCAACCAAGCGATCTGACAAGTAGTCAAAACCATGGAACGATACTCATCTTCTATGGAGGAGCGAGAAATAACATCAGGTTTCTTAGTCTTCCAAGAAACAAGTGAGTCGCCAAGAAAGATACAAAATCTAGTGGTGGACTTATGATCCTCAGGATCATCAGCCCAATCAGCATTAGAATAACTGTGAAGATAATGATGAAGAAAACTGTGGACTACAAAACTAGATACCTCGAAGATATCTGAGAATGCAAAAAACAACATACAAATGAACTAAAGTATGGGCAGTGACAAACTGACTAACCACATGAACAACATGAGCAATATTTGGACGAGTAACCGTGAGATAAACTAAACTGCCAACCATTGTATGATATAAGGTGGGATTGGACAAAGGAGACCCATCAGTGGAAGAGTAGCGAGCATTGGTCTCAAGAGGGGTGTCAACAGTCCCGTTATTAATGAGACTTGTACGCTAAAAAAATCGGATACTTACTTGGACTGAGATAAAATATAGCCTTTAGAAAAAGAAGAAGCCACCTTAATACCAAGAAATTCAAGGTAAACCAAAGTCTTTCATAGAAAAATACCAAGCCACGTCACACATTAACAATTCAATGTTATTACAATCATCACCAGTAATAATCATATCATCAGCAAACAAGGAGGGGAGAATACGGTCCCTACTTGTATGTTTGATGAATAAGTTCAAATCATAAGAGCCGGGAAGAAAGCCAAGAGAGGTGATCACTGTAGAGAACTTCTCAAACCTGGCTCTGGGAGCTTGTTTGAAACCATATAAAGACTTGCAAAGCTTGCATATATGCCCTGGCTGATGCGCTACCCTAGGAAGATGTGTCATGTAAACATCTTCATGAAGAACACCATACAAGAATGCATTATTAACATCCATCTACGATATTTTCCACTGATGAACAGAAGCAACTGCAATCATAGTACAAATGGTGGTCATCTTCAGAATGGGGGTAAAGGTTTTCTTATAATCCATGTCATATTCTTGAGAATAACCTTAAGCAACAATACGAGCTTTGTATCGCTTGATGGATCCATCAGATTTTTTAAAAATCTTATAGACCCAATGAGAACCAATGGTATGCTTTCCAGAAGGCAAGTGTACCAAATCCCAAGTATGAGTCTGATGCAGAGCAGTGAGTTCCTCAGCTATAGCAACCTACCATAAAGGATCACAAACAGCCTCTCTATAGGACACAGGCTCAGACAAAGAATGAATAGACACGATAAATAAAGCAAAAGAATGAAAATATGATGAATAAGCAAAATTAGGTTGTTGAGTTGACTTACAGATACGAGTATACTGGCGCAATGAAGGATTGTTAGGAATTGCAGGAGGTGATTAAGGCAATGTAAGAGAAGATGTCGGAGGAGGAGCGTGCTTGTCAGGAAATAAAGTATCAGATGCCGATATAGGAACCTCATCGGTGGTGATGTCAATAGGATCAATGCAAATAAGATCTAGCTGAGTCATGTGATGAGAACTAGCGGGATCAGAAAAGAAAGGAATATACTCTAAGAACACTACATGACGAGAGGCATAAAGTTTCCGACTGACAGGATCAAAAAATAATACCCCTTCACGCCACTATCATATCACAAGAAAACACATAAGGCAGATTTATGAGACAATTTACTATGTTCAACTTAGGACCGAAGAACAAACCAAGTGAAACCAAAAACACGCAAGGATGAATAGTCAGGATTATGTCCATACAATTTTTTTAAAAGTGATAAACCTGAATTGTGAGAGGTTGGGATTCAACTAATGATATAGACAGTTGTATGACTGACTTCCCCCCCCCCCAATATTTTGGGAACCTCAGATGACAACAAGAAGGAGTATATGTACAAGAGGTCTGACATATGGTTCCAATAGAAGCAAGAAGGTGACAAAAATCATTAGAGGTGTAGTCACCTCCCAAGTCCCACCTGAAACGCTTAATGACAATAGAATGTTGTTTCTTAGTAAGTGCTCTAAAATCATGAAATAGTTCCAAGAAATCAAATCTATGTTTCATAAGATAAACCTAAGTATAGGGAGTGAAATTATCAATAAAGGAAACATAATATCTAGAACCCCCTTTTGTAGGTACGGGGGAAGGTCCCTACACATCAGACTGCACAAGATGAAATGGAGCAAGAGATGATGAAACATTGTTACGAAAAGGTAAGACGGAAAATTCTGCAAGTTTAAAATCAGTACAATCAAAATTTCATTAGAGTTCAAATGTCCTAAAGCTCCCGTAGAGACCAAAAACTATAAATGAGGTGTAGAAACATGACCTGAATGAGAATTCCATAGATAAAAGGGTAAGGATGAACGACTCAAACGAAAAGATGACAAATCCACACTAGAAGCTGCACTGCCTACGGGCTATCCCAATCTCCGTTTGGGACTGAGAATCCTAAATACAACAATAGGAAGAATCATAGAAAATAGAGAGGCCAGATTCACACAATTCACTAACTGAGCATAATTTAGTGCAAGATTGGGTATGTAGTAGACATAATTAAGAGAGACATAGAGGTGATAACAGAACCAACACCCTCCAATAGCATAGGGGTACCATCAGTAGTTATAATGGAGAGAGACAAATGAGGGGATGATGAAACAAATGACGAAAATTTAGGAGACATGTGATGAGAGACAACCGAATCTAGAATTCGCAAGGAGGATAATGTACCTGAAAAGGATGATGATGATGGCAAACCTGTTAAGGAAGTGGCAGATATGGCATGAGGCTGGAGGTAAGGATCTGGTGAATCTGCTCTAGCAAGTACAGATCCACATATGGGCCAACAACTGCACTAGTGGAATGAGGTGGACAGGGGGACCAAGGAGCAGGTGGCCGAGGTGCCCAAGGAGCTGGTGAGTAAGGTGTGGGCATCCCTCGTGGTCGAGGTGTCCAAGGAGCATGCGAGTGCTGGGGAGGTCGTTGTTGCAACTTACTTCTGCTCAACAATTACGAACACTGAACCTTCTAATGACTATTCTCCATACAGAAAGCACACTCATCCAAAGAGACCTTCCTACTAGGTTTCCCACTTAGCGACCGCTGGGAAACAGCAAAAAATAGAGGGTGTGGAAAATATTGGAGTCTTTGTGTCCATCTTGGACTTGGAACGAATCTCTTCAGCTAGTAACTCATCAACCATAGAATCTACAGATGGAAGGGGGCTATGATGAAGGATCTCCCCACGTGGCCTCTCAAAATCATCATGAATGGCCATCAGAAACTGACCAAACGTTATTCTTCCCATTAGCAATGTAAGGTGGAACTGCTTGCAACTCAGCGGATTCAGTCAAGGCCAACTGATCCCACAATGAATACATGGCAGAATAGAACTCTTGAATGTTCAAATCCTTCTGTCAAAGTGCATGAATATCACTCTCCAATTGATACTTCTTAGCAAAGTTTGATTGTGTATATATCTTCGCCAAATGATCCCAAACCTCCTTTGTAGTCCCATAATTGGGCAACTGAGTACCAATGGAATGAGTAACCAATTTGTTGATCCAAGTGATAATCTTCACATTCTCACCTTCCCAAGTATCAAGCAACTTATCATAATCGATTTCCCCAGTCCTAGGCTTCACACAAGCACCAGTAACATAATATCACAAAAACTTCCACTCAAAAAATTTCTCATAACATAGATCCAATATGAGTAATTTTTACCATCCAATTGAACACTAACGGATTGAAGAGGGTCATTTTTGCCACCCTCCATGGTGACATCAAGCCAACAATAATCCAAATACAATTCAATAAAATGAGAACCCCAAATCGGGAAAACACAACCAGTCCGAAATAGTCACAAATGCATACGAGAATCACCAAGTTAATTCCAAACAATCACAAAAATAAATACATCCGAGAAGCCCGAATTCAATAAGCCAAACAATCCCAAATACAAGCATGCCCAAAAGGACTCAAATCGAAAAATCCTAAATTAGCATAACAACCGAACAACCCCAAATCGATGAGCAAACAAAGTGGGTATCCCAAAAGCAAAGGTGCAGAAGCAAAAATACCTCAATGCCTCGACGAAAATGTGAATCCTAAAATTTCGATCCGCGTTGTTGGGTTTGAGAAAATCTCTAACAACAATCACAAAATCAATGAGGAAGAGACTCTAATACCATATAGAAATCAGACACAATCTCAAATAGGGAAAAGAGATGTGCAGAGGCCCAACACATAAGCCTAGTGGGGGTTCATTCTAAAACCAATCTATCTATAGTATATATTATAGGATGTCATTGTTGCCACATGTCGCTCACACAAAATTCCACATCAACTTCAAAAAATTAATTTAAAATATAATATTCTTTAAAGTTAATCCACAATTAACAATGCAAACCTCTTCCCCGAGATTTTCAATTCTCTTCCCATACTTCAATACTTTTCAATTTATGATTAATTAATCCTACCCTATTTATGAGGATGCACATATTCTTGTTGAGTGGATTGTTTTGTATTCTCAATCTTAATTTGTTATGGAAATTCTTTCATAATACTTTTTTTTATTTTTAATTTGATTCACTCTTAATTTTGGTTTATCTTTTTAAAATTATCAAACTTCATTTCATGATAACAAGTGAATCATTTTCATCTACTTATTCCCTTAATAAAATATCATTTTCATCTACTAAAAATATATCAAACATGATGAAAATAATATATCCTTAGTTAAGGATAATAATTTAAAAAAATTAATGGATTAAGATACTTATGGATATATCCTTGGGAAAGTCGGTCTTTTCATAAACTTATGGAAAGACGGAGTTTAATTAGAATAATAAAATGTAAAAGGTCATTGTTACAATATTAAAGTTTTGTTATTCAACGTGTAGAAGTTATAAATTTTATAACCCGGTTCATGCAACCCAAAAATTTTATCTTAATTTTTTCTAATTAACACTTTAAACCTTGGTCTTTCCATGACTTATGTAAAGACCGTCTTTCAAGAGACAGACTCGTATATTATATTTTAATTCAAATATTAAATTTAGATTATCATGATTTTAACTTTCTTTTAATCTGTATAAATAATTTAAAAATATTGACATTTAAGACTATACTCTTTTTTTATTTCTCTAACATGATGAATTTATATATTTTTTAAAAATCAAATTTAAAACTTCATATTTTATATTTTTCAAATTCAATCAATTAATCATGAACTTCTGACATTATCTCGTATTTAAAAAATTTAGATCTAACGTGCATAAATGTTTTATCATTATAAATGAGCTCATTCTTATATTTGACCCCTTCTTATATTTGACTCTGATTCCGTCACTGGTGCTGTCGGAAATGTCCAACCATTTACTTATATATGCTTTGTCTGAAAATGATGCATGGAGTACAGTATTCATTGACCACATAAGTTATTTTTTCTTTATGGTCTTCCCTATAATGTTTACTAAAAAATGACTTTCTTTATAATGTTTTTTTGGTCGGAAATGATTCATTGACCATGGTAGTGAAATAGCACAATGTTATTAATTAATCACAAATATATTTTTAAAAAATTGGAAGAAAAAGAAGAAAATGGACATCTATAACTCAATTGCACAAAGACCAAAATAACATTAACTAATGCTAACCTAATGCTTGTATCAAAAAAATGCTAACATAATGCCAACATAATGCTAACGCATACTCCCTCCGTCCCACTATTAATGACATGTTTATTTTTTTTACGATTTTCAATGATCATGTCTGGCTATCAATATCTCTAGCAACATAAAAGCAATTTCACATAAAAATTGATATTTAGAAAATAGATGTTAAGATGAATCTAACAATATATCACATGATATTTTTTGTGAATATATTAATTTGTATTTAGCATCAAAGTTACCAAATTTGACTTGGAAAAAAGTAAACATGTCATTAATGGTGGGACGGAGGGAGTATAACAATTTTGCATAAAAATTTGATATTTAGAAAATAGACATTAAGATGAATATAACAATGAGTCCATCTCTTGAAAGACGGACTTTTCATAAGTTATGAAAAGATCAAGGTTTAAACTGTAAATTTGAAGAAATCAAAAGAAAAAATTTGGGTTGTATTAATCGGGTCATAACTTTATCACTCATAAATGTTGCATAATAAAATTTTAATATTGCAGCTAAAATCTTTTATTTTTCTATAATTCCAATTCAACCTCGTCTTTCCATATGCCTATGGAAAGATGGGTTTTCCCAAGATTTTTCCTATAACAATATCTCACATATTATTTTTAGAGTCCATATCTTGAAAAACGGATTTTCCATAAATTATGGAAAGACCAACGTTTGATCTGCAAATTTGAAGAAATCAAAATAAAATTTTCGGGTTGTATTGATCGGGTCATAAACTTATCACCCCTACATGTTGCATAATAAATTTTTAACATTGCAACTAAAATCTTTTACCTTTCTATAATTCCAATTCAACCCCGTATTTCCATATGCCTATGGAAAAATGGTCTTTCCCAATATTTTGCCTTATTTTTATTGTATATTAATTTATAGAGTTAAGCGCTGAAATGACCATATGTTTTGGTCGAAAGTGTCAATATGACCCTGTAAAATCTGAAAGTGCAATTATAACCCTAATATTTGATCGAAAG
>JAULKM010000001.1:8789475-8814469 GCA_032355605.1 Rubia tinctorum
TCCTTAAGTACTCTTGCGATCCAGTCATATGTCGAGAACATCCACTATCAAAGTACCACGAATCCCCAGAGTGTGCAATAAGAGAAGTATGAGCAACAAGACAAGTATTAGTGCGTTTAGGAACTCAAACCTTTCTGACCATCTTTGATCGTTGGACATTATCTATGTTGGAACATGCAAATACTTATCATCCATTCATGATGTCTCTGAGTAGTGTAAAACATTATCCTCTGTGTGGCCTTGATAGGTGCAATAGCTACAAATAAGAGGTTTGTGTTGTCGGGTTTTTATCACTTTTATCTTTATGTCTTGAACCTCTGATATGAAATCTACAGTGCTGCTCAATGGCTTGTCATAGCCTATACCTTGTCGATTTCCAAAGATTTTTCTCATTGTGAGAATGTCATCCAATTTTTCTTTTCCCGAATTCAATCTTTTAATAGTCGTCTCAGCAATTTCAACCCTCTTGTCATTGAACTCGGATTTAATTCCAACAACTCAATTTCCCTTGAAGTCGTTCCACTAGCGATGCCATCCCCTTCCTTCTTCAGTTAAGAGGTTTTTCTCCTTTTTCAAGAGTTTTTTAGTGTCAACAATTTTCAGCCACATTTCAAACATTTTTTCATATGCAGCATAAGCATCTTCATCATTCACACTCATGTCTTCGTCATCGCTTAATGAGTATTCTTCACTTACCTTCTCTGTGTTGGAACATAGGACTTCGGCTGCCTGACTTATGTTGGAACATGGATCCACTTCTTCCTATCCGATGTTGGAACATTCAGTATCAACTTCTAAGCCTCCTTGAAGTTTTGATCCGATAGCCATATAAGTACTGGTCAATTCCTCTACATGATTCTTCTCTTCTTCATCTTTACTCAATGAGGTAACATGTGATTTTTCTTTGCTTCTTCAGAGTGCTGGCACATTCAGCCTGGACATGTACATACCCTTTGCATTCTCTGCACTGAATCATTCTTGACTGTGTTAATTCTCCATTTTGACTTCTTGAGAATTGCTGAGTGGTTTGCTCTATCTATGGCTCACGATTTTTGGCATAGTCTTGAAACCGTGATCTACTCCCATTAAATCTTTCCTCAGAATTCTTATTTATCACTTTCTTCAGCATCCTTGAGAGATTCTTTGTGGTAAGAGAAAGTTCTTCTATTACATCATCGATATCCTCTTCATGATAGTTTCTTGACGAAGAAGTTTTGAATGCCAATTCCTTCGTTGGATGTTTCAATGTCATTTCATAAGTTTGCAGTGATCCCATTAATTCATCTAGAGTCATGGTGGCTACATCATTTGCTTCTTTTATTGCCGCAACTTTCATAGAAAATCTATGAGGGAGAGATCTCAAAGTCTTTTTCACTAGTTTGGACTCATTGTAAAATTTTCCAAGTTGATACGCCATATTTGAGATGTCTCTTAGCTCTCCATTGAACACAACAATAGTATCATCATCCTCCATCTTCAATTTTTCAAACTTTGTGGCTAACAATTGTAGTTTTGATTCACGCACACGACTTGTTCCCTCATGCACTGTTTGTAGGATATAGCATGCTCTCTTTGCCTGATGACATGTAGAGATGAGTTTGAACTGATTTTTTCTACTGCTAGTAAAGATGACATTTAATGCTTTGAATTTTTCCAAGCCACCCATTTTTTTCATCTGGAGTCCACGACTCTTTAGGCTACACTACTGGCTCTTTAGAACTCGATTCACCTCCTTTAGAACTTTCAACAACTGGGGTTTCCATTATGTTTCAACATAGTGCCAAGTCAGTTCATCCAGTGAAATTATGAATACCCGCATGCGAGCCTTCCAGTAGTTGTAATTCGCTCCTTCCAACAGTGGTGGCCGAGACACAGAAGCTCATTCCTTTGTCGTCATGGTAAAATCGGATCACAATTTCCTTGACACGACCAAGGTAAAAAGTAAGTGACGAAGCTCTGATACCAAATGAAATTTTGGTTTTACCTATTTAGCTTATTTATTAAGGTCGTGTTCCAACATAACCTATCCAACTAAACTTGTAAAAATAACACAAGAATACACAAGACTTGGTTACGTA
Source organism: Rubia tinctorum (assembly GCA_032355605.1). Classification (NCBI taxonomy): domain Eukaryota; kingdom Viridiplantae; phylum Streptophyta; class Magnoliopsida; order Gentianales; family Rubiaceae; genus Rubia; species Rubia tinctorum. The sequence continues at coordinate 8,791,554 of JAULKM010000001.1, forward strand.
GTTCAGTGAAATCCACCTATATCTGCGGGGCCTGGCCCAGTTCAGAAAACATTCACCAATTAGAAAGATGCAGTATAGAATACACCATAAAACTATACTTATCTTTTCTAATTACAACGTGTGGATTTTGCAAGCTCCACTTGCTACCAATCCTCCTTGATTAGGCTCCCTCTGACCTCGAAAATCATCGACGCTAGATCTCCTCCTCCTGAAGAATTAAGGTATACGATTCTGAACTTTGATCAACAGGTCACGTTATGTTGGAACATATGTCTACTGGATCTCGCAGTACTCTTGGAAAGGTAGAAAATATGAGTGCAGATTTTCACAATTAAATTCATGAGTAATGCAGCCGATGATGTCCTCTATTTATAAGTCCATGAGTAAATCGGAACTCTCCATAATTATCTCCACAATATTTCAATTTCATATTTGCTTCTGAAACATATCCAAGTCTCATAAATAAAGGGATTTTCCTTATCTCAACGTATCCCATAAATCCAATTCCATAATTATAGGGATTTTCCATAAATCCAATATGATTCAAATACACGTTAAAAATAATGTATTGTGAAATCTTCAATCTTCCATAAACCAATATCCTCGCAATATTCTTCAATCAATTAAATTCATTTAGCCTTCAACTTTCCGTATGTTGCAACATAGAAAGTCTTTACACATGAATTCTAGTGCGTATATAATTCTTTCTCCATTTCTGATTTTGATTTTAATCAAATCCCTTGGAAACAGGAATCATCAAATATCCCATCCACATCTCAACCATAGCCGAATATTCCAAATCAATTCCAATTACATGAATCTAATCCAATCACATAAATATAGGAATTGATATATTCTCCAATACAAACATTATGGACGAAATATCTCATCGGGTGGATTTCTTCATGTCATTCCATAAAACTCCAAACAATTCCATATTTGCATAACTTCCACAAATTGCGAACTAGATAAATCTAGACTTTACATATTTCTTAAACACTAAATAAGTAACATATAAGGTCTTGAATCACTCCAATTGATACCAATTCATTTTAACATGGAAATCCAAAATATCTTGAAATTTAACAAGTTGAAACGAAAACAGTCATTGATGGCTTGCGAGGACGGTTCTGATGCCGAAATTAGTGATGGACAGCTGTTATATATGGGCAATAAGCCATTGTTTAGGACCTATAAATATCTTGTTCTTCGCTAGTGTTATCTTGCCTCGAGTTAGAGCCATAACATAACGATAGTGTCACAAAGTTTCAACTGTTGAGACAACATTCTATCTCTACTATTTGAATGTTAAATATATATATATAAGGCTAATATCTTTACATGTGCATTGTTAAAAATTATCAAAAAAATTGTAACAACTATATATATACACTTTAGAATGAATTTAACGAATTAAATATCACATGACATTATCTAGTACTTTATATATCAATGAAATTAATAGTTTAACACACTTTTAACTTTATAATATTTTAAAAAATTAAAATAGGCTTGGAAGCGAACAGAATATTAAAAGAAAATTATTTTTAAAATAACCACATAAAAACTGGAACAAGTAATTAATTAATATATAAAAAGTTAGTTGCAGCAATTTGATTAAAGGAGAAAAAAAGAAAGAAATGACGTGTGGTAAGGGTATGGGAGTAAAGGGCCAAAGAAGCAGTCGAAAGCAAATTTCGGCAGGAGGGAAAAACGCACCCATTTCAGTTTTGAAGATGAGGCCCCCCGGCTGCGGATGACCTGTTACCGGGACCCAAAGGGAGGGGAGAAAATTTAAGCCCCCAATCAGATGGCTCTGCGAATTTCTGAAACCTGTTGCACGAGGGCAAACTGATGAGCCGGTCAGTGCCCCACCTCCTCCTCCGGCCACCTCAGCCCCCGGCCACCCTCAGGGAACAGACGTCAGAGCGTATGTCAGTGTGTGACTGTGTGTGTTTCAAAACATGGTTTCATCATGCAGGCGCCGCACGTGTGATCCTCACGTGCATTTTCATCTTATCTTTTGCTTTCTTCTTTTCTATGCAAAGTTTATTTCACTAAAAAAAATGGACTCAAATTTAGGATACTTAATTAGGTGATAATATCATACTATCCAATAAACAGGTTTGACTGTAAATATATGAAACTACGGAAAATAACGATGTAGAAATTTTGATATTTAGAAACTTGAAACTACATGTTCCGGCGAATATAACCATATAACTCATACGATGGTATTATTGCTCATATATCTAATTAAATATATGATCAAAGTTTGACAATTATGACCGAGAAGTATGCCATCTTGCTATATATATTTATTTTAAATAGTAGCAACTTTTCATGCATAATCATACTCCCTCTGTTTCATTGGATGTATCACATTTTCCTTTTTTGATTGTTTTGTGGATTTGACACACTTTTCTTTTATGGCAACATTCTTTCAATTTTATCCACTATTTCTAAATTCAATTTCTTCCATTTATTTTATTCACCTAAATCCAAACATCTAATCTTATGAATTTCAACGAACAATTTAAAGTATGTATTGAAACCATAAAAATAATTTGGTAGAGCAAATGAGATGTTTGTTGACTTTTGACTTTAACTTTTTTATCTGATCAAATAAGCAGATAAATAATTTTTGACATTTGAGTTTTTGTATTGTTATAAAATAATAGAGTCCATAACTTGAAAAACGATGTTTTCATAAGTTATGAAAAAATTAATATTTAAATTGTAAATTAAAATAAATCAAGATAAATTTTTTGTGTTGCATTAATCAGATCATAAATCTATAACTACCACACATTGCATAGTAAAATTTTAATATTGTAACAAAAATCTTTTATCTTTCTATAATTCTAATTCAACCTCATCTTTTCATTGACATATATAAATACGATCTTTCCCAAATGTTTGCCAAAACAATAAGCAATCAACATTCATTTATCAAACAAAATTTTAATTCAAGCAAATAACACAATCATTATTAGATTTAAGAGCATTTATCTTAGACGCACACTCCCCCTCGCACATTACAGTATTATGAATCGCACAAATGTAGCCATAATGGCGGACCAAACAATGAGAATATAAGTAAATTGAAATGGATAGGGGCTCTGATCCCATATCAGTGCCTTAAACTTCTAGTATCTTAAAATTAAGAGTGAGTCTTCTTGTATGTCCATAAGCTTATAGACCAGGCTGATTACTGTATTTTTTCATTTATACTTAAATTACATACCAAAGTTAGAAATTTAAAATGTATATTTAACATTATATAATTTTATATTTTCATTTTCACATTCAAATACACATTATTACTTGTTTTAAGTTTTAAAATACAATATTTAAATTTTATTAAAAAATTACAATATTCAAAATAAAAAATTAGGGAATCCGTCCATAAACTTATGGACAGACCACCTTTTCTGAAACGTTTAATGTTACATAGAGCGGACCGTAACCTTATTTATTAAGCTATATTGAAATAAAACTTAATCATCCATCAATATAGAATTCTAATAAACAGAAAATTAAACGGTTAGTCAAACCAACTAAACAAAACAACAACGCAGGGAGCAACACATGAATACATTAATTTTGCAATGTAAGATACTAAGTGCTACAGGATTACAGACAAACTGGGCGGTGATTCATGCACCCTTTGCTCAGGCGGGCAGCTGCCTCAGTTTTTGACGAAGTAGTGGAACAACTTTCATACATTGCATTTATTTGTCTCCTTATTTCGAGTCAAGGTAATTATCGTCAGTTGACAAATGGGAACAGTAAATAGTAGTCTTGATTTTGATTTTGATTGCGACTGTCAATAATTCGGCAACAGCAGCCCTTGAATGAATTTACTGCGACGAATAATTAAGGAAAAGGAAAGTCTGTCCGCTTGAATTGATTTCCCATTGTCTCTGCATCCTTAGGACACGACATGCACTTGTATATTCGAGATGTAACACCAAAAATCACAGTTGTTCTTTTGGAAGAAACATCTCACCCAGCCACACACAGACACCCACATAAATACAGAAATGCACATGTTCAAATTCATGTTCATTATTTCAAAAAATAAAATAAATTATGTTCATTTTATTTTTTCCTTTTAACTGCTCAATGTACAGTAGTAATGATCCTTTTTGAAAAATTTTTAAAAAAATTTCAATGACGAAATAAAGGGTGAAAACGAAATATAACTCCAAGAGAATGATGTGTACAATTATAAGATTCCTTTTACGCAGGAAATTGAAGCAAATTTTAAAAGTGAACAAAAAGTGGAAGTTTTTCGAAGTAGTACTAGATATAAAACTTTTCCAATAAAAGAGATGAAAAATAATCTTCCTAATAAACCTAAAGATTATCAATACAAATACTTCCTCCATTTCTCTATACATGACAATAATATAGATTTAAATGCTTGGATTCACAGTGAATAAATTGATTGAATGAAATTAAATTTAGAAAGTGTGAATGAAATTGGAAGAATTTTTCTTAAAAAATTGCTAAAAATAAATAAATAAATATATGTATATGAATGGGTGTAGTAAATACACAATTTTAAGTAGGGTATTCAAATATACCCGGCCTGAAATACGTTGTCCGTCCGTCCATCCGCTTGCCCGATTTAAAATAACTGGGTACTTTTTTCATTTTTGAGGGCTAGGTACCCAGACCAAAAAATTTATATATTAAGGGGTCCGTGTTTGAGTCGCAAAAATGCTATTTTCCGGTATCCGGGAGACCCTGTAAAATTTAAATATATTTAGTTAGTTTTAATATAAAATAATATATTTGTTTATATCTACTACCAATTCTCAACCGTCCATACATATGAAAATTACTTTTAAAAATGTGTAACACGATATTAAAGTGCTAAATTTTCAATCAATCCCTTTGAACCCCGACTTCTCAATTGTTCCTTTTGAGTTCCGGATCTTCTCTTTCAACCTCAAATTTTCATTTGTGCCCAAGGCCACAAGGTCCATAGCCCTATTCTAGCTGTAGGACCAATTGATTTTTTTTAAAATTTGATTTTCCACCACAAATTTTATACTCCCTCAGGCTCGACATAAATTGCATAACAATCATTATTACGCTATGCAAGAAATATATTTGACCGCTAATATGTTCACCTACGTATAATAATGGCAAAGGAAAAGTTAATATTTAGAAACTATTTGTTACTACAAATTCAACAATATCAAATATGATAATATTGTTGCTCATATATCAATTCAAATATGCGGTCAAGGTTTAATAGAGTATAGTGCTAAAAATGCAAGTGGACAATTTAACTTGGGACGGATGGAGTATCAAACTTTCATAATCTCTCCGCTAAATTTAAAATTTTAACACAATAAATATTTCCCTTCATTTCAGCATAATCTGTTAAGTTCATTCAAATTAGAAAATGATGATGTTGATGATTACGGACTTGTTACTTTTAATGAGCATTATATGCTCACTTTTTGAAGGATAAAATGTTATAATTATTTGTATAAAAAGTGTCACGGGAATTCAATTGTTAAACTACATTACCATCATTGTAAATATGTTTTTCTTGCACTGATACAAATTTATGTAACATAATACAATAATAATTACCTCAATTTTTTTAAATTTAAACAAGTGAACGGATACCTTATTACTCGACCCGATCAAACGTCTTCTAAGTCAGGTCATGGGCACATTTACAACAAATGGTACATGCGGGTATCCAAATGCGCGGGTACTTCAAGGTGCGAATACCCGCATTTATTTTAAGGGTTCCGATTGCCAAAAACCCATTGTACCCAAAGAAATGCGGGTCTTGTTTTTGAGCTACTTTTGCTTGTGAAGGTCAAGCCATTCTTTCCAAATTCCTCCGCGGGTCTCCGATCCCCCAACCAAACGCTCCAAATATGCATCAATTTCGCTTGACACGTAAATTTGAGTAAAATTCCCTTATTTGGGTATGTTGGAATATAGCAAAACATTCATCCGGGGACGAGTTTTGTTTGAAAACAAGACGCTCATTTAAGAGCAAAAATAAGTACTCCTGAATTTGTCGTGCGTACTAGTTTTTTTTTTTTTTTTGAAAAGGATCGCACTTTTATTGCTAATTTGAGCGTTTAATGGTATCTTCATTCGTAAAGAGCTGTAATGGGCATTGATTACCGAAGATGTGAATTCATTCATGGGCCGATGTTCCGCAACATTGTCTTCCTCTTTGACTCTGTTGTTTGAGCTTTTATAAAGTCATTCAATTCAGAAGATATGCATTCGCTTAACAGAATCAAATAAATGAAATTATATATTCAATCAACAAAAACGAGCCATAATGATCATGTTTGACCACCATCCATCTCTCCTTGCTTCAAGGAACTAAACTCTAATCCCTCAAACCTTTCGGTACTACTCTTTTCTCCTCACAGACGGTGCCCACGCGCTTCAAAAGAAAAACTCCTACCCTTTATAAGTTTGATAGTACTACGTATCTTCGTACTCGCCAAAAGTTCATATCACCTTTTTACACGGGTATTTATGTATATTGATGTGCCCAAATTTCATATAAGAGTGGGATTGCGATGATCTAGCCAAATTTCATTCATAAATTTCAGCCCAAATAAGGAAGTCCAAATGTGAACCTTTGGTTGGGACAAGCAAAAATGAAAAAGTATGAACCTTTGGATGGGACGGAGGAAATAGTACTCTAAATTCAGGTAATCCATTTTGTATAAATTATAAAATGTGTGAACAGAATATGAGTGTGTTTAGTGAAGTTATACTTATCGGTCAAATTACTTATTTTAAATGTATTGGAAGCCCAATTTCTGCTTTTCACCGAAACACATTTTCGACATTTAAAATAAATAACTATTTAAAAATGTATCAAACATCAAGAGTAGAATATAAGTTCTGCCAAACACACCTTGTACTAAAGAGCGTGAAAAGTTAATTTAATTGATGAGAACGCTTCACGGTTTACCATTAAGGAAAGGTTGATCTTCTTATAAAAACATACTTTCTCCATTCCAATTTAACTTGCACAAAAACATTTTTCTTGAGTTTGACTGTAAATATATGTAACTATGGATAATAATGACGATATTTAAAAACTATTCCCTCCGTCCCATAATTATTGGCCTATTTTCTTTTTAAAGTCAAAATTCGTAAATTTTGACCCTAAATATCAATTTATATATTTATAATAAAAATATCATGTGAGATATTGTTAAATTCATGTTAACGTCTATTTTCTAAATATCAATTTTTTATGTGAAATTATTGTATGTAGATAGGGATATCGATGGTCAAACATGATCATTGAAAAATGTGAAAAAGTAAATAGGCCAATAATCTTGGGATGGAGGGAGTACGAGATAATAGTATACTCCCTCTGCCCCTCTTTTAGTGTCTTACATCACTATTCATCAATAAAGTTGATGTTGTTTATATTGTAAAAATATATAAATTTATAAATGTGAAAAATATCATATGAGATACTGCTACATTCATCGAAACACATATTTTTCAGAATATTTAATTTTCATAATTTATTTTTAAACATAATTTAAGATATTAAAATTATAAAATCATTATTAAATAGTGATAAAAGAGGAATTAATACACTAAAAGAGTGATGGAGGGAGTACATCATTTATAAAATAATCTCGTACAATAAGTCGATCTAAAACAAAAGTTTGTGCAAATACATTATATACACAATTAAATATAAAATTTCAAACGGACTCAGCCAAACATAGTCACACAATTTATAATCATTGCAGATCATGGCATTGTATAAAAGTGCAAAAATAGTGCAATAAAAAAAATGTTGTATCACTCTATATATATTTGAAGTATGTTCAGTGTTATAGATCTTCTATTACAATGTAAGTTTTCATAATATAATTAAATAGAATTATAATTTAAAAAACTTACTTTTTAGCTTAAGAATTATAATTTTAAAACTTACTTTTTAGGTCAAGAATTATAATTGAAAAAACTTACTTTTTAGCTCAAAAATTATAATTCACAGGGTGCCTCTTTGATTTATTTGCTGGTTTATGTTGATGATATTATTCTTACTGGGAATGGTGGTCATCTCATTCGAAAGTTTATTGATCGGGTTAAGCAGGAATTCAAGATTACCGGTCTTGGTACTTTACATGAATTCCAGATTACTTATTCCTTGGGCAGATCAGTTATGCCAAAGACATTTTATTGTGCGCCGGAGTTCAGGATTCGGCACCTGTTGCTATCCCATTTGTTGCTTTTTCGCAACTTTCCATCTCTTCCAGTAAGCCATTTGGAAATCCCACACTTTATCGTTCTTTGGTTGGTACACTATAGTATTTGTCGATTACACGTCCCGACTTGTTTTATGCTGTGAATACGGTTAGTCAGTACATGCAGACTCCTAATGATGACCACTACCAGGATGTCACTCAAATTTTGCGATATGTGGGTGGTACTCTCCACTATAGTGTTCAATTTCGCACAAATTCATCCGCTGTAATTTTAAAGATAGTCGTTAGGAAGACCCTCCACCAATTTGTTTGGATTTCTCAAAAGACCCTCCACAAATGTTATTGGTGCACAAGTTTTGCACTTCTATGCTTCCATCGTTTGCAATGATTTTCACACAATCATTGCACAATATTTGCACAATCTTGCCATAAACACACTTTTATTCACCATTTTTCCGGATTTGAATACGTTTGAGTTGCTCATTTATATGTACATATTTTGAATACACTACAAAATAACACATTTTATAAGTATAGATGGATCCCAACTTTTTCCAGGCCAATTAGTGTAGACAAAGATATTTGACTCGTCTAGGATTTTTAATCTTTTAGGTGGCGATTTCCATCCAAGGAATTTCCTGGTCTGATTAGACATTTTGGACAAACCGTATCTGTAGCAATTAGAAGGGGAAGAATAATTTTCTTTTAGCTTGGACATTTTCGTTTGAGAGGGAATCAAGGATGATGAGCACGGATATAAAGATCCGAGATAATTTGGGAATTTCAGGTCTACGTGATGATTACGTCACGGCTCTGGTTCACCATATCGCATACCTAGTGGTAATACCTGGCTCATACATCCCGAGCGGACTATACAACCTCTCATCTTCAACTCCCCATGCATAACTGTCCCAATCCACATTCTGGGAAGAATCAGCATGTGAAATAAGACCAGTAATATCTCAATCATAACCCGACTGCATAGCAACTCGATGAGGAAAGTGTTGTTATGCATATTGTTTACGCAAGACCATATAAGCATGCTCCCCGCACTTGGTTTCGGCGATTCAGTTCATTTTTGGTCGTTCTGGGTTTTGTACGCAGTTCCTCCGATACATCTTTATTTGTATTTTCACAGAATGCCTCTTTACTTTATTTATTGGTTTATGTTGACATTATTCTTACTGGGAATGATGGTCATCGCATTCAAAAGTTTATTGATCGGGTTTATTAGGAATTCAAGATTATCGATCTTGGTACTTTACAATGTTTTTTGGGTTTGGAGGTTGTTTATACTTCCGATGGCCTATTCCTTGGGCATGCAGATATGTTAGGGACATTTTATTGCGCGCCTGAGTTCAGGATTCGGCTCCTGTTGCTATCCCATTTGTTTCTTTTTCGCAACTTTCTATCTCTTCTGGTAAGCCATTCAAAAATTCCACACTTTATCGCTCTTTTTTTGGTGCAATACGGTATTTGTCGATTACACGTCCCGACTTGTCTTATACTGTGAATACGGTCAGCCAGTACACTCATGCTCCTACTAATGACCACTACCATACTGTCACTCAAATTTTGTGCTATGTGCGTGGTACTTTCCACTATGGTCTTTAATTTCGCACAAATTCACCTGCTTTACCAGTTCTAGGTTATTTTGACGCTGATTGGGGTCGTTGTATTGAGACCCATATGTCTGCATATGGTTATGCCATTTTTCTTGGTGGTAGTCAAGTTTCATGGAGTGCTAGCAACATACAGTCTCTCGTTCTAGTTCAGAAGCAAAATCCGGGCTTTGACTAATATTGCTGTGAAACTAGATTGGTTGATGAATCTACTTCGGGATTTACGTGTATCGACTCGTGCGCCTCCTGTTTTGCTGTGTGATAGTAATAGTGCTCTCTTTCTTGCTTATAATCTGATTTCCAATGAGAGAGCCAAGCATATTGATATTGACTATCATTTTGTGCATGAGATGGTATGTTCAGGCAAACTCAAGGTTGTTCATGTTTCTACGGACTTACAACTTGCTGACATCTTTACAAAGAGGTTACCTCGCCCTTAGTTTGAGTTCTTACGTTCCAAGATTTATGTTGCGACCAGTCCTACGCTTCGATTGGTTTTGTAAAGATCTTGTTCCACATTTGTTTAGGTCTCGTATACCCTTTGTACTCACTATATATATATATATATCAATACTCACAACCACAACTATTTGTTGGTTTTACATTCTATTATGATTGAAAAATCAATTATCCATTATTTACAGAGATATTCTAGGAGTCTGTCTCTTAAAAGAAGATTTTGGTATTGGCTGGTGTTTTGATTGGTTTTTGGTGATTTTTTCATGCAAAATACAAAACGTTAATAATACTAGCGTTTTCCTTGCGTTTGGCTTTTACCTTTAACAACTACTTTTTTTAAAACCTTTTACCCTTTTGCCTTTCTCTCTGCCTAGTGATAGGCCATTAACATACGACGTCATTTATGTCTTTTGGAATTTATAATTAATTTTTCATTGACATTTTTGGGATTTAAACTTAACTTTTTTAAGGTTAAATTTTAATGTAATTTATTTTATTTTTCCTCTCTTATTTCAATAATTATCCTTTACTCAATCTAATTGTCCATAAGAGAACATTAGTTTATTGAGTGTATATATAAAATTTTTAAATTTTTTAAAATTTCACCTATATGTGATTTACTAATACTAATATACATTAATAATTTATATTATAAATAATTAGATATAAAATTATATTTTTATTATTTTCAATACGAGTGAGTATTTTAAAGAATTAAAAATAAATTATATGAATATTAATGAAAATAATAAAATAAGTTTATAAATAATGAATTGTCACCATGTCCTTAAATGTCATTTTGCATAAAACCGCTAACAGCCAACAGTAACATTTGCCAAACACTTTTGTAAATAGCTAACGGTAAAAAAGTTGACACAAACAGTTGATCAAACCAGTTAAATGAAACAGTCAACAGCCAGCCAACAATAGCTGATTGTCAAATATGGCCAAATTTTTTTGGGTTGCATTAGTCGGGGTCACAAAATTTATAATTACTAAAAGTCACATAATGATTTTTTTAATATTGCAATTAAAACCATTACCTTTTTATTTTTTAAATTAAACTCTATTTTCCATAATTTTATGTAAAGACAGTATTTCTCAAGATTTTACATATTTCAGAGATATATACAATTATATATTTGAATTTAAATACTATATAATACACAAATACAAATAATAAAATAGAATTAGTAAGATTCTCGATTGAGATGGGTTATTGATTACAAATTACAACTACTTGCTCCAAATCATAGGTTGAGGATTAAACTTGATTTTGGGTATAGCCCAAATGACATTCTTGTTGGACCATTTTCTAGAAGAAGTCCAAACAAATCTTAAGAAATATGGAAGATTCTAGAGTAGGTTCTAGAGAATCTCTAGAATGTGTTGATTAGGATGGAGTTGTAGAGAGAATTCTAGAGAGTTATTTGTAGCCTTTAGATTAGAGTTGGGATGGAAAGATCATAGTCATTGGTTAGAGGATGCCATTAGTATAAGTAGGGTGATGTAATAGAATTTCAATCAAACCAAAAATAATATAAGCCTATGAAGAAAAGAAGAAGAATAAGGAGGAAGTAATGGAGTAGGCATTCATGATGCAAGCTCATCCAACAAAGGGAGAAGATGGTGTGAGCCAACAAAGAGAACTATATGGTCGAGTGCAAGACCGTGGCCGTGGCATGAATACGGACAAGATTGGAGGTCAAATAACAATTACGAAGGAGAAGACTCACATGGAGGTCGTGGTAGATGGAGATCGAAATCCAGGTATGATAAGTCTCACGTAAATGCTACAGTTGTGAGAATTTCGGGCACTATGCCCCAGAATGTAGAGCACCAAGATATAAAAGAGTTTAGGAGAATGCCAGCTACGCTGAAAAAACCATCCAAGAAGATGGTGTTCTACTTTTTGCCTCCGAAGAAGTATTCGATGAAGAAGAAGATTGGGTTTGGAGTTCACACAAAGGAGAGTACAACTTCTTCCCACAAATAGAAGAAGAAAAGGTTAAAAAAGTAAGCATCAAGCAACCAAAAGAGAAGCCAACTATCCCACAAGAAGAAGAAGAAGGAGGAGAAGAAGAAGAGCAAAAGGAGGAAGAAGTAATGGATAATGAGATTCAGTCTATGGATAGCCTTTCAATAACTCCCACTGGTATTGGTGATATTTTGTTAGCCAAATATAAAGAGACTGGGATGGACGAGAAGCTACGCAATCGACTAGAGGATTTTAGTGTCATGGTTGGTGAAAATGCAAATAAAAGGAAAACAGAGATGCGGGATAAAGAATCAGAGTTCAAGAAGAAACACATATTGGATTTGACTTCAATTCCAAAATAGCCCAAGGCAATTGGCAAGAATTGGGTGTTCGATAGAAACAAAAATGCGAAGGAGTTGAAGTTGTCACAAAAGAAGCCTACAAGGATCTCCGTGAACAACAAATCAACAAGCAATTAGAACAAGAATTGTGTTTTCCATGATCAAAGTAAACGCATTGACATGCGGGATCACAACATTAGCGATTACATAGCTAGAGGAGATGTACAAGTGGAATGCACGAAGACGGGCGATCAATTGGTGGATATATTCACCAAATCTCTGATGCACAATGATTTCATCAGGATGAGGAGTTTGCTTGGAGTGAAAAATTAAGTTTCAGGGGAGCTGTTGAAGATTACACTTGATTTTGGGTTTAGCCCAAAGGGCATTCTTAGTGGACCACTATCTAGAAGAAGTCCAAAAAAGTTATAAGAAGTATGGAAGATTTTAAAGTAGGTTCTAGAACATCTCTAGAATGTGTAGATTATGATGGAGTTGTAGAGAAAATTCTACAGAGCTTTTGTAGCATTAGAGTTGGGATGGCAAGATCCTAGCCATTGGTTAGGGGATGCCACTAGAATAAATAGGGGTGATGTAGTAGAGTTTCAATCAAGCCAAAAATAATATAAACCTTCTCCTTATACAAATAGTCTCTTCCTCCAAGTTCTTCCATTCTCTCCCAAACTTTCTTAAACCATTCTTAAACCATTCAAACCTATTCCCTCCCAACATCCTATAGGAAATCAAAAACCCAAATCCACTTGGAATCATAACTCTGAAGGCTCCCAAAACCCCTATATATATCAACACAATTTCTTCCAATCGATCAATCGGCCATAAAAATCATCAACTGACAATATCGTCGAAGAAGATTGTGGTGTTGCAGAGCATGGACAGCGAGCAGATCGAGGTGGAGGAGGCAGTGGCCATGGAATCGAAGACAATTAAGGCGATGATGAAGCACATGGCCACCGAGGTGTACCCTTTGAGCACCATCACCGCCAAAACCCTATCCAAGGTCGTCGACTACAACAACTGCCAAGCTGACAAGGCATCGGCGGAGCTAGAGGCGTTCGATGCTTGTTCATCAAGTACGTGGAGGGTATGAAGAAAATGATTGAGCTCGTTGTGGCAGCTATCTCAACTTTCCAGTCTTCTCGAGGTCATGACTCAGGCTGTTGCAGACCAGATCAGGATTTGGAGCTGGAAGAAATTCATAAGATTTTCAATATCCAGAACGATTTTACGCCCGAGGAAGAAGCCCAGCTTTGCAACGACAACGCCTGGGATTTTCAGAAGTACTAGTTCAAATTTTAAGATCATTGGATGTTGGAATATTCTTTTTGAATTTACATCATTGTTATCTACTCAGTATATAGAATTTTGAGTTTCATTAATCCACCTGAATTGGTGTTGTTGGAGTTTTGTTTCTGAATTTTACTATCATTGGTTTTAAAAAATAAGTGTAATAATTTGTGTTTGTATTCATGCTCTGGGTTACATTATATAGAGGTGCAAACACCTAAACAGAAAAGGCAATCTAATCTAATTACAATTCCAAATAATATTCACATGATATAAATTAGCACTTAATACTCCTCCTCAAGTTGGAGCATTGGGATCACAAATTCCCAAATTGTCAAGTAATGAATGAAACTGATTCCGCCGAGAGCTTTGGTGAACAAGTCCACAGGTTGATCAGTCGTGCGGATATGATGAGTAACAAGAGCACCAGACTGGACAAGATCACAGACGAAATGACAATCAACCTCTATATGCTTCGTACGTTCATGGAACACTGGATTTTCGGTAATGTGAAGAGCAGATTGACTGTCACAAAACAATCGCATAAGAGCATAATGCACAACACCTAAGTCCCTAAGAAAATACTTAAGCCACAACAACTCACAACAAGTAACATCCATATCACGATACTCCGCTTCAGCATAAGAATGAGAAACTGTAGGTTTCTTCTTGGTCTTCCATGAAATTGGAGAATCAACAATAGTCACAAAGTCCAGAAAGAGAGCATCGTGTAATAGGACATGCAGCCCAATCAGAATCACAATAAGCAGTTAACTGTAACAAACTACGTGAAGAGAAAAATAAACCTTGACCAGGATGACTCTTCAAGTAGTGAAGAACTCGAATCGTAGCTTGCCAGTGAGGAACACAAGGAGACTTCATAAACTGAGAAAGCGTATGAACAGAGTAACTGAGCTCAGGACGAGTAATAGTCAGATAAATGAGGCAACCAACTAGGTGCCGATAATGTTCAGGATCATCATATAGAAGACCTTCAACTTTCGCAAGATCATGTTGTTGCTCCATAGGGAAATCAGTTAGCTTAGAATCCGATAAACCTGTGTCAGATAAGATATCCATGACATATTTACGTTGTGAAAGAAACATCCCATCCGGTCTTCTAGCGATCTCTATACCCAAGAAATACCTAAGTGTACCAAGATGCTTTATGTGAAAAAAAGAGCTCATGTATTTCTTGAATTCAGAGATGAGCGACGAAGAACTACCAGCAATGACCAAATCATCCACATAGACAAGTACATGCAAGGAAATTGAGTCACGAGTAAAAGAAAATAAAGGGTAATCTGCCGTACTCCGGGTAAAACCAAATGCATGTAAAGCCTGGGCTAACTTAGCAAACCAAATGCGAGGAGCCTGGCAAAGGCCATAAAGAGATTTATGAAGGCGACAAACCTGACCAGGAGGTGCAGGGTAGCCTGATGGAGGTCACATATACACCTCCTCATGTAAATCACCATGGAGGAAATCATTATGCACATCCATCTGGTGAATTTCCCAACCACGAATGACTGCAACTGATAAAAACAGACGAACCGAACTCATCTTTGCAACAGGAGTAAATATTTCAGTATAGTTAATACTTTTTTTCTGGCAATTTCCAAGAACCACCAGACGATATTTGTGACACTCAATGGTACCATCAGACTTGAACTTGGTACGGTACACCCATTTGCATCCAATGGCAGTCTTATGTAGAGGTAGTGACGACAAAGTCCAAGTCTGATTGCGCTCAAGTGCATTAATCTCATCAGTCATGGCATCATGCAAATGAGCATCCTAGGAAGCCTCAGAATAAGTGGTGGGATCTGCAATAGAATTTACTGCACAAATGCATACTAGAAAATTTATCACAATTTACAAAATTAGTTGAAGGATGGAGAACACCCGAGGAATGTGATGTCGCAGGTGTGGTTGTAGCAGTGGGGATGAGGTTATTAATATCAGCAACAGAGCTGACATAATCTTGCAGATAAGTAGGAGGTCGATGATCACGACCACTCTATTGTGCAGCATGCAGCTTGGCCGGAGGTGGCGGCACCAAAGTCAATGTCGGTGAACCAGGCGGCGGAGACGAGTTAGGGGGAGAAGGCGCCAGAGAGCTGGGTGACTAAGCTGTTGGAACTGCAGCCGGTGGTGAGTGGTCAGCTTCGGACAATGGATCGTTGAGCGCGTGAAGGTCAGCGATGGGCGTCGCGTCCGACT
This sequence comes from Rubia tinctorum, assembly GCA_032355605.1. Classification (NCBI taxonomy): domain Eukaryota; kingdom Viridiplantae; phylum Streptophyta; class Magnoliopsida; order Gentianales; family Rubiaceae; genus Rubia; species Rubia tinctorum. Next base: position 8,807,725 of record JAULKM010000001.1, read on the forward strand.
TGTGTGATACTGGTCCAGCCGGGAACAGTTCGGCGGTCGGTATCGGAGAAGAGACAAGCAGAGGTATAATTGACGGTGGAGAAATGACCGGCGGCGAAGCATTGGTGGCCGACGGTGATGTGGTGGCTAGCGACGGGACGTTCGGGGTCGCAGCATACAAAAGTTGATTTTTATAGAAATCAGCATCCTGACTGTTAAAGAAATCTGGGCTTCCAAGTTAAAAAAGACGATAACCTTTCTTTCCGGTAGGGTAACCAAAAAATAGACAACGACGGCTTCTTGGAGCAAACTTATCACGGAATATGGGAATGTAGGCAGCATATCACAAACAACCAAATAAGCGAAAAGCTTTGTAATTTGGAGGACGTCCATAGAGCAATTCAAATGGTGTTCTCCCATCGAGTTGCTTCGTGGGTGTCCGATTGATCAAATAAGCAGCAGTAAGTACACATTCTCCCCAGAACTCAACATGCGGATTGGCTTGAAAACACAAAGTACGAGCCACATTTAACAAATGATGATGCTTGCGCTCTACACGACTATATGGCTGTGGAGTATCAACCATTGATGTCTAAAAAATAATCCCAGACTCAAGAAAGTATGTTCTCAAAGGTATAAATTTTGTACCATTATCATACCGGACACGTCTAACTACACAGACAAACTGAGTCTTGATCAAAGCACAAAATTCAATAAATCTATATGCTACCTCAGACTTAGAAACTAATAAATAAACCCAAACAGATCAGGAATAATCATCAACAATAGTTAAAAAATAAAATGCACCACTAGAAGATGGTAATTTATAAGGACCCCAAATATCACAATGTATTAGCTCGAATAAAGATCTAGCATTTGAAGAACTCAAAGAAAAACTATGGTTATTCTTTTTTGCTCTATGCCAGACAAAGCAAGGAACAGAAACATTATTTTTGCTAAAATCAAGAGTAGAAACAGAAGACAACACCGTAGAAGGGAATTCCCAAGACGTTGATGCCATAAATCAGAAGTAGAAACTGAAGCAACTGTCGGAATAGACTGCGAGATATGAGAACGAACATTCGTATCCAGTAGACGAAACCAATAAATCCCCCCCTTGCTGTTCACCCACACCAATCACAGTCTTCGTACTAATTTTCTGTAAATGCAATAATTTTTAGTAAACAAATCTAGACATTTTAATGCAGATAACAATCTAGAACATGATAATAAATGACATTGCAGGGAAGGTATGTATAACACATGAGTAAGAGTAACATCCTTAAAGCGAATAGATCCGTATTGGGTTGCAGATGATACAAGACCATCAGGCAATATAACATTCACATAATGAACAACAATAGTAATATCAATGAGAGAACCCTTATCACCGGTCATGTGATAAGAAACTCCCGAATCAAGAATCCATGTTAGAGTAGACTTACCTAACCCAAGGTCAGAAACAACATTAAACTGATTAAATAAATATAGGGTCATTCCCCACTGGTCATCAGACAGAGAAGAACCAAAGTCACATCGGGCAGGGGTATGCCGGACAGCAACGGCAGCGTGGCCAGGAGGTGACACGGCAGCGCCAACGAAGGGCGGCGGAGTAGGGCGGGCACCGGCAGCCGGTCCGTTGTTCCCGGTGGCGCCGTCTTCTTGGTCTTTTGGTTCAATTCATTGAACCAATCTGGTACTCCAGTGAGCTTGAAACATGCATCTTTGTCACGATCCTTGCAATTACAATGCGTACATATCATATTCTTGCGATCAGCTGAAGTGAGAACAATTGGCGAAGAACCCAAAGGTGGTGGATGCCGTACAACATACACCATGGAGTCACTCAAATTCTCACGAGATCAAATAACAGCTCCGTGATTCTCCTCTTGAGAAACAAGGGCATATACACGCATGACCGGTGGAGGTGGATCGGTGGTCATGATGTTGGATCGCAAGGTTTGATAGCCTTCATCAAGACCCATGAGAAATTGGTAGATCATATCTTTCTCACATTCTAGGAAGGCGTTGACGGTATGGTTGCAAGTGCACAGTGGTTTACAGGTTTCACAAGTGCAAACTAAAGTAGACCGAAGGGAGTTGTAATCACCAAATAGCTTCTTCATTTTGCCAAAATAAATGACAACAGTCTAACCATTCTGCCGATATTTCTGGATATCTTCGCGCATTTGCAGAATTTTTGGACCGTTCCCAAGGGTAAAACGCACCTTGAGATCATCCCACGGTTCCTTCACTATGGCATAGTAGCTAGTTGAATAACGCAATGGTGGATCTAAAGTCTGTAAGATCCAACACACCATGGTAGCATTAATTCCAGGTCATTCACCCGCATCAGGATGCATATCTAGAGGTTTGGTAATGGTTCCATCAATGAAACCAATCTTCTTCTTGGCAAGCATAGCGCCACAAATGGCATTAGACCATTCAAGGTAATCATCTTCTCCTTTAAGTATGACGGGACAGATTGACAAATCAGGACCGTCGGTAGTACTGAGGAAGTAAGGGTCATGTATAGATCAATCCGCAGGAACAGATCCCCCAGCGCCATATTGCAGTTGCAACTGTTTGAGTAAAGTTGCAATCACATCGACGACGTTGAGGTTTTGTAGCTTGTTAGCCTCGGCTTCATAAGCGACGCGGGCTTGCTCAGCAACATCGGAACTGGGGCCAGGAGTAGATATAGTTGCGGATCAGCGGCGATGAGCAGATCGACGGTATGGACAATGCAGTGGCGCGTGAATTCCACGATGGCGGGGAATAAGCGGCAAGGCGGCTCGTGACTTACACGCGCAGGAGGACATAGGTCAATGAACAACCGTCAGCGGCGGATTGGCAACGGCAGATCGGCAGCGGCGGTGATCGGCAGCAGACGCGCGGCAGGGGCGAATCGGCGGTGGCGCGTGAGATGGCGCGCGGCTGAGATCGGCAGCGATGTGCGGATCAACGACAGTGGATCGACAACAGCAGCAGCTGGTGAGCAGTGGCGGCGGACGGCGATCTGGTGACGGGCAGGGAGCTACGGATGGAAGCACGTGGAGGTAACGTGCGAAAGTCGATCGGCGGCGGCGGCTCAGAAACTGCAGCGGAAATTTTATTTAGGTTTTTAGGATTTTATGCTCTGATACTATGAAAATCTTATGGGACAATAATTGTGTGTTTGTATTCATGCTCTAAGGTACATTATATATTAATACAAAAGACCTAAAATCAACTAGAAAAGAAATTCTAATCTTATTACCATTACAAGTAATATTCACATAATATTATTATTCCTTAATAAATATTATTATTAAAAAGTACCGTGATAATTTCATGTTTTTGTAAAAATACCGTTTTCCCAGGATACACCTGGAGTTTCATTATTATTATCCCCCTTGTGTATATGTATATTCTTCGATCGACTAGCCAAAATTCACTACTTACTTATTTATCACTGAATCTAAACTAATATATGTGTCGTAATAAACATAACGCGGAGAAGTTAATAGCGTAGACCCAATTCACAGCTAATATGGGTATATATCTTCACGAATTGGATTAATATGCGGTTGTCTTACTCCATTCAAGTTCATGAACTAAGATCTTGTGTACCCAATCATGTATCATCATGCTAACAAATATCATTTTTTTCTTTTATGCGAACCATTCTTGATCAAGTATTAATTTTCACGATTTCACACCTTCTTCCTCTAAACATTAGTATTGTTTTTCCACCTGATAAATTAGATTGTTGTGTTTGTGATGATCACTCGTTTTAGTTGTTCGATACGATATTTTGTTCTCGATCTTGTTGTACACATCGTGTTTCGTAAAAAAATTGCGTTTTTGAACTAGGGTTTTAATCAATTTGGATGTGTTATGTTTGTATTTTTTAAGATGTTTACAGTTTGGACAACTTAGATCGTGGATCAATTGGGGTTGCAATTCTTGAAAATCCTTGTTTGGCAAAGTGATAGATGTGTAATGTGCTCCCCTCTCCTGAGTGGTCATAATTTTTGCAGGAAACGTGCGAGTTGATATCTCAGAGGTCAATGTTACAGTTTTATTGGTTATTAATCTACAATAGTATAGAAGATCAGTCTCGTTGACATATATTTTTGATGTCCTTGCAATAGATTAGCTATTGTTGGATGCTAGTTGAGTTGGTGTCAATTGCACATACTGTAAGCTTTTCCCACAACCAATGAATGATGAGAGTGTCTCTTGTTATACTGACTAACGGTTAGACCAGTCAAGAAAAATCTCGTTTCAATAACTTTTAGGGTCAAATTACAATTATTTTAAAATTACGACACATTTTAAAAGTTTTTCAAAATTATAGGAATCTTGTTGCAATAGATAAAAACAAACATCAATTTTCCCAATTAGTTACATCAATTATAAATTTTCCATGTCTAATGGTTAGTTGGTCTAAAACAAAAATTTATGATGAATGATTAATTTCAAAAAAAAGTATTTGTATAGTTTCATAAAATTTGTCCTCATTCTAGGGAAAATTAGTTTAGCAAAATCGACAAATATATGAGAAAAGAGCTTATATAACCCTATATAATTCACATAAATGCCAATATAACCTCTTGATAATTGAAATTGTCAATATGACCCTAGAAAGTAAGTGAAAGTCCAAACATACCCATTTTGGCAAATTTAGGCCGAAATTCAGTGAAAAGACTATTTTATTCCTCTAAAAAATTTCAATTTTCTTTTTAAAAAGATTGAAATTACTATTATACCCCTTGAACCCTAATTTCTTCTTCCTCTTGTCTTCTTCTTTTCTTTTCATTTCTTTTTTGCTTCCCGCGGCAACGCCTTATCAACTCATTCCTCACATCCGGTGCCCTATCATCATCTCCAACGGGTTGTAAAGATGACATGAACGGCGGAGGAACATCTTCCATGGGCGGTGATTAGCCTCCATGAACGGTGGAGAGCATTTTCTCGAGGTGACGATTAGCAGATGATTCCCTATCACCATCTTTGATGGGTCATAAAGATGACGACGAACGGTGGATGACCAACCTATATGAGGGATGACCTGCCTCCACGAGCGGTGACGAGCATTTGCTCAAGGTTGCAAGCGACATATAGGGACCTAGGGTTTCTGATTTAAAACCGGCTGGCGGTGGCGAGTATGGGACCCTGGGGTTTGTGATTTGCTCAAGGTAGCTGGCGGTGGATGATGCCCTAGGATATCAGAGCTTGGGACTGAGATGGGGGTGATGGGGTGATGGGTGGGGGTGATGGTGGCGGAGCTAGAGCTTGGGGTGGGTGGGATGTGGTGGTGGATGGAGCTGGTGGTGGGCTGTGGAGGGGGTGGAGTTGGTGGTCAATTGGGCTGTGAAAGGGGGTGGTGGGTTTGAGATTTGGTGGAAATTGCGCGACGACGGTTGGTGGTGGCCTAACAAAGGCCCGGTGGTGCAAGCTGGTAGCTCGATGGTTGCCTGGCAGTGCGGTTAGGCTGTGAAGAGTTGGGGTTGGTGGTGGTTTTGAGATTTGGTGGAGGTAGCCCGATGGGGGCCCAACAGTGGCTCGGTGATGTCCTTTGGACTAAGAGCAAAATTGTCCGACACTTTTAGTATTTAGGCCAAATGTCATTTTGATCATTTTATGTACAGTTAGCGCCGTCTGCATCAAGGTCAACGCCAGAAGTGTCACCATAGGGTTACATTTGCACTTTCATCAACTAGGTATGATTTTTTTTTTTGAATTTCCAATAATTTGAGTTTTATATTGGCACTTTCGCAAGTAAATAAAGTTATATTGGTATGTTGCCCTAATATAATTTACCTAGGAATACTATTATGATTGCATTCCCAAGGTAATGTATAATTTGCGTAAAGATAATATATGTTCCACTTTTTATAGAATTTAACCAATCAATAAATCAAACACATTTTATACTACTGGGGATACATTGTTGTACTCATCCTCGGAATACAAAATTATTTATCCAGACATGATTTGTAAGTTTAATTTCTCTCTCAGTTCAATCTGCACACTTTTTGGTCAACTTTCTCAAGACACATTTGACCTTAAATTTTAACCAGTATATAGATACAAATATCATTATGTGAGATATCTTGGATTCCATGCGTTATGTATTTTCTAAATATCAAATTTTAATACACCATTATTATACATAAATAAATTTATCGTTAGTCAAACATGGTATGAGAAAGTTGACCAAAAAGTGTGCAGGTTGAACTGGAACGGAGGAAGTACAAGAAACAAGGAAAAGATTACGTGCGTGTAGCTGATTAATTGTCGTATATAAAACAAACAAAAAACTTTGGAAGTAAAATTATATGGGACATGGTAACTATCATAATTGTCATGCAAACGTGTTTACGAAAGTCTAATATATGATTATAAAAAAGAAACTAATATAATTACAGCTCAAGGCTGCTAATTAATGGTAACCTCCTGTTATTACGGTCTGATTACATGCGTGCTTGTAGTGCGGGTGTTCCTCGGTACACCAGCACTCAGTTTCCCCGTTTCATTTCCCGGTAACACATATCTAGCTCTCTAATCCCTTTCTTTAATGAGTTTGTCTCTTGAAAGACGGTTTTTACATAAATCATGGAAAGATCAAGGTTTAAAGTGTAAATTAGAATAAATTAAGATAAATTTTCGGATTGTGTGAAGCGGGTTATAAAATTTATAACTACTATACGTTGCATAATAAAACTTTAATATTGCAACAAAGACCTTTTACATTTTATTATTATAATTAAACTCCGTC
>JAULKM010000001.1:8852180-8870968 GCA_032355605.1 Rubia tinctorum
AAAATCTTGTTTTTCGCCGTCTTGAAAACAGAATGTTTGAGGCTCCCCACAAATTTAACCCACTCCATGAACTGCTGTTCTGAGTATTGAGCTTGTGTCACATTTACCACCCATGATTCGTTATCTTTCTTTCTAGCTGTGCCTTTGGCGTGGCATGCCCATATAGTTTTACCGCCTGGAAAATAATTACCGTTGAGGAGGAGGAAGACTGTGAAAGTGTACAAAATGAGTGGTTTTGAGAGGGCCATGGATGATCAGAAATGAGGATGGAAACAAGAAAACGTCGTATAATTTGGAAGTGCAATAAACGAAATGGTGATTTTATAGGAATTTAAATTGGTAGTTAATTTGTTGTTTGAGGAGTTTATTTGGTGAAAAGTGTTTATGGTTAGATTAGATATTAGACTGTGGATTGAGAGGTCACGGGGTGCTTATATCACTAAGGGAATGTGGTGGGGTTGGCTCTCACAAGAACGCACTCAAGGCCACAAAATTAGACCGTCTTAAGCGTGACCACTGCACTTTTTGGCCTACAAAAAGGATTGAAAAATCGTTCCTCAACTAGTTTTCTTGCACTCTTTTTATTGGGGATTCCGACCCTTAATACCGTTGATTGATACCTACATATGAGTGATATTTTACGATTTGATACGAGATATACTCATTTACACGTAAGTACTAAAGATAAAATTTTACTACTCCCTCTGATTTTTAAATATTGGCACTCATCCTATAAAGGAAAGACAGCATTGACACTTTCCTTTATAGGATGAGTTTTTTTATTGACACTTTCCTCTTTTGGCAAATCTTAGATTATTTTCATCCATTCAGTTTACTTTTTATCTTCTCAATTTAACATCCACCACTCATTTTACTTTTTCAAAAACTTTGTGTCATTTTGAAGGGTGTCAATATTTGAAAATTGGAGGGAGTATTATGGTCTTGGTGGCAATAAAAGAGGCATATAGAATGGTAAGAATGGTGAAATGATCATCGAATGTCAAGACATTCAACAAGCTCCATCCAATCCCGCCTGCCAGGAATCCAACCAACAACCGACTCAAGACAGCATCTTGATCCAAACCGATGACAGTAGCAAGTATCAGCCTTGATATATCTCTTTTGAAAATTGCAGGTTCGCTAAAAATTTATGCCAAACATTCAAAATTTAATTCCAATACACTTTCAGTAGTGCAAAAGGCGGCCGTTCATGGCGTTTAAACTGCCAGAAGGACGAAGGTTCTGAATCGGCATCCCAAACACCGTTATTGAACGCGACCGTCAAAGGATGTCGATAATCAAACTGTCGTCCATTAGCCAGAATCACGGCACTTTGTTTTTAATTGTGTGCACAGTTAAGCACTAGTAATCCATATCGGATTTACTTTCGATTTTGGATCAAAACACAGTAACCTGTACTCCGAAAATAATGTGTAGATGATATTCCTATGTCGTACTTGCACTCAGTACCCTCATTTCGAAAGTCTTATGTCTAATTGATTTTGGTTGAAACCAACATACTGATATTGTTTCGATTTTGGAACCTTAGTCGATTCTAAGTATCGGGAGGCATTTCGATTTCTAAATTATTGTATTAATTTTCATAAACGAGATTATTTACAAAATCAGAAATCATATCAGAATATATTGTTGTTATTTCATTTTTGAATTATAAAGTAGAAATTCAATATACCGTATCACATTTAAGAATCAATAGATGTTCGAACTCCTAAATGAAATGTATTTTTTTAACATTGTTGTTTAGAACTCCTAAACAATGTTTTAGACATAATGAATAAAATGGTAAATCAATTTCTAGAGTTGAATCTTTATTATAAATAAAAGAAAAGCAAATGGAACAAAAGTAGTACAATTGGAGATCTTAATGTCTTATTTCCCCCAATGTGTTGCAAGCTCTTACTTCAACATCCGCAATAGTAATTTTTTTGAATTTAGGAGAACATTGAATTGTGATGTCATAGTCTTTTGACTCATGTGTGAAAAGGTCCCCAAAATATGAAAAAACATGTTCTATTATTTCAAAAGCATTGTATGCAAACATTACTCAGTCGCGATAAAATACAATAAGGTACATGTAACAATATAACGAAAGCAAGTGTTTACCTCCAATTCAGGGGCGGAGCTATGGGGCAAGAGGATGCGCTAGCCTTCTCTATATTCCGTCGGTCAAAAGATTTCAACTATTATACAAAATAATTAGCCAATACAATGCAGATCTGCCACCCCTAATTCTTCAAGTCTTGTACGCGCGGGAAAATATGGAAGAGATGGTGGCTGAATCTTCTAATTAAAAAAATAATTGATATATCTAAAAAATTACAAATGGAGGTTTTGAGTTACCGTGTAGGGGTTGATGTGAGATGAGGACGACGTGGAACACAGAGAAAAAAAATTATGTGGGATTTTTATATGTGGGGAGGTGAGAGTCAAATAAAAATATGACAAGTGTCAAATTCAAATCACAAATGAAAGAGAAAAATAAGGATGAGTTTAATTTTTACTTTTAATAACACTTATCATATTTTGATTTGACTCTCATCTCCCCATATACTCCCTCCGTCCCACCCTAAATTGCTTATTTACTTTTTCACGGTCTTCAATGAGTGTGTTTGACCGTAAATATCTCTAGTTACATATAATAATGTCACATAAAAAAATGATATTTAGAAAATAGATGTTAAGAACAATCTAACAATATCTCACATGATATATTTATTATTTATATAATAATTTATATTTTGAGTCAAAGTTTACTAAGTTTGACTCTCAAAAAGTAAATAATCAATTTAGAGTGGGACGGACGGAGTATGTGGCAATGAGATGAGCACACCAAAATAAGTGGTTGTTGATGCGTAGTCTTAGAATAGCCATAGTAATATCGACCCAATACTATTTTCATAACCAAACACAATGAAGTATCAAATAAACGCACGTGAAAAAAATTCCATCCACACCTCTGATCAAACATCTAAAGCAATCGAAACAAAATAAATGAAACTCCCCAACTAAAGATATGGTCGTCTCCATTTAACCCATAAAGACCATTTCACTAAATTAGGAGACTAAAACCAGTCATTTTAATTGCCAAAAATAATTTTCAAAAATGTATAGAAATCACTTCTAATGCGTATAATTGTCTCTAATTTGACCCCAAAAGGATATAAATAACAATTAAATCGAAATAACAATATAACTGTCAGAGTATCCTAGTGGACCAAAGTTTACAAATTTGATTCAAATCCTCGAAAAACAGCATCGTCAGAAGTTTGTTGGTTTAACGACCATTTCTTGGATTTCTCCTTACTGTATCCTTAGATATCAAATTTGAAGTCAATTAAATTTTACTGGCTCATGCTGCTGGAAAAAAGAATTAATAGAGACAATTCCTATCTAATACTTGAACTCAAAACAACCATTTTAAATAGCACTCACTTTAAACTAGAAAAAAATATAAACTTAAAAAAATAAACAAAATAAAATAACAAGAAATATAATTAAAAGTCTCCCACCTTGAAAAGTAAAATAATAATTAAAAATATAGAGAAAGAAATTTTAAAAAGAAGAAGAACACCTTCATCCCAACCATGACCTCATCGAAAAATTATTGATGTAACAAATGAAATGATTTGAATACAAAGTCATGTTTTGAACTTACTAAATATTATACCGAATCATTTTATAATTGATGTAAAACATTAAATGATTTGATGTTTATTTTTATTTATTGCTTAAGATTTTTATAATTTTAACATTTTTTAAAAATGTATCGTAATGTATAAATAATTGTAAGTTGACCCTAAAATTTATTGAAACGAGATTATGATTGATATAACTATTAGAGCATCTCAATGCAAGCTTCTAATTAAAAAAAAATGTCCATTAGCAAGTAGGATTAAAAGTCTGAAAAGGTAATATTTACCTCCAATGCAGGAATTAGTTAAGGAGGGTCAATCTGACATGGATAGCACGTGTACTGACACCCTCAATTACATTCTCGGTTACAACTTCTCTAATGCAAAAATCTCCATCCACAAAAACATGAGCCACTTGGCAGATTATAATAAAGGTTCACTGTGACGTAGATAGAACAATATTAATGTCAGGGATAATTAAAGTTTTTTTTATTCAATGCAAGCATTATAAACCAAACGCCAATATGACGTGTCACAATGGTTCTGATATATTAACATGAGTTCATAGTGAGGCCGTCACTTACTCACCTTATCAAAATTTCAAAACATACAAATTTCAATCAAATGAAATTTTCAATCAAATTTCACACATAAAAATTCAAATAAATTAAAACTTTCAATCAAATTCACATCTATTCAACTATATCATAATTTTTATTAGTTAAATATATATAATATTAAAAAAATTATACACTAATATATTTATTTAAAAAATATAAATGAAAATATTTTAATTAATTTATACGTATAAAAATTCAGAAGACAATGTAAATTATTATTATGAAAATTTAGGTTTGAATTAAGAGTCCATCTCTTGAAAGACGGTCTTTCCATAAGTCATGGAAAGACCAAGGTTTAAAGTGTAAATTAGAAGAAATGAAGATAATTTTTCCGGGTTGCATGAACCGGGTTATAAAATTTATAACGACTACACGTTGCATAATAAAACTTTAATAATGCAACAAAGACCTTTTATCTTTTATTATTATAATTAAACCCTGCTTTTCCATAAGCCTATGGAAAGACCGTCTTTCCCAACACTTTGCCTTGAATTAAATATATGTACATGTGCGTTTAATTTTTAACATATATTTATATGAGAAAATCTTAGTAAGGCGGTATATCCATAAGATTATAGACAATCCACTGTACTTTTTACCTTAAATGTTGTATTTTTTAATAAAACTTAGATATTGTGTTTTAAAAGTTAAAATAAGTAATATTGTGTATTTGAACGTGAAAATATTAACTTATGAACATTTCTCCTGTCGGGAAACCCACTCTATTTATATAGTTAATAAATTAAGAATAAAATACAAATAAAATATGTCTAAATATTTGAATTTAATCTAGAATAAATAAAAATAAATACAGTACTTTTAGCTTTTACTATGACACTAGTGTAGGAACCTTTATTAGCAGCGCCATGGTTATTAATTATTTTTCTGGAACCACTGTCTATCGAGGTTCCTAATGGTTAATGGGATACATACCAATATAACGGTACCTACTTGATTAAATACCAATATTACTCTCAGATAATTTTTAGTGCAAAAATAACCGTAAATAGTTAATGTAAGTGCCAATATAACCCTCAAACCCCATTTTCGGCATTGACTTTCATTTTTCGGCATTGACTGTATGTAAAATATTCAAAATACCCTTAGTTTTAAAATCTGAATTTGAGTTGACAAGTTTACCCTTATAGTTCATCGGACCACCGCCGAACCGCTGTTGCACCGCCGCTATAATAGTTAGGGTTATATCAGCACATTATGGAAACTGATAAGGTTTTATCAGTACATTCCTAAAACTTATAGAGTTATGTCTGCACATTCATTAAAATTGTAAGGTTATATTAGTACATATTATAAAAATTAAGTATGTGGTATTCGGCTGGCCTTAACGGGCGACCACATCATTATATACACCATTATCACATCATAACAACATCTTATGCACCATAAAATTTGACATCATAACACCATCATTCATATTAAACAACATTATCACATATTGTAGCCTCATTTCAAAACTCAGCAACATTAAAAACCCTAGGTCGAAAACACATTAAAATAACAACCACACACAACACCAAAATTCATCCAACCATCAATCTATACTAAACACAACAAAATAAACAAAATATCATCAAAACCCATATAGTATGTGCTGATATAACCTTACAATTTTTGTGAATGTGCTGATATAACCCTATAAGTTTTAAAAATGTTCTGATATAACCTTATCAGTTTTCATAATATGTTAATATAACCCTACCTGTTACGGCGGCAGTGCAACAATGGTCCGACAGCGGTCCGACGACAATATTTGGGGTATTAATGACTCTAAAGGTAATAAAGCTATTTTCTATTTTTAATATTTTATTTTTTTTCCGAATGGAAATTATGTATTTTTACAAAATTCCGGCTAAAATTTTACGGAGAGGGTTATATTGGCACTTACACTAATTATCTAGGGTTATATTGGCACTTTCGAACACTGAAAGGCTATATTGGCACTTATGCCAAGTAGGTAGGCTTATAAAAATACTTTTCTCTAAATTATATTATTAACCGCATTTCAACATTAATGGTGGTTCAACCGGCTTCCTTCCCAAAATTCATTTCTTTATACTTGACTTTTCTGTATTTTGGAACCATATAAGTTCCTTAATTATTTCCCATTAATATGGCCCTTCCTTTCCCAAATCTATTCTTTTAATCCCTTTCCCATCAATTCTTCAAATCTCCTTTGAATTAATTCATTTATATTCTCTCAGTCAATTTCTATCCACCACTGATAAATCCACCATCCTTTACTTTTATTTCTTCTTTCTCAAACCCCAAATTTCTCGACCAATTCAAATTGCTAAGAATTTATATCAGTTTCCTCTCGTTTACTATCTCTCTCAAACCAAATTTTGTTTTCTTAATTTCCTTCTCTTCCAACGAAGCCATAACTATGTATCTCGATGCCGAGAAGATGATCTAGGAAAAGTGGATGGGCATGTACAAATTGGTTAAATTTTGTTGGGTGTATTTAGTTGTATTGGTTTTTTTAATGGGTACGTATGGTGATGGCGGTGTTGAGTTTTTTTAATGTTTTTTTCATGTGTTCATCAATTGATATGGGTGCGGTGGTGGTGGTTTTGATGGTTTGAAGATTTCAATGGTTAATTAAGTTTCATTTTTGAGTTATATACATTGGTTAAATCATATGTGTATTTGAATGGTGTACCTTGTTGTTTGTTTTTAACGATTTTCTGAGTTTGAAAATCTGGATTTGTAGTTTTGATTTTTAAATATGAGTTTGAAGGAACATCGAGAATTCGACATATTTTTTTAATCTTGGTAGATGTTTCAAATTCATAACTGGTATTACACAGCGGGTCTTTAATACACGGTTCAATTAGGGATGATAGGTCAAAACCGCTGTCTAATATTCTTTAACCATCGTTGCCATGACATGTCAACATTAAAATTTTATTTGCGATAGTTGCATTGGAGATAAAAACTTGATAATATCGTAGTGACAAGACTTTTCTATCCAGGCCATAATGAAACCTAGCAGTAATTCGCCTAGAGGCCCCGAAATTCAAGATAATGCTCATTGCATTGGAGATACTCTTGGTCTAACAGAGACTTTCTCATTAACTTTATAAATAATGGACTAATTTTAACTATTTAATTCTATCAAAATATTGCAAAATTTTTAGTGAGAGTATCTCACCATACCTTATGGTGAGATTGGGATTTTATATGTAATTTTTAAAATTATTAATAGAATTCTACATGAGTTTTATGAGCAAAATTTAAAAAAATTTAATGGAACGAATTTTAGTTATAAGAGCTAAATTCATATCGAATATATATATATATATATATATCATATTTTTTTGTGTACTAAGCAGCCGGGGGTTTTAAAATAATGCTCTTGTGATGACTCAAGCAAGAGAATTTCTCAAATATCTTCAAACAAAACAAATTGAACATCACTTTTTGAAACAACTTTTGTTCTCTTTCCCCCCTCTGCGATTTCTGACGATCAACAACGGTAACACTCCAGAACCTCCACCGGTGCTTTTTATCTCCCATCTCAATGGAACTGTCACCCTCTCCGTGTGGAACAAAACTATTAGAATCATGACCCCCTATCAAAAAACAAATTGGTACTAAGTAGGGGGAAGACATGATCTTATATACTGAGTTATATGACTATTAACCACCAATGTGGGACTCTAACACGCCCACTCACATGCAACGACATGACATCATCGTGCAAACGTGGACAGAAAGGGGCAACGGGTCAACCTTGGGCTCTGATACCATATTAGAATCACGGGCCCCTATCATATTGAGTTATATGACTGTCAACTACCAATGTGGGACCATAATTCTAACAAAAACCCTTTGGCGCTGCCCTGGAAGCAAGACCACCACCGATAGCTCCATTTCTGCCAAATAACCCAACCATAATCCCCAAAATAGAACACAAAGGCAACATCTCATACCTGTACTCATATACACAAACCATATCCTCACACTACACAACACAATTTGGTAGGAAAATTTATCAAGGGTCACTCTACTATGGAGAAAATGGACCAGTATTTCAAGACCGTGGGATTAATCGAAAAGTACTTAATCTGTTCGATTTATTACAAACATGTATTGATCAGGTTTGAAGACGTACATAATTTTCAAAGGTACGGAAATGTGTGTGGTCCTTCCAAGGAGCCCCGATGAAGGTGCTATGCTAGACACTATATTTCACACCAAAATTAGAATCCTCTATTGTGCTAATCTGGGTAATAGTACACAATGTTCTTTTGTATTACTATAACCTAGCATCCATTCAATTTATTGGTAATACTACAAGAGTCATTATTCTGATGGATGCAGCCACACTTGCTTTAACTAGACCCTTTGTCATCAAGATATGTGTAGAAATAGACCTTATGTAACCCCTGGAACAATCCATAAGACTAGGATCTCTAAACAATAACAAAAAATATGATGTGGATTATGAGGATGTACCTGTGTATTGTCCAGTCCATTCTAAAATTGTCACTCGGTTAACTAGTGAAGAGCGCTTCACCCCCAAAATGGCAACCAACTGGAAATAAATTTAGCGACCCCCAATGAGACTGAATGAATTAAGCCCAAACAAAGGGCCTTCAAATAGTATAGATATCTCAACACAAGCTAACACCATTTTGTACCACCAGGCAGCTAGGACAAATCTTGAAACCAACCCTGATAGTTACCTGCCTTTACAAGACAACATCTATATCGCCCCAACTGAATTGATGCCCAAGCTCTCAAGCAACTCCCCAAAAGAGCAGCCTAAGAAAGTAGCATCAATACCTCTAATAAAACACCCATCACAGCAAGTAAAACCCATAACTTTGGTTCTAGTCCTATCAAAACTAACAAAGTTTTTTTTACTCCTAAGACCGACATATCAGTAACACGTTCAACCTACTTGTCAACCTAGATGAATAAATGCATATAGATGACCAAGAGGGGTTTCAAAAGAATTAGGAATCAACACCTGAACATGAAAGCTGCAACTAACTCCAGAGTTCAGATTTGGACTCAAAATCAGTGGGAAAATCTCACAATGCTGAGATGCATGTAAGCCCATCACAAGTATTGGCCGAATCCTTAACTCCTGTTCAGGATGCCAAAAATGATAAATTAAAAACAAAAAAATACATCTATTTGTAACAAATAAATAAGATGATGCTCAGATCATCTTAAAAAGGCTCAAAAACATATTTAAATGTATAATACACCTAATGGACTTAGATATATGCTATGGAACCTAAGGGACATGGATACATCTATGATTTGGCTTGAAAATATAATAAGGAAGTATTATTTTAAACTCATAAGTCTTACTGAACGAAAGCGTAGTAATCTACAATGTGTAAAGTATATGAATGATTTAAAATTTACAAATTGTATGCAATCTAATAATGTAAAAATATGGCTTATATGGAAGGATAATATACAGGTCGATTAAAAACAAAATCATGACCAGTTCTTGTTTGTACCCATTACTAACCAGAGCCTGAACATATCCATGGAAGCCATATTTATTTATGGTCTGACAGATAAAATTGGTAATGGGGCCAGGCATCTTAAATCTTAATACTGATGATGTTATCTTAGTAGGAGATTTTAATACCATAGCCTCAGTAAATGAGTACAAGGGACCATCAAGCCCTAATCTTTGAAGCATAAGAGTGTTTAATGATTTTACAACTCTAAGATGCTCCTGGAAATCAATACTATAAGTAATTTATACACATGGTGAAACTCAAGATTAAAAAAACCAACTACCTAGAGATTAGATAGAGGACTAGCATCATTATCATGACATAAAAAAAATTCATCCTTATCAATTCAGATACTTAACAAGCAATCCTTTGACCACAACCT
The DNA here is from genome assembly GCA_032355605.1 of Rubia tinctorum. NCBI lineage: Eukaryota > Viridiplantae > Streptophyta > Magnoliopsida > Gentianales > Rubiaceae > Rubia > Rubia tinctorum. Next base: position 8,862,343 of record JAULKM010000001.1, read on the forward strand.
TTATTCCTATGATGTGGTTTTCCATCTGAACCTGGACCTAGCTCCTTTACGTTTATAAATGTTTGGTTCAATAGGAAGGAGTTCATAGTAATCATTAAACGGGATTGGATCACACCTGTGCCACAAATAGGAATTCTAGATTTTTTTAAACTTAACAAGCTTAAGAAAAAACTTAAACAATGGAATAAGGGCATTTTTGGTAATGTAGATAGTAATGTAGACAAGGCCGAGGAGTGTTTTAGGTTAGATGAATTAGAATTTGATAAGGATCAATAAAAAACTAACCTAATTACCATGAATAGAGCCAGAGCTAATCTAATACTATCCCTGAAAGAACAAATGCCCTTATTCCATTGTTTAAGGAACGAAAATGCTAGAATTACATGGCTTAGGGAAGGGGATGATTACACATCTTATTTCCATAACACCGCTAAGGGGAAAAAACAAGGCTGCAAAAAAGTAAAATTAAAGACTCACAAGGTAACTGGCTTAATGAACCTAAGCAGTTTGAAAGTGAAGTTGTTACATACTATAAGGAATTGCTTACCGAGCTACACAATCCTACATCAGGGCACTATTACTCTGATTTCTTGAAACACATACCTAAGCTCATAACATATGAGGAAAATCATAATCTAATTAAGGAAGTCACTCTAAATGAACTCAAAGAGGTGGTTTTCGGACTTAATAAGAACAACAGTCCATGCCCTGGTGGGTTTACTGCAAAATTCTTCATTAAGGTATGAGATATAATCTCATGGGATCTATTGTAAGCTGCAAGGGATTTCATGTCAGATTCTCCAATCCCAAAAAGTATAGCTAGCATTTGGGTTGCAGTTATACCTAAAAAAGCCACTCCATCATGCTTTAATTATTTTAGGCCTATAAGTTTATCAAATGTTACAAATAAGATTTTTACAAAAATCTTAGTAAAGAGGATAAAACCTCTAATGGATAAGTGCATTTCCCCTAACCAAACTACTCTCATGAAAGGAAGAGACATTTCAGATAATGTCATATACCTTCAGGAAATGATTAGATTTCTGGACAAAAAATAAAGGAACCCTAACTATATCCTAAAAATGGATCTTAGGAAAGTCTTTGATAGGATTAACTGGTCCTTTTTAAAACTCTGTTTTATTAAATTTTGGTTTTCATGGAAAGCTTGTTTATACTATTATGAAGAACATATCACATTTTCCCCATTCTGATCAATAGGAAACCAACTACTTTCTTCAATGCCATTAGGGATATCAAACAAAGTGATCATCTGCCTCATTTCCTTTTTAATCTCTTTTCTGAAGTATTCACAGGATGCTTATCCTTTATCTTCCAGAATAATAAACTGCAATATTATCATCTTTCCCCTAATGCAATCCCAATTTCATTTCTATCCCATACTGATGATACTATGGTTTTCATTCAAGCATCTATGATTAACCTCATTAGAATTAAATCATTTCTTGAAGTCCTTGAAGCTACCGAGGGAAAAAATAAGGCAGGTAAATCAATTTTTTTAATGATAAATTCTTTCTTGAAGTCCTTTTATTATGATAAATCAGTTTTTTTATTAGCAAGCATGCTACTATTCAGAAAATAAGGCATGTTAGATCTATCCTAAAAATGAAGCATGAAACTTTTCCCCTCACATATTTGGGCTGTCCAATATATAGAGGAATAATAATAAAAAACATTTTTTTCAGCCTATTCTAGAAAAAATAGACAAAACTTCAGAATAGGCAGAAAAAATTACCATCGATAGGTGGAAAAATAATTCTGATTAAATCTTGCCTCTATGCTATACCTATTCATATCTGGACAATTACTAAGCCCACAAAGCAGATCATTAAAAAAAAGAAAGGAGAATGGTTCTTTTTTTCCTGAGGTGAAAATGAATCTAATAAAAAAATCTTGAAAAAATGGACACATCGCTGTTCTTGTACTGCACAAATTTTTTTAGGTTTCAGATCCATACAAACCATTGTAGATGCTTGCTCTTTAAAATTCTAGTGGAAATTTCAAATTGGTTTACCTCCATGGGTAAAGTTTACTTGGTCATTAGGACTAAACAAAACTGGAAGACAGTTTGCTCAGTTAATTTTCTAGTTGAACAAAATACAAAGGTCATACATGGAAAATGAGATTACCTATTTTGGTACTCTAATTGAATAGAAACTGGACCTTTTATAGATCAGATTAACCCAATTATTATACCTATACCTCTTAATTGTACAGTGGTTGAGTTTATACAAAGAAAAAATGCATACATACCACTGATCAATAATTAACTAGATCTAAATGCTGTTGTTTTCTTGCAGGAACTTATTATTACAGAAGCAAGGATGGAAAAGCTAATATGGAAATCATATCCAAAAGGAAAATTCACATTCAAATCAGCCTACAAACTTCAAGAATTTCACACTGGTAAGTTTGCTGATAACCTTTTGCCTTTAAATATGATTTGGGCTAATAGAATACCTTTAAAAGTGTATGTGTTTATGTGGAAAATGCTAAATGATTTCATACTTTTCCATGATACTCTGCAATCAATAGGCATAACCTTGGCTTCAAAATGTCTGTTATGTAAAAATTAAGATTTAGCAGATCATTTTTTTAGAGAAATGTGCTTTTATAACCCTACCTAATTGACAAAAGTGCCAATGTAACCTTTTGATAACTGAAAGTACAGATATAACCTTACCTAGTTGATGTAAGTGTCAATATAACATTTTATATGGAAAAGTCAATTTTACCCATTTACGAATGTGCTAATATAATCCTATAAGTTTTAAGAATGTGCTGATATAACCCCATAAGTTTTAAGAATGTGCTGATATAACCCTATCAATGGTCCGACGGTGGTTCGGCGGCTGCCGGCGGTGGTTCGGTGAACTCAAATTCATATCTTAACACTAAGGGTATTTTTGACATTTTACATACAGTCAACGCCTGAAATGGGGTCTGAGGGTTATATTGGCACTTACTTAAATAGTTAGGGTTATTTTTGCACTAAAAATTATTTGAGAGTTATATTGGCACTTATGTCAAATAGGTATGGTTATATTGGTATATATCCCTTTTTTAATACCTGTTCCCTGTCAAAGAAAGTCTGGGATTCCATGCACCAATCACTAGGGTTCAGGGTTATGAATTTTGACTCCTTATTTGATAGACTAGTTTTCCACTAAACTTTCCAAGGTTTCTCAAAAGTCCATAGGAGTATGACTGTAATGCTACCTATCTTTACGTGTAGGGTTCTGTGGAGAACAATTAATAGAGTCCTATATGACAATGGGTCTTTTAATGTTGTGCATATGGTGAATGAGATTAAAAAAAATCAATGATGCCTTCGTTGCTAAGCCTGCATTACCTATCAAACCCAGGAGATAAGCAACTCACACAATCAGAAATCCACCCAGTACTACATATGCCGCCTAAACCAGATGTTATCAACAGATAGCATCCCATGATACTGCATTAAATCCCCTTTCATCCTCCTCACTTCCCTATAAACAATATATACAGATTTTCACAATGTTGCTATTTACACTTTCATATATCTTCATGAATCCTCCCCAGCAATCAGTAATGCTCAACAAATTGAATTTATCAGTTGCATTTAACTAGCATGTGACAGACCTCTGGAACCCCAACTCTTTATCCCTTTTCTAAAATTTTAAAACAAATTTTCACACTCCTCCTTATCCCATTTAACAATTGATAATGGATAGCCCAATTATTTCATTGGAAAAATCACTCTTCATTATATGCAGTGCTAATGCTAGCACTAACTTCTCTCCTCATCCATTTTTTAAAAGACCACCTTTGATTTCTTTGTGTTTACTTCCAGACCAACTGCTTCCTGGAATTGCTTCTGGCATTCTTTAATCTCTTCCACCGATTTTCTATTAGCCTCACATAATAAAAGTAACTCATCCGCAAATATTAAAGAATGTACTCTAGCTTTTTCCACACCTTTGTTGATAATATATCAACTTCTTATCATAATCCCTTTTCAGCATTCTTGACAGATACTCCATACAAAGTACAAACAATATGGCAGACATGGGATCATCTCAATATGTCTACCATTCAAATGCAGATAGAAAGAAGCATTTTTCACATGTTTTCCTATCCAGCCAAATGATAACTCAGGGAACTTCAATTCTTTCAGCCTATCCATCATCATGTCCCATCTTATATTATCAAAAGCCTTCATCAGATCACGTTGCAAAACACAGCTAGGTTTCATTGTTTCATTTTTATACCTAAGGAGCAACTCCTGTGCTAACAAGATATTATGGGCTATATGTCTTTCTTTTATAAAAGCACTTTGATTATTGCTTATTATATCATGAAATTCATTTCTCAATCTAGCACATATCACCTTAGTTATCAACTTATAAATCACAGAGCAGCATGCTATAGGTCTATAATCAGAACATACCTGGGGATTTTCAATTTTTGGGATCAAACAAATTACTGCGCTGCTGAAACTTTTTGGAATTTCCTCTCCTTAAAAAAACTGATCACAACTTTCACCACATCTTGCCCGACAATGCTCCATGTTTTTTTTAAAACTGGTTGGCGTATCCACCCCTTCCTGGACCTTTTATGAATTTTATACTTTTCAAAGCTTCCATTATCGCCTGTTGATTAACTGGTTAAATTAAATCAACATGCTGCTTCACACTGACCACCTTCCCAAAATTTACCACTTCCTTGTCAAGTTTTTTTGTGTGACTGATTTCCTACCTAGCTGATTTTTCAAGTACAAAACCAGCTGCTTCTCGATTTCCAACTGATCGGTTACCATTTCATTCCTAACTTCTAGTGTAAAAATGCAATTCTTATTCTTATTTTCTTTTTTTGTGCATAGAACATTTTTGATGGCCTATCTCTTTCATTAATACATTGCATTTTCAGTTTTTCTTAAGGAAATCTATGCTCAGCTTTCTACAATTTTCCCACTTTTTTCCTAGGTTCAAACTCCACTTTCTGAATTAACTTTGATAGTGGATTCTCATTCATCTCTTCTTGTATTCTCCTCCATTCTTCCATACTTTCTGTCACCTTTTCACCTATGACCCCAAATCTCTAATGTTCAGTTTCTGCAATAGAGCCTTAGGCACCTTAGCCAACTTATTTAGGCTATTTATATTTATGCTCCTCCATATTTGTTTTACAGTTCCTTCAAAACATTCTTATGGGGACAACATTTTGAAATATTTAAAGGGTTTTCTACAGGTTTTTCATTTGTGTCCCATTTGATTAGTAAAGGCAACTATCTAAGGCTACTTCATTCTTTACATCACAATATGAGTTTTCCATCCCCTCTAGCCATTCAATATTTATAATTCCCCTATCTATTTTTACCCATGACCCTTTCATCTCCCATCTTTCTATTACTCCAAATGTAGAAACTTACAGTTGTTTTTTATATATATCATTTCCAGAACCTCCAATGTTTTATGAAAATTTTCATATTCTTTTTCTTCCACTGAAAGCCTACCAATTATGTCTCCCGCTTCTAATGGTGAATTGAAATCACCAGCTATTAGCTAAGGTATACTTCTCTTCCTAGTATTTCTCAAAACTTCCCATAACTCCCTCCTTTTCTGCCCTGAATTATACCCATAAACTATAATACAATTGCATATTCTTTTTTTCTCCCTGATTAGAATTTCCTTGTCAATCCATTGCTCCCCCCTGTTCAGTATTTTTACTTCAGAAAAATGTTTCCCCCACTGTATCCATATCCTTCCTTTTTTACAATGTCTTTATTAGTTTCAAGTTCCTATCCAGCTCCTAGATTTCTCCTTATTTCCTCCCTTTTTCTTTTTTTTTGTTTCCAACAAGCATAGTAATCCAATTTTGTTTTGGTTATTGAATTTTCTTACTGCACTATGTTTACTTGTTTTATTCAAACACATGATATTCCAAATTCCCTGTTACTTTCCATCAGGAGGTTTATCTTTTGTCCCTAACTTCCATTTCTCCTTTAATCCTTTACTGTCCTCCACTTTGCCACTGTGAATGTTCTTCTCATTTCCTTTCTTTATGTTATTATTCTTCATCCTAATTGCCTCATTCATGCCTTGAGCCTTTGAATTCATATTCACATCGTTTCCATCATTCCTACCTTGTGCCTCTGCATTCAGTTTCACATCAGTTCATTTAAACTTCACTAGCACATAAACCTTCCAATTCCTCCCTTTCTCATCATCGTTCAATTTTTTCCCCTTCTGCAATCATCAACACTATGTCCCAACAGATTACAAACAACACATTTTATAGGCTTCCATTCGAAAATCAAATTCTGGTGAACAATAACTTCATGTTCATTCAGAAACACGATTTTGTCAAGAACCTTTTCTTCAATCTTTATTTCTATGTTTACCCTTGCATAAGATAGTCTTTCTTTATCCAGAGTGGTCTTGTCTAAGCATATTGGTTTCCCTAAAGGAGTCACTATTTGACTAATTAGCCTACGTTGCCAATAAACAGTAGACAGATTAGGAAGTTGAATCTACACAAGTATCAGTTCTGGCTCAGAAAGATCAATATCAACCGATCACGGTTTCACGATTAAGGGTTTACCATCAAAGTCATTTACAATATCAATTATTTAATCTCTATCATTTTCAGTGATGAATTTGACTAGAAACATACCTCTTTCCATCATCCAGATTCTTGCAACTTTTCGTCCCCAAATCTTGTGGAAAAACCCTTCAACCACTTGAATGGAGGATTATTCCCCAAAATTCCACACACCATTGTAGTATCTCACTGCTTTGAACTACATTCCATTTCTCCATAGTAATCTCCCCCATTTTCATTTCATTTACTTCAATCGGGTTATAAAATTGAACCTCATTCTGATCTTCAAGAAAAATCTCATTTTATTTCTTTTTTTTTTTCATCAGCTTCAGCTATCTCACCCCAAGACAATCTCTTCCTATATGTGATTTCCACACTTTTTGAGCTTTCTCCTAGCTCCATTTTGATCTCCCATTTTGTTGGAGGCAGCAGACCCAGTGTTTCCACATCATCAATCGCTCTTTCCGTCAACCCCTCTTTTATTAGCTTTGATTTTAGAGTATCATCAATCACCCCACTACTTAAAACCCCTCTTAAACCTTCATCACCTTCTCCGTCAATCAATGTTTTTTTGTTTCTATCTCAACACTCCTCAGTCAAGCTAGTGTTTTCTTAGCCATTTCTTACCTCCAGATCAACCCATGATGACGCCGTTCAAGGAACTCGCCGGATCTTGATAATAGGAATGATCGGAAAGCACTCACACAGTCATGGTATTTTTCACACACACTCAGAGCAACCCCTATACATTCACCAAAATTTTTGGTACGGTTAAACTTTATTGACTTCAGATCTATTTTTAAAAAATGGTTAAGATAAATTAGACTCACAGTCATTTAAACAACTAATTTTTGGCGATTACATTGAGAATTCAATTCAGATTTGTAGATTCACATTCTTCGGATGTTTGGAGATAATTAATATGATTTTTCAGTTTTAATTTGTCTTTACATTGTTTATTCGGTATCCTTTAGGTTTCGATTTAGAGACTATTCTACGCATTACCAATGATTCTTATACAACTTAAGTAAAACTTCCGGGGCAGTCAAAGGGGCCGGTTGTGGTCTCCTACTTTAGTGAAAGGGTCGGAACGGGTTCAATGGTGACCAATCAAACTTTTAGTTAGGGAGCTTCATTTTCTTCGTTTTTTATTGTCCCGAAGTTGGTCAAAAGTGTGGATGAACCATTTTTGTGCATTTGATCCGATGCTTGTTAATGCTATAAATTTTGTTTGGTGATTTTGGGTCGATACTACTACACAACTACTTAGTAAAAACCACGCATCCTTCTATTTATCATTCTTATTATCACCCAGGCTTGATCGGAATTCTAATATTATTTTTTAAACGAATTCTAATATTTAGTTAGTGCATGCCTTTATGTATCTCTTATTGTAACTTGGGCCATTGTTCAGTATTATAATATTTAACTGGTGTCTTTGTGTAACTTCTTATTACCCTTTAGATCATATATTAACATTGTAATATTTAACTAGTGCCTTTGTGTAAATGAGGTCATCCCATAACTTGATGATAGATCATTCAAATGTAAGCAATTTGGCCAATATGATAATATAAGGGATTGAATTTCCTAACATCCTTGTCTTCGGTGATTTTAATTATATAAAAAATATGATTAACAAAGACTAGGTGAAAAGGAAAAAAAATTGCTCATTTAAAACAATAATAAGAACACATTCCAAAATGCATATTAATTAGAATTTCTTTCCGCTAGTTATAGCCCCTGAGTAGGGGTGGGTGTCGGGTCGGGTTATTCGGATTTCGGGTTATTCGGTTCGGGTTATTCGGTTTTGCCTCTAAAAAACCCAAAATCGAATCCGACCCAAACAACCCGAATAACCCGAATAAACCGAACCGAATTACAAATTCGGTTTCGCTTCGAATTCGGATCTAATCCGAATAAACCGAATTTGAATTTAATATTTTTTTAAAATATTAAAAATACACAAATTAATTCAAAATTCAAAATTTTATACTTTGGGCCATGAATTTGGGTCATGAATTTG
>JAULKM010000001.1:8871068-8895074 GCA_032355605.1 Rubia tinctorum
TATACTCCCTCTGTCCCACTTTAAAGTTCCTAATTTGACTTTTAGGAGTCAACTGCATCAACTTTTAAACACGAATAAATTTTTTAGTGTATGTAAAAAATAATGAAAAAATAATAGTTTGAAAATACATGCTATGATGAATTTAAAAACATTTCGTATGATAATAATCTTACATATATATTAAGAGAATTTAATGGTTGACTTTTTTTTAGTTTGACTTCAAAAAGTCAAATTCGGAACTTAATAGTGGGACGGAGGGAGTATGCATTAAAGAGGGAACTGAGGGGCATAAATGCAATTTATTCTTAATTATTACATGAAACACATTACGAACTCGAGACTTGTGTTATATACAATGGATTCTTCCCCAATTTCTACAATCACAAGACCTGATTAGTCATTCAGTAATCACCACCCATTCTAGTTCGAAATAAGTAAATCCAATCATCCAAAATCACCACATTCCAAAATGGGTAAACCTAGGGGGACATCAAAACTAAAGATTTCATCAACTTTCAAGGCTTCTTCTTTGTCAATTCCCAATCTGCCATGGGAGGAAGCCGAAGATGACGAACCAGCGAGGCCCGCCAGCATTCTATGAAAAGTGAGAATATAGTGAGGCCCCGAGCATAGTCCACAACCCATGGTAAGTTAAAAAAAATTGAATGAGGTGGCAGAGACGATGTTGGATTTTGGACTAATGCCAATAGAATTTATAAGTAAACATTTATTGCAAAATGTTTAGGAACCTAAAAGGCCACACACAATAGAATTTGTAATAGATTAATGAGATATTGAATCCATGAGGGCTAACTGACAATTATTTATTTATCGATTATTTGATAATCAAGATAAATATGGACGGAGTATTGTAAATGGTAAGAGTTACCATTCCTCACAATCAGTATTTGTTTGGACGGTCAGTGTTGACTATAATATTCCATCAATCATCATTAATAAATGATTAGTGTTGTATGAATGAAAAATTAATATGATAGATATGGATAAAATGTTAATACCAACAACCGTTACATAAATTGATATAAATAGTATTAAATTTTCCTTCTATGGCACTTCAACTAACTGTCCAATAGTCTAATTCGTGTGGACACATTCAAAGGTCAGACTCATTGTGCGACTAAGATCGACATCACCAAGCAAAGTATCACATTAACGATAATCTGGTAATTATATTTATGCATTATATATATCATATGATTATGACTTTTATAGTATTGTCTGAATACTTACAGATGCGCTACATCGAATGGATGTGGTACATCAAATGGCTTTGTTGTAAATGCAACTCAACCAATGTGTTGAACCTTAATTATGTCTCTGGTTTAAACTTTGATTACATATTAAATCATGTATGTCCTCATCATATACACAACCTAACAATGATGGATAGCCCAGCCCACCATAATGAAGTACAATTTTATTCAAATTTGGGAAAAAGTTGAGCTCGCTACGATAACTAAGGTTAATTGAATAACGGTTCCTGTTAGTAAATTCATGCTCAATGTTGTATTAGGATGCCCCTAGACCAATCCTAGTTTTTTGTGCTCCATCATCCCTAGCGGCCCATATGAGATATATCACCAATGGTTATGGCCAAAAAATCTGACTCCCAACCCATGTGTCCCGTAAACATGGGGTCTAAGTATTTTAGTTTGCAAGGTGATAGGAATCTGCAAGCCGACAAAAATGACTTGTCGATGTTGAGCGTGGAGAAAATGTTGGTTTTTGAGTGGGTGTGTATGAATATCATTCCATCATGGTGCATGCTTGTGAACCCACAATGGGAAGCCTTATGATCTTCTATTACATCTTGGAAAGAAACCGTTTAATCCATGGTTTACCATATTCTCCTATATAAACAAAGTTAACGGGACAAGAAAGAAGGAATTTCTCTATGGGCGTTTGATCAGAGAATATGTGGTTGTGCCCGTACAACGATAATAAATGGTTTGACCTCAAATAAATCAAAGTGGATTTCGTTACCATCTTGAAATTGATTTTGATATCAACATGTTAGCATGACATATCATAAAAGCAGAGAATTGTATGGTTGGCCATGAAAAAAAATTAACTTTTATATATTAACATTAATTCTTCAATTTTATACCAAAGGTTATGTTTTTATAACAAAAAATGTGTAGAAACATATATTTTTATGTAAATATGGTTACATCGGATAAAATAACATGAACAGATTCAACAGTAGTAAGATCATGAAGAAGATTAATGGCGTCAGTCATGCGATATGAAATTTCAGAGTTAAGAATCCAAAGTAAATTAATATTACCTGACACATTATCAAACGGTTTCTGTAATTTAGAAAATAAATTCAAAATCTTACTCCACTGAGCGTTGGACAGTGCTTGACCAACAGCCAAACGGTCGAGAACATTCTGGGGGGCAATGGCAATGGCATTGGCGAAGACGGCCTAAGCAATGGTTGGTGTGTGTGGAGCCAGTGAATGGTGCACCACAAGTAAGGCGGTCGGTGGCGGTCCAAGAGCTCAGCGGTTGCGGCTATGGATATGGTTCATTTGTAGGTCCTATTCCTTCAATAAACCACTATGGATAACCATAGATCTTGAAGAAAGTGCTGACACCATGCCTTTGCTACCACAATGAGAGCACAACGTGTTCTTACAATTGACTGTAGTTGAGGAAGCATAACTGGAAGACTATGTCATACAGCAAATGACACAAAGTCAATATGAGAATCACGTAACCGAATTAAAGTCCTATGAAGCTTCTCTTGAACTGCAAGGGCATAGGAGCGGCTAAGAGTAGGGATGATCATGAGTGTAAGACCCGACCAAACCCACAGGGTCTAGACCTGTTGGGCGGGGTATGAGTTTAAAAAATTTAAACCCATCAGGTCTGGGTCTAGGTATGGGTCTAAATTTTAAAAAATTGTCCTGGTCTGAGTCTAAAATATTAACACCCAGACCCAACCCAAAACCATCTCGTAGACCTATATTACCCTAACTATATATATTATTTATTCTAATTTCTAAATTACTTTCATATCCTCTTTGTATTTTTATTTTCAATTAAACAAATAATATGTATTGTATACTTTTTTCGTGAAGAATTAATTCATGTCCATATTGAACTTGAATTATTTGTATTTAAAATAATACATATTTTATTCAGTAAAGAAAAAAATAGAAAATTAGACTCATTTAGGACCCGTTTAAACCCATCGGGTTTGGGTATGGATCTAAGACTTTTAGACCCTACGGATCCGGCCCTGGTATGGGTCTAACTATAAAATTTTAGGATCGGGTTGGGTCGGGGTCTTATTAGACCTGACCTAGACCCAACCTATGATCATCCCTAGCAGAGAGGTGGCAATGGTTCTTAAGCCATAACACCCAAACAAATAGTATTATCCAAACCAATGAGAAATTGATAAATAATCGCATTCTCACGATCAGTGACAACATTGAAAAATCATTGAAATTTGCAATCCTTGCCAGTATAAACCCTATGAGGCACATGGGTGTTCAATTCATCCCACGGTTTCTTGAATTTTTCATAGTAAGCAGCACTAGATTGTCCAGTCTAGTGAGAAATCGCTATATCAAAGCAGATTTGTAGAATCCTCGGGCCATTTCCAACAGAAAATCGTTGGGCCAGATCATCCCAAATATCCTTAGCGGTGTCGTAGTATGTGATGGATGAACGCAGAGTTGGGTCAACGATCTGAACAATCCATCCAACAATCATAGAGTTAACAGTGAACCAGTTTTCATGATTCGGAGAATTAACTTCTGGGAAAGTAATAGATCCATCCAGGAACCTCGTCTTCTGTTTTAAGCGGAAGGCATTGCGAAGAGTTGTAGTCCATTCACGATCATTACTGCCTTTTAAATCAATAGGCAAACAGTGACACCAAGATGATCTGAAGGATGAAGATAATGAGGAGACGATGGAATTGGAAAAGCGTAGGCGGTGCCTTTAGCTTCGACAGCGACAAGCTGGTCGCCCATGGGAGTTGATTGGTAGCAGTGGTAGGGCAGATTTAGAGTAGCTTTAAGGGTTTTTAGATTTTAGAGGTTTCAGGATTGTTAATTCGGATACCATTTAAAATATACACAATACATTGTATTCATCGTGATCAAAGATCACAGTAAGTCATTTTACAGAAGCTCAAAAATAAAATAATTACAATATAATCTTTATTCTATAAGAAATGAAATATTACAAAATATCCTTATTCTAATCTAGTCCTTATTCAAAAAGCGGCGGCGGCAGGAAGGACAAGACGGCATCAGTAGAATGGTATTCAATTTTCAACAGTAGAAGTAGCAACGACGGTAGTAGAACGATATTCAACTTTAGTAAGAACAGTATTCATCATGAACACGACCAGGGTAATAATAATAACATAGAAGTAGATTAAAAAAACATAGAACAGTCAACGGACTGACCACGGTGTAGGGCGGCCTATTGTCCTGGCGCTATGCGGCAGATATGGCTAAAGGTTCGTTGACCTCAAGATAAACTGAGAGAGATCCCAGATCGAACCAGTTCTGATATCATAATAAAATACAAAAGGTTTATCTAATATAATATAAATGTTCATCTTAATCAATGGTCCATTAATACTTCATCAATGACACATCTTAATCAATGGAGCATTGATATATAACCAATGACACATCTCATATTTCTCATTCACATGAAGATTACAATATATAGGTTTACAAACTAAAATCTAAAAAAATAGGAAACTACAATCAATAAGAAATCAAACATCTGTATAATCTAACCTGCAATGAAACTAAATTTGTAAGTAAATTACCACTTGTAACATTTCGTACTAGAAATTTTTTATATAAAAAAACTACCATCTATAAAATTTCATACAAGAAATGAATTCTAATTCCTTTTTCAAATTGTTTTTTAAAATGTTATTCTTTTTCATCCTTGAAGTTATACTATATTCAGGTTGATTTAGGTTGGCAATGCCCGTGAAACTTGTGTGTTTGCTTGCGAAGCTGAATCTCATCGGATTGAGGAAATTTCGTGGTTAGCATAGTGTTGTTTTGTTGTTTTTCTTCTTTGACAAAGTTTTGTTGGTTTATTTTCCAATAATTAGACCACTTTCTTGATATCTGACCTTCACTTACCTCTTTCTAGTGATCATCGGAACGAGTCAAATAATTAGAGCTCCCAATTTCCAACCTGGCAGGCGATTTCGACCCTAATAATAAAAAATAATTAGTAGGATTATTTAAGACTGTAAAACTGTGAGTCAAACAAATTATAAATTTCTGAGTATCAATTTTATTTTAACGATTTGAGATTTCAGATGATTTTATGATCAATATGATAAGTAAAATAATTTGATGTTTATTTTTAATTACTGTAATAAGATATTTATAATTATGAAAAAATTGAAATGAATTTCAATCTCAACATGTAAATAATTATAACTCAACCTTAAAATTTATAATATTAGATCTTTTATAATTGGTCTAATCATTACTCGATCTAACTAGAGCTTTTCTCATTGAATTTAGGTTGAAAATTCAACCTGATTAATTTTAAAAAGCAAAATATTTTGAATTAAAATAAATTAACGAATGTTTTTAAAAATGCTCACTTTAAATAACATTAGAGCTTAGTATTATAGGAAGGGTTTTGTTAACACTCTTATTTGTACAGCTATATTAACACCAAATCTCAACCGTCCATCTAACATAATCTCATGGTTGAGATTAATTTACTAAAAATAGATTTAGTGAATGAGTGAGTGAAATTAAGTTAGATGGATGATTGAGATTTGGTGTTAAAATAGGTGTACAAATAAGGGTGTGTATTGAACCCTTCCCTATATTTTTAAATGTGAAAGTCTAAAAAAAGTGGCATGTCCATGAGTTTATCGACATGCCACAATGGTTCTTAACTTAAAAATACTTTTTTAAATTTAAATATTATATTTTAAAAGTTAAAATACGTAACAAGATGTCTTTTATGTGAAAATATTTTAAAATCATATATAATTTAACTTAAAAAGTACATCATTCAAATTTAAAAGTACAATTTTAATTTTTTTTAAAAAAATACATTAGGTTGTCCATGATTTAAAGACAAATCCACCTACCAAGTGACATGTGATAAGACACCACTTTACTTTTTAACTTAAAACCTGTATTTTTTAAATATAAATAGTGTATTTTATTAGTTAAATCATGTGATAAGATTTGTTTGAATGTGGAAATATAAGAAATATTATACTCCCTCTGTTTTGTTATTTATGACACATTTACCGATGTTTTCTTTTATTTGGCACTCTTTTCATTTTTTTTACAGAATTCCTTCAATTTCATCCATTCATTCTACCTTTTACTTTCTACATTTAATTTCATCCACTCATTTTCTTCACCTAAATCCAAGCAACTAAACTTATGGTGTCATAAATAGAAAAACGGAGGGAGTATAAAAATTGTAATATTTGACTTAAGAATACTTTATTTATAAATAAATTTTACTGTTTAATTTAACAAATACAGTGTATAAGTGAAAAAAATACAGTGCCTTATATAATTTAAGGACATGCCACATGTTAGGAAACCTCATCTTTTTTAATCTTGCCCTAGTACATATTATTTAGAGAGAATTTCTTGTTCTAACAGTTAGATCAATCATAACAAATTACATTTCTATAATTTTTAAGGTTAAATTACAATTACTCTCCCAGGAAAACCTGCAGAGATAGAAAAATGTGCTTTTAATTTTAGTTATGTAAAATAACTAAAATTCAATCCCCAACCCCCTGGGGTATTTTTAAGACTTTTCTTGCCTTTTCTTCTTGCGTCTTCTTAAACTTCAAAATTCTTTCCCTCACAGCGCGCCATTACAAGGAACACCCGTTGAAGGAGCAAGAAAAGAAGAAAGAGTCCCTCTCCAACACTTCGTCCTCCTCCTCTGAGCACCACCGATTGAAAGGCATGATAGTGTGCTAGATTCGGTGAGTGTGTGTAAAGTTGGGAATTCGAATATTGCAAGATATAAGATATAAACACCGGTTAGGAATCGTGAATTGGGTTTGGTTTAGTAGTTAACCACACTCTCTATAATTGAGAGGTCCAAGGTTCAAAACACAATCCCAACAAGAATTGTGAATATTAGAGTCATTTCTTGATGGGGATTACCCAGCTTCATGAGACCGTGTCGGTGGTCCCCGTTGTGGTTTCCCGACCTGCAGGTGGTCGATGATGGTGAGATCGAGGTGGTTCCGATTTCGCTGGCGGCTGTTCGTTGGTGGTGCAGCGTTTAGGTATTCTCATGGGAGCGTCCCTAACTATTCAAATAGATGGAGATTCAGGCTCCACTGAGTTTCAACATATTCAATGGTGGTGATTATGATGTTAATATGTAATTTGGTTGCTTGTATGTTAATCTTTCAAAAAAAAAACACCGGTTAGGAATCGAATCAGAGAGAACCAATCACCAACCTTTTTAATGCTAGAATAAAATGAGGAAGAAAAAATACTCTCGCGACCCCTTATCATGTGACGATAGTTGTTTGAAAGTGCTGAAATCGTTTGTTTATATGTCAAAATTGTTGGGGATTTTAACCTCGACCTACACCTTGTCAGAGATTAAAAATCCCTTGTTTACTCCCAGGACAAGACACACTCAATAATAAAAAAAGAACACAAGAATTTTAACATAGATACCGACACCGGAAAAAATCACGGAAATCAAACGATTTCAATCCACTAGACTATAGTTAAAGAGGAAGAACACTTCACAAGTTTCTCCTCTCCAACTCTCTCTAAGGTGGTGGCTTTTGGCACTAGTATAAATACTTTCTATTTATACTAAAACCCTTAAACCCTAGATCAAATCCTATTGGGCCTTCTAGCCAATCAAGGATTAAGCCTTAAACCAATACAAACTATATTTTGACTTTGACGAGGCATCCCAACAAAAACTACTTCGGCTAACCTAATAAGAACACAATTGTCAGTAAGTTGCCCCAGCTTGATATCACAGCAACTGCAAACACGCTGACCACAACCAAAAAAGGGGGTAAAAATTTTCTAGTCAGTCTTCGAGAACTCTACTGAGGACAAGGAATTAACAAAAACAGAACCAAGTTGAACAACGATTCCACCTGAAAATTGCCAATTGTAGACACGGAACAACCAGGGCTAATCTTGCAGAAGATACCACAAAAACATTTCAAACTGATGATGAATTGAAACAACTAAAATGTGTTCTGAGCTGCAAATGAATCATTGACCATGGCCATAAGTGAGGGTATCAATAAATGATTGTATTGAGCTTACCATCAGAAATTGCTAGATGTCTTCTCCATATGCAATGACTCTATTTGGCAAAGCTTATAAGCTGTTTTGCTTATAACCAAAACACTTTTTAGTGTTGATAAAGTGCTAAGAAGCAGCTTAGCTAGTTTTCCCTTGCTCTCAAAATAAACCGGCTTTGCTTATAACCACAGCTCTACCAAACAGAGCCAATATCCTGAATATAGTACAGCCGGCGATTGACCTGATGACTTGTGGTGTTGGCAACTTTGATGAAGAGCTCGTTGGGGATTACCAGACGAAGAACTTCAGAGCGTGATCTATCACCATAAACAATTCTGAAGTCAGTGATATAACTCCATTCATTCCTGATGAAGATCTTCATCAGGAATGAAGGTGAAGTATGCATACTGTATTCATGGTGAAGAAACATAGTATAAAATTGTACCAATCTCTACTAGTAACAAAGAAGCATAAAAAGTAAACCAACACTCATATAGAGTGTGACGAGGAAGCAATAGCAAATTGGATTGCTCTATCTACACCACCCCATAGAAATTAGAAGAACAAGGCAAGGTAATATCAAAAACAGAAACACAACGTCAAGATGACATGGCTTTCAATTATTTGAACAGCGGGATGCATAAGTTTTTTTAAAAAAAAAAAACCAGAAATAAAGCAAAGTGAAGAAGACCCACAACCTAAATTCGCTATGACAGCATCAATCCATGGCCAAAATGGAGAAATTTAAACTCGGCAATAACAAAGCTCAAACACAGCAAGATGGATAAATTAGGGGTTAAAGCAGAAAAAATGAAAATATTGGAGTATTACTGACCAGTGATGGTGGTGTAGATGGTGGAAATGCTGTGGCGGATACGCGGTGGTGCTTGTGGAGGAAACGATGGTTGTGCGGCGGAAGAGAGGAAAAAGGTGTCGCGGATGTGAGAAGGGAAAGAACCGTTGCGGATGAATCGAGATACTTATTGAGGAATACCCGTATAATCTTATGACCCGACTTTGATCCGGAAAAACACCCGCGAGTTTTCAAGAATTGTAGAACTGGAAATGGAAAACTTGTGGATTGAATTAAACAATGACTTCAATTGAGTTCCATAGTCCAACTTAAACGACAAACGACAAACGACAAACCGGCTGAGCAAACCCTTGATCCCTCCTCTCCACTTCCACCCGTGAAAAAGTATCCCAGATTCGGTGGTTTTCCAGAAAATAGGAATAAAATCATCCATAAATCATAGACCAAGAAATCTTGAATACTGAGTGAGCAAGATGATATCTGCCCTTAAAGTAATAGCCATAGCCATAGCAACTTCTGTAAGTCTCCTTACCTTCTCCCCGACTTCCAACTCCTCTTATTATCACTCACTCTTCCTCTCTGATACTCAATCATCCAACGAATCCATAGCCAATCACCTCTACATCCTCACTCAACGCCCACATGTTGCCGGAACGGAAGCTAATGCCGAAACGGCAGCCTATGTGCTATCCACTCTTACTTCCTACAACGTTAAATCACACTTGGCAGACTATCAAGTCGCCTTGACTTACCCGGTTTCCCGGTCCCTGACGTTGGCGCCCACCCCGGGGGACAGCGCCATGAAGTTCGATCTCCGGCAGGAGATTTACAAGGATGATCCGTATGCGGATGTTGCGAATGAAGTCATGCCGAGTTTCCATGCATATGCCAAGTCCGGTACTGCTGAAGGGGCGGTGGTGTATGCGAATTACGGGAGAGTGGAAGACTACGGGGTGTTAAAAGCAATGGGGGTGAATGTGTCGGGGAAAGTTGTGTTGGCCAGGTATGGCAGGATTTACCGAGGGGACATTGTGATGAATGCTTTTGCGGAAGGTGCTCTCGGGGCATTGATTTTCACGGATAGGAAGGACTATGGCGGTGGAGGAGGTGATGAGAAATGGTTTCCTGACGATAAATGGATGCCTCCTACCGGAGTTCAGGTGGGCTCATTGTACAAGGGCTGCGGTGATCCCACCACTCCTGGATGGCCTAGTTCTGGGGAATGTGAGAGACTACCAGAGGATGAGGTGGAGAAGGGAGGGGATGTTCCATTGATACCTTCATTGCCGATTTCATGGGCCGATGGTCACACGATTCTCAGGTCTGTAGGTGGACAAATTGCAGATGATGACTGGCAGGGAGGGATAGATGCTCCAGTTTACAGAGTTGGACCTGGACCAGGAATTGTAAATCTTAGTTATACAGTAAGTGTTCCAAATCTTAGTGTTGCAACTCAAAATGTATCATGAAATTCAGTTTGAAAGCATAAGCAGATGTTTAACAAGTTTGAGTTTCTCAGGGAAAACAAGTCATAAGCACTATCCACAATGTAATTGGATTTATTGAAGGTGAAGAAGAACCTGATCGGTATGTTTACACCCCTTCAAACCATTACAATCCTGCAAAGAATATAATTCGTAGTTAAAAGTTATTTTTGAGAAAGGAAAACTTGGATGCATCCACCAAATGGGAAGGAAAAGAACCATAGACCGAGACTGAAACCAAATCCATAGAACAATATTAAGGTAACAAGTGACTCATGTTTATCTTATAAGTTGTGGAAATGTTCCAGATTTATCATTCTTGGTAACCACCGGGATGCTTGGACATTTGGAGCAGTCGATCCTAATAGTGGCACAGCTGCCTTACTTGAGGTTCAAAAACCCTGACATTAGCTCATCATCTTCGACATACATCAAACTTTGTGAGGAATAAAAGGTTAGTCTGATGCTATTGAGTAATGCAGGTCGCGAGTAGGATGAGGAAGCTGCAGTTAAAAGGGTGGAGACCTCGACGAACCATAGTATTTTGTAGCTGGGACGCTGAGGAGTATGGCCTGGTTTGTCATTCCAACTCTAAATTTCACGCATACACAATCATACAACACTATGCACCATTTCCTCTTGGTGAACTTAAGAACCATTCCAGTAAGATTGTTGCAAAGACTTTATATGGTCACCTGCCATCTTCTTCAGATAGGATCAACAGAGTGGGTTGAAGAAAATAGAGAAATGTTAGCATCACGAGCTGTCGTGTATTTGAATGTTGATATTGCAGTTGAAGGAGTTGGATTCTATGCCTCTGCAACACCACAGCTTGATGAACTACTCATAGAAGCTACTAAGCAGGTATGCTCATTAGAAAGATAACAAGACAAAATTGTGTACTGTACATGCATATAAGATCACAGCATATGGCTAATCTGGTAAGGGAAACCAAACACATCATATTAGACTAAATAATTTAATTTTCAATCTTTTGAAAATAATGCTATATGGCCTTTCAATAAACAGATCGTCATACTATCCGGACGATGACACTTATGATCATTTTTTATGAATTTTCATTGAAGGTGCAAGACCCAGATAACACGTCGCAATCAATCTACCAGTCCTGGACGAGCTCAACAGTAAACCCTGAGGTAAGCATTGAAGATTAGTTCTTTTCTGTTTCAAGTTTAAAGCAGAGTGAGTTAATATCCTAACTTTCTAACATTTTTTTCTGGCATAATAACGAGAAGGGTTTGAAGATTGGGAGGTTAGGAGGAGGAGGATCAGATTATGCTGCCTTTGTACAGCATATTGGTGTTCCATCAACTGATATGTCTTTTGGAGATGGTAATGGTTTTTCTTTTTGTTGCTGGCAACCTTATTTCTTCAAGCCAGGTTTCCTTTTATCAACTCACTAAGACATTACGTTCCTGAGAACTGTTCTTTTTCTTTTTCTGTTATGTTATTTCTTGAAGCCAGGCACGGTAAGTTTTTATCAACCCACTAAGACATTAACTTCATCAGTACCTTCTAGCAATTCCTTCAACCCCATAGATCCACATTCACCCTCTTGCTTCCATAAGAAAAAGAACAAGCCAAAACTCAAAAGGAGATTGACCATTAGGTTTAATGGGTACAATTTTCAGGAAAAAGCAATTTCTAATAGGATCAAGCCAATGGAAAAAAGCCTATAAAGAGTGGACAAAGACTGGAAATTTTAATGATATTGAATAATTAATGAGAGGAAGTTGATATTTTGTATAGGAGAGATAACATAGAACTTTACACACAGCTTCAACATTCAAGCAATGCAACCAAGAAATATATTAGTTAAAAGATGTTACCTTATTCTTGATAATGAGGAATCTTCAACCATGTTGCAGCAAGATGAAACTTAAACGGCCTCCTACCTCACCTTGATATGAGCACTCTCATATATTATGCTCCAAGTGATGGCCTTAAAAGGCTCACACAGAAGCAATCAAAAGCCATAGTCACGTCAGAAGTGCCAGTACAAAAAAACCAAATACATGTGAAAAATCTCAAACAAGACACTAATGAAGCTTACAGAAAAAATTAAAGATGAACAGGACTGTGTTGTGTAGAGATTGACACCATGCTTTCAACAATGGAGGAAAATTTGCAATTCCAAACAACAAAAGAATGGAGAGCTTTCAAACTTTATCTTAAATTGCAATTCTAACAACTCAAAGGCATGCACTTAAAACTTGACCAAACTTGCTAGCAACCTGCAGCCAATCTTTTAGGTAGTGCATGTTCACTAAAACTTAAAATGTAAATCATGCATAAATATAACATGTCTATAAGTATCTTTAGCTTTACCAAATAAGCGTGCATATCATGAAACAATTCCCATAACATGCTTTCAACAAAAGATCAATCCTGCTATCTAAGGTTTTTGAAAATCATTTGCCACTTGCAGACTACCCAGTGTACCACTCTCTCTATGATGACTTTACTTGGATGAAGAAGTTTGGCGACCCAATGTTTCGCCGGCATGTAGCAAGTAAGTCATACTTTTCTACTATAAATTAGAACATATTTTGTGTATGTAAAAGTTTAATTCCATATTGCACTAAGATGTTCCATCACATGGGATGGAGTTAGTAATATATATACACATGGTTGAGGTGAACAAAGGGTGAAGAACACATGGTTGGACTCCTTTATGATGATACTATATGGGAGGAGGGAAGAAGATCATTTTTCTCATTAATTCTAGCCCATCTAGCTTCTAATATATGTGCCTAATTACATGCCTGCCTTCCTGTGGTATTCAAAACTGTAGTGTAGTCTCACCTTTCCTATTATCCAACAAAGGTCAGAAGTACACAAAGTGCATCAAATTTTATGTCTATCATGACAAGAAGACTAAAGCATCAGAGTATTACATAGATCTTCTACATAGTGTTTACAAATTGAGCTCCGTTACTATGCCCTGGTACTATTAGCTTTTTGGGAACAGAGTGGTGTAAGCATAACATGTCACTACCAGTAGATACTAAAGCAACACTCATACCCCACACAAGCTTTGGTTTTATGCATCATATTTGTAGCATTTAATTTCTTAAACGAATACCACTGAAGTATCAAATCTTTTCACCCACTTGCTGCTCTTAATCATCAGTGGCAAGCATTTGGGGTCTGGTTGCCCTCCAGCTTGCTGACGAAGAAATTTTGCCTTTTAACTACCTATTCTATGCCAACGAGTTGCAGGTATGTTTCTATTGAATGGAAAAAACAAAAGGTTGTTCCAGCCTCCTTTTGTGCCTAACAAAGAGTTGGCCTGATCAAGGTTCATTGCATATTTTAAAACAGAGAAGTTCAGAAGACCTGAAAAAAGAGTTATTGGACAGGGGCATAGAACTTTCTCCCTTATTTAGCTCAATCAAAGAACTCAGAAAATCAGCAATCAAAGCAAATAATGAAATTAAGGTACTCACGCAGTTCTCGTGATCAAAATCTAGTTAAAGCATTTCCTCATTGTTTTTTTCTGAAATATGCAAAATTTCTCAGGCATTACGAGAAAAGAAATGCTGGGTATCTGCATGGAAGAAGAATGACCACCACAAAGTCAGAGAATTAAATGACAGGCTGATGATGGCAGAACGAGCATTCATTGATAGTGAAGGACTTTCTGGAAGGCCATGGTTCAAACATCTGGTAAGCATCAACTGATTAAGTTATCAAGTTCTGGCCCCCTTGTAACACCCTGATGAAATTTCACAATCTTTTTTCTGAAATTTAATTATTTAAGCTAGGAAAGAAAGTGTCTACTATATAATGAAAAGTATATTTCAAGAAAGAATATTTGATCAGAATATCTCTAGTTTGAAAATTCAGAGACATTCATTTGCACAAAAGCTAACTCAAGGTTAATGTTTGATCAGATATATGCACCATCCAATCACGATGACTACGGTTCTAAGTCCTTTCCTGGAATATTTGATGCCATTGAAAAGGCAATGACCCTGAATACCAAGGACTCATGGAAACTTGTACAGCATGAAGTCTGGAGAGTGTCTAGAGTGATTAAACAGGCATCTCTCGTCCTTAAGGGGGAACTAACATGAATTATTGTACTATTGAGCCAATATTTTCTGTCTGTTTGATAATGGCCACACACTCAACTAGGTGTGCATGCTTTAGCTCTAAAAGCTCTGTGATGTTGCATACGGTTGAAGTTCCTACTCCTATAAAGTTACCATTGTTTTATAAGTATCTGAAGTTGGAAACTCCTAAGATCATTCTTCCACCACAAAGTGAGCTAAATAGTAAATATGTGTACTAAACAATCTTTTAGCTCCTTTTTATTCTTCTAAATGTTGGCTGATAATAAATGTAGAAGTAGAAATCCCATGTCATAACAACCACAATTGAAAAACCAAAAAACTTACAAGTACATTTCCAAATTGCTCAGAGGTTGAGGAAACACCTTGTTACCCAGACTGAATCAAGACAACTAGTATTTCTCAATATCATAGCTGAGACCTGCATATTACTTCTGCTATTGAAATCAAACTAAAATTTATACTTAAGTGTAACAAAACTGTAGCAATATTTCCTTCCATGGTTGAGTGATGTAAACTGAAAGTGAAGTTCATGAGGAGCGCATGAAATAAAAATATACTTTCATTTAAATATAGGAATCACTATCCCGCTTGGTACTCTTATACCCATACTTAAAGCAATCAGAAACATCAAGCTCAGCAACCCAAAGCTCTATATACTACTTTTAGAAACTACTGTACATGTGATTTCTAGTCAATAAATAATATGTACAATTAAGAACTATAAGCTTAAGGTCTTCTACTTCCAAACCTTAATAGCACCATCCCTACTGCTTGATATCAACAGTCTCTGGTTGAGCTTAACAGATGCCAAAGAAAGGATGGAATCTCGGTGGCACCCTGCTGAATCAGTTGCAGCAGCAGCTAAGATAGTCTTTGTGGTCAACCTCATAGCCAGAGATCGTTTCCTGGTCTCCTGTTTCAAGAAAAATGGACTAAATGTCAGTCACCGCCATGCATACAGGGCATCTAGATCTGATCCAATCATCCACCATGTCAAGTCTTGAGAAGTATAAACAGAAAAGAGCCAGGACACACAAAAACATGTAATCCCGCCACTCTTAGGTTCTTAACCTCCCTAATTCATCAATGCAGGTTCTGTTGTGAGGTAGTTTTTGCTACAAGTAGAATGATAAGAAAGCACTGGCACTATTGAAGTGCACAAATAACTTTTTCCATTTATGTAACAGAATGGCAGAAAATCAAAGTAAAGAAGGGTAGCAAAGAGTAACCAAGCAACTGACATACCTGCACAACTTGCACGCCGAAGCTAGATTTTGTCTCAAATATATCATCATTTCCAACTCCTTTTATAGATGGTCCACAAACAGAATAACTTCGATCGGGGCTGAAAAACACGGGGATTAGGGTCAATAAACATCAAGTAATAATCAACAAAAAAGTTAAAGTTAAAAACATACCTCGAATGATCCCAGCGGCGAATTTTCAAGTCAGTACCCCCTGTTAACAAATCGCCACCTGGTAATGGCAACAACGAACGGATACCAGACAGGCGTTGAGGAGGATCATTGAGCTCATCTATTCTGTACTTTATATTGACATTGCGTCTTAAATCTGATTTGCCAGTTCCTTTGCCAGATGGCCTGGCCAGTGCCCAAGGTGAGTCAGATGCTTCAGTATCTGTTTCATTATTGGCTATCCTCAAGACCTGCCAAGTAAAAAGAAAATCAATTAATTCAGAGGCCTTGTAAATAATAGCATACAAATCGACATAACTGGTGCTGACACCTGACAGTTTCCATTAATTAGTTTATGCAACAAACACTTTCACATATTATATGTAGAGCAAATTCTAAGTTTTAGAGTTTTATCACAAGGCATTCTCATTTGAACCCATGTGACTCACGTCCCCTTGGACACTTCGCTACAAATGAATCCATTCGTACTAAACATGCAATGCTAAAAGTAACATGTAAAAAAAATTGTTAGTTGAAGTATAATCCCAATCAGCTAAAACCTATTGAGTTGCCTATATAGGGCAACATTAGGCATTCAAAGGCACCAGATTTATTAACATAATTTATTCAGTAAAGTTACCTTGTGGCAGCTTCCATCTTCAGCATTCCATAGAGAAATTTCATTACAACCAGCTGCAACATAAATCAGAGGTCTGGTAGAGACAGAAAAAGAGGTACCCGAAGGAGGAAGAAACAGACACATATTTTCAATTGGGCATGAAAGGGAGTGTTGCCAGGAATTGACTGGTATGTAAAACCTCAAATCCCACAAAGTAAGCACACCTCTTGAAGACCCAGAGACAAACCAATTCCCGCAAGGGTCTACAACCAAAGAAGACACGTATCCCTCATCTGGAACCACTTTCGAGTTCCAGACACTGGACAGGGTTCGTGTATCCCAAAGATGGATTCCACTATTTTGGGAGCTGTACAAAATTCTTTTGCCAGCACCACCATCAGAGGGATAGTTTAAAAGGGTTAATATAGCACCTTCCCCAACACCTTGTCGCTTTACATCAGCAATACCTGAATATTTCTCAACAACATTACCAAGTCCCCTGGATACATTTTCAACAGTAAACTTGTGAATAGTCCCATCACAAGCTCCAACAACCACCTCAGCAGAACCAGGGACCACAGCAGCACACAAAGCTCGACTCCCCCCTAAGGAATATGTTAGCCTTGACCTGAATGAGATATCCTTCTCCAACCTTTTAGAATCCCAAACCTTAACTGTAGAATCTTCAGATGCACTAACAAAAAAGCTATGATCAGTAGAAACAGCAATGTCATTAACAGCAGCCTGATGCTCTTGGAGATGTGCAACCAAAACCCCCCGAGGCCTCCAACCTGAATCTGGAACAACCATGCTTCGACTATAAGACATTGATTCAATTCCCTCATTTGAAGCAGACTTACTTTCCATTTGGGGGGTACTCCTCTTCTTCGTTGAACCAGATACTTCCAGTTCCACGAACTTGCTGGACATAAAAGCTGCTTGATCCATTTCACGATCTTCAACTTCATGTACAACTCTTCGCAATTGTGGCGAAGCACCATTACTGTTGATTGAACTAGAGACAAACTTAGGAGCCGGAACTGAACTAGATAAGCTGAATGAGGCATTTACTGGATCCATCCATGGAAGGGATGCAGAACCAAAACCCAAAGAGCCATATGGTAAAGAAGAATCAGCAACTGCTGGAGAGTCTCCAACACTTTCATTATCAACTTTAAAGTAATACAAAGGTATGCCATGTGATGATTTTTCCATTAAGCTATTCATGCCACTGGGTTGTGGTGACATAAAACCAGACAATTGCAATTTTTCTGAAGCATGTAAATCACCAGCATCTCCTGTAATAGAAGGATTTTGCATTAAATTTTCTGAGGAAGTTGAATTGATGACAATATCCTTGCAATCAGTAAGATCCAAGTGATCATTTAACCCTTCCAAAAATCTGTTATTTTGGAGATCTCTCAGTCCGTCAGACCAGCATGCCACCCGATCAAGTTCTATTACACCTCTCTGATGGAAGTCCACAGTTTCTGAATCTTTTGCCTGTGAAGATGTGTTGTACCATATCTTTCGCTGTCTCTCTAGCATGTCAGAACTCCTGGCATTTTCCAACAGACGGTAATATAACTCCCTTGATACTGGTGCCTTTAGGCATGAAAGAAGAGCCTTTTCTGAGGCTAAAGATGCTGGTTGTCGGCGGAGGAATTGACGTATAAGAGGGACAAGGAAAACAAATGAATCTACAGCACCCAATTTCTCACTACTAGCTGCAATGAAGGTGACATTTGACCTCCTCACCCACTGACTAGGATAACACAATAATGGAAAAGCATGCTCTATCATTTCAAGCAAGATTCTTTTCCTTAGAAATCCACTTTTGCATAGAATAGCTAAGCAGTCCAAAGCATTAACAATTACAGCTTCTGATGTGTCACTCAAGGCCTGCTCAATGTAAGGCAAAAGATATTCCTCCACACTTCGGTGTCCAACAAAAAAGCACACATATACAATTTGTCCATAGAAAACAGCCCTCAGTTGTTCATCTCTATCATTAAGGAAAGCAGGGAGGATGGGCAACAAAAAATCATTGCTCTGCCTCTGCCCAAAAAACCAACAAAGATTGCCAATGTCATGCAGGAGAGCTCTCCTAATGTTTGGAGTTTGCTTTGGGCCCATGACAAGTTCTTGAATGACATCAGCAATTGATTTTCTCAGCTGTGCAAGCTGAGCATCACTGTGTAGAGTTTTTTTAACCCCAGGTGTATCATTGGATGCACCAAGTGACTTCTGAGGTGATTGTGATTCACTGAGAACTCCTGCCTCCCTCAAACTTATTGAGTGTATCAAAAATCCATAGGCAGTGAGTGCCAGTTTAGATATATTACTTGCATAACATATCCTTACACTTTCCTCTGGATCATCAGGTAGCATGGAAAGCATTGGAAGAATATATTCAGGAAATATTTTAGCATCACTTGGGGGGAAATCTCTGACCAACGGAAGAATGTCACAAATAGTTTCTAGGGCAGCACACCGCACAATTGCTGCTGGATCTGAGAGCATTGCAATTACATATGGAAGCACACGCTGCAATCGATCTTCATCATCTATGTACAAGGAACATGACTTTAATAGAAGTACAGCCCCTCTCCTCTTAAATGGCAACTTGACATTCCTTATACACGAGCACAGCAATGAGGCAATCAGAACCATGCCCTCGCAGCTCATGATATCTTTAGGCAATGGCAGAAAAGGCATGCCAAAAGTGTCTGACTGGTTATCATAATCTGACATTAATGAATTCAAATCAGTTGTAGTCATCTTCCGCAGGAAAGGATGGTGATTTCTGTTGAACACATTGGAGATCATCTGAATTAGCTCATCTGGAGATCGCATATCGCATTGATTCAAGTTTCGAGGATATGCATGACTGGCTTCATTCATCGGCTTCACAACATGACTGGGACTATTTTGTTTTACATTCATGAGAAGGTTACTGACATCACCAAGAAGATCAAACCTATCCTGCCTTGAGCTCTTATCCATCTGTTCTTTTGTGCTGAGGGAATCTTTTTCCAAATTATTTTGCAAGGATTCATTGACAGCATTTAAGTTAGAAATCTGACCAGAAGTGTTCTTCTGGGGTACAGAATTGTTCATCATTTGTATAAGAGTCTCCTGAAAAGACCCTTGACATATCGTCACCTGCAGCAGACAGTCAAGTACATGAGCATTGATGCTCAAGTCAATGGTCACTAAGATCAACATCACAGTTCAAATTTCTAACTTACCCTTGCATCGCAATAATGTGGATTTAAATAAGAGTATAAATCGTGAAGGAATGGGGAGAAATAGCAAGGGAACACAACACCAGAGAAGTTCTGCAGGTATCCCTCGGCAGAGAAACGAGACTCCACATCCAATTGAATCATATGAAGTATCATCTTGCGGATTCCTGAATCATGAATCTTGATCCAAGCAAGGTGATCAAGACCAACAAAGAGTAAAAGTTTATGTTGGGCATCCAACAGATGGCAAATAAACTCTAGAAAAACAACCAACCACCAATACTTTGTAATCTGTACGGGGAAAATCCAATCACATGATTGAAACAGTAATGCAAGTAAAACAATAGGCAGTAAAATTATCTTGCGACTCAAAACAAAGTTAGAAAGAGGGGCCTGAACAGGACTACCTTCTCTAAATGTTGGCTAGGATCATATTGTCCTCTACGATAAGCATGCAGTTGAGACAACTCAAACAAGGGCTGACCTTCAAGGAAGAGCTCTGCAATCACACACCTGAGATAGCCAGTGGTAGGAAAATCGAATCCATTAAATCACACAGCAGCAGATTTTTCCAAGGAAATGAACAAATCTTGACCCAGAAAGCAATTGACCAAATGAAAATTTTTAAATCATATTTTTCCAAATATTCCATAAAAGAAAAATTAGGACATCCTTGGAGCTGAACACAATTGGGGTTGGGGGTGGGGGGGACAAGCATGTGGATTTATCACAATCAAGTTGAGTTGGAAAAGACATTTATGTGAAGATTATATAGCAGCAAGGAACATTATTTTAACAATGACATTTAAATCTGAAGACAGCTGTCATAAACTGAGGAACCACCAGAACATCAAAGTAACAAGATTAGTTTTTTTTTTTTGACAACCTAGCTTGCCATGTCGCCTTATGACAGTACAGCCAAGCAAAAGACATAAAACCAACCATGAATGCTCAATTTTATGTTAGTAGCTTCTCCATCAGATTTCTGACGAATCATCCCCATAAGTCGCATTGACAGTAGAGAGATTAGTTTCAATGAAAAATAAAAAAGTACAGTCAGGTAGCATTGTTCAATATTATTAAGGACTGGCTGCCAATACTCACCCAACAGAGAAGATATCCATTGAAGGTTTTAAAGTTGCATCTTGCAATACTTGCATCTCACCTCCATGCTCATAAAACCTCTGCAACATTAAAAAAATCATCCATGAAACACAACAATAAATGGTAAGTTGTGGGGGAGGGGACATATCCAAATAAAGAGTATCTAACTATAGAACTAAGATAGCGAAAAATTTCACAGACTGCATATATATATTTCACAGACTGCATATATATTTCTTCTTTAAACTTATAATTGTCATTTCAAGGGCAGGTATTCCAAGATCATAATTCACTTGTCATGCTCACACGCTCTATAATAGCTCTTTAATAACTATGAGTCTCCATCCTGAGTGGCTTTGTAAACTTGTATATTAAAACCACTTAGAAGTAAGAGGTCAATTTTAAGAAAAAGCAAGCAATATAGTAGTTAGTACTGCATAATAATGTCATGATGATGTCTCACTAGTCACTATGTACCTAATCCATGTGATTAAGCAAAAAAAGAAGAAAAAAATACTAAGCAATCAGTGAAAATCAACCAGGGGAAACTTGATCTTTCAAACTAACAGTAGCCTTTGTAAACTTAATGCGGTCTTCCACTCCAATAACGACACTAGCAATGTTAATGGAGATGATCACACCTAACTCATGCTAACATAAACCTTTCATTTCAGAGCTAGAACAGCAATAAATTTTAAATAAGCACATAATGGTAGCCAATTTAAGAATCAGCTAATATACCCGGGCAAGCATAAGCTAAATAAAATTAAATAAACAAACCTCGGGTGCAAGATAACAGCGTCTTCTTCCCCCAGTATCAAAAAAAAAAGAGAAATCAGAGGGGTCATCATCTGGAATGTACGTAGGTTTGAATGATGCAAAATCAGCAAGATACAGCCAATTCCAGGAGGTGACTAGAACATTCTCGCATTTTATATCCCCTGTAACAAATATACAAGGCTTTTTTTCACAAAAATCAGATTGCATCTTTGCCATTAAGAGATAGCAAGTAGCTTACCATGACAAATTCCATTCTCGTGGCACTGTTTCAATGCATAGAGCAGCTGCAGGACCACAATATTAGAGAATGACAAATCTAGAGGTAGAAATTACATTGAGCAATCGTGAAGGGGGGGAAACCTGGAAAGCCAGCCATTTCTTCTCAACAAGACTGAGAAAAGGTCGAGTGCTTAACCGGTCGTGAAGATTGTTAAAGAAGTACTGCCTCAGCAAGTATGCAGCTTTGTCTGTTTCAAGCCAACGCTGCAGAGCGTGACCGGTCAATAAATGGATTTTAATACACCAAATAAACAATCAACAAAGGTCAGTTTGAAAGGGAAAAAAAAGTCCTCGCTAGAAGATCATCCATCTTCCTATAGGTTTTAGTTACAGTACAAATCCGACTTTAAATGTCACTGATCACCCTCCGCCAAACCCAACAAGCTCATGAACATTTGCTTCAAAAAAACAATTTTGACCCAAAACTCCTAGGATTGAAAAAATAACTACAGACAGGTAATGTTTCCTCTTCTTTTTTTGAAAAGATTTTTTCCTTTCTTCATTCGGAAAACAACCATTTTACTGACCAAAATCAAAAGTAATTTTGTAAAGCTCTTTCACAACTTTTCTCAAGCACGGTACCAAACCAACCTCTGCACTGTCATCTATCAACAACAGAGTTCAACCTATCTAGAGAGTGCATATCGAAGAGAGTGCGTATCGAAGAGAGTGCGTATGGAAGAGAGTGCGTGTCGAAGAGAGTGAATTTCTGCAACTGTTTTGGCTTATAAACATAAGAAAGAAAAGTCTTCTAATTGTCCACTGAGTTCTCTTTCCTTTTACAACACCTAGCATGACTCTAATCGCGAAAATTATAGTCGAAATCTACAAATCCACTGAGTGAATCAATGAACCAAAGCTCATTTTCAGTCCACTGGTTCATACTCTGCAAAGATATAAACTCTATTCTTACAGATTATCTTCCCCATTCTATCAGCAAACCTAAAACTAGTTGAATAACATACTAAATCATATTTTCTGAGAATCAAAAAAACAGCTATGATATTTCTGACGGACCTGGAAGGGCCAGACGTGACGGTGTTCGATGCCTTCAAATATGTCGTGAATTTGTTTGAGACGCTTCTCGTGCTCGCGCAAATCAATGGTGTCGCCTCTTTTGAAATACACCTTCACCAGCACGAGACCTTCGTCGTGCTTGCAGAGAATACATTTCAGAAAGCGTCCCCTCCCTAACACTTCTTTCAATACTAAGTTGAACGAAGACGGCAAATCGGACAGGTAGTACTCCGTCGCCGAGGCCTGAGTTGTTCGCGCGATTTTGTTCCCCATTTCTGCACTCCTGTGTCTTTGCGAGTGCTGCCGTAATTGGATTCCTTAGGTTTTGGTGCTTCGGGATTTTTTCACAGAGTAGTTTTCACATTGAGCGGGATTCAACCATGGCGGAGGAGGGCGGAAGTGTAAGTGCAAGGTCAGTTGCGTGATAACGGCGGTAAAGCGTGTGTATGTGGTGGCATCAATTGGAAACGCTGGCGTTTTGGTATCGGAGTTTTGGACCGAATGCTACATTTTTCTTTCTTTTTCTTTTTTTTCATCACAATCACAGATACAATCATGGTAGTTTAATCTTAATCCAGTTCTAATTATTTAATTATAGTCCTGGTCAACTTCTAATTCAAAAGAGTCTGTCTTTTGAATATAATTTTTCCATAAGTTATTAAAATATCAAAGTTTAAAGATTCGTCTCTTGAAAAACAGTATTTTCATAAATCATGAAAACACCAAGGTTTAAAGTGTAAAATAAAAAAAATTAAGATAAAATTTTCGGGTTGTATGAACCGGATTATAAAATTTATAACTACTACACGTTGCATAATAAAATTTTAATATTGCAACAAAGAC